>VYXB01009652.1:0-174487 GCA_013397135.1 Pachyramphus minor
CCCTCCATCCTTCCATCCCTCTACCCACCCATCCCTCTCTCCATCCATCCCTTCATCCCTCCATCCAGCCATTCCTCCATCCACCCATCCTTCTGTCCACCCCTCCCTGTCCCTGCCACCCCCCACACTCCCTCCCCGCTCCCTCGATGGGGACCAATCTGTATGTCCCGTTCCCGGCGCATCCCTCGCCGTCCCCAAGCCCCACGGCGGGGATCCCCCAGCCCACACCAGCTCACGGTCCACCCCTGGATGCAGACATACTGTAGCACACAGTTCTAAAATCCTTCCAGCTGTCACTGGCACAAGGTACCAAGACATGCCTCGTGAGCCTGTAGACACCTAGGAGCAGGATGGCCAGCACAATGTTTCATTTCAGCTTCCGCTTCATTTATCTCTTAGCAAGAAAATCTTTCTCTTCAAACTGAAGTTTCACAATGAATGTACATTTGCTGAGATAAGGTTTGTGGAAGAATTTTGTTTCATATATTGCTGAAAACACAGTATTTTTTAGTATTTATTTCCTTTCTCTCTTTGGTGGGGGCAAGATGGTGAAGTGCTATGTATAGAAAAGAAACATAATGAAGTTACCTTTTTTTCCCCTGAAGGTCATGGTGACAAGTCCCTGAAGGATATAGAAGCTACGTACACGCCAAGAGAACCCAGAAGACCAGGTTTGGGAATCCTAACCCAGATTATTTTTTCTGGAGAAAGGGGAGAATGCAGGAAGAAAAAGCTTTCACGTAGGAAGTAACAAATTAACAGAACAAGAAGATTGTAGAGAGGGACAAAGGCGGGGGGCAGGGGTAGCTGGTGTATTTACAAGCTACTATGAACAAGGTGCCAAACTTGTCAGGAAGCTGTTTGGGGTTAGCCAGTTTTTGCAGCCGTGCTTCCAGCTCTTGCAAAGGGGTGATACCCTTTCCCTGTGGGCAGTTCACGCTCTCCCTCATCAGCTGGCCAGTTTAAATTGCTGGCTAATTGGAAAGAGAAGTCGTTCCCTCCTTAGTTTCCCCTCCCCTCACTCTTGCAGCGACAGTGGAACTAGGAAGCTGGAGTCATTCCTTTCTTCTCAGGGTTGGGATCCTGGACCAGTGGGCTCAGGCTGAGTCCCTACAGCCCTGGATGGAGAAGTAGTCAGGGACAAATGAGGAAGTGGTGGGTTGAGCAAAAACCTTGTGCTATAGAAATCTTTCTTCCAGAAAAGTAGGGAGGGGGTGGGGCAGGGAAGGCAGGGCACCAATGTGTTTTCATTGTGATGCAAATATCTTCACGTAATTTGGGTCAGGTTCAGGTTCACCCAGTTCTTGTGGCTGGAACTGAAACCAGGATGTCTTCACTTTTGCTCACAGTTTTGCTCTCAATGCTCTCCTCTCTCACTGCGATCCCAGAGCTTGTTCTGCAACAAGGCTTCTGTGTCTCTAGAGAGGTGCCGTTCAACAGGGCGCATCACAGACCTTAGTCAGCAAGGAGGTCACCATAGCCCTCTCCCCCTCTCCAGTGGCTTTTTGGCAGGATATGTCCTGGAAAACATGGGTGTGCTGTGATGCTATGAGGTTTTGAAAAGTGGTTTCATTCAATCAGAGTTGCTCAGATTAACCTTAGGCTGGCACTGTCTGTGGTGCCTGCAAATGTAGAAACCAGCCCCACCGCACCAGATTGCAATCGTTGAGACACTGCCCTGTACATCAGCCTGGACTGCTTTGAAAACAGTGGCTTTACTTCTGGGAAACCTGATGTACAGATCTGAACAGGAAATTTACAGTCGTCTTGCACAAAACTTGACTTCTCCTCACCCCCTGCTTGGAGTGAGCCTCTAACTGTTTAAGTCACCTCACTGTTATTCTGTGTGGGGTCTTTGTTCCTCACCTCTCTTGCTTGTGTTGACCTAGTCCCACTTCTCTCACTGCACAGTCGGCATTAAAATCTGGGGCATGGGGCAAAGGCAGGGCTTGGTCTTCCCTGCCCCCCTTGGGGGAGCTGACTTTTGCTGCTGTCTGACATGGATTAGGGGGCTCCCCTCTAGTTTTGGTCCCTGGGCAGTCACCTCAGTTGCTCTCTTCTAAATCTAGTCCTGTTCTGCTTTTTCCAGATCATAATGCTCCCTGGAATTAATTTTAAATGGAGAGCAGAGTCAAGGACATCTTGGATGCTGTTAGGACTTGGGCTGTGCAAAAGGCACTTCAGGCCTATTTTGTAGAATTGTCTGTTAAAATAGTGGTTTCCTGAGCTGACTGTTAAAAAAATCACTGTCTCTTCTGCTACCCAAGCTCACAGGGTGGGCTCTGTGCATGACGCCTTCTGCCCCCCACTCCAGCTCAGATGTAAAAATCTCTGGTCTCCACCAGTGGAGGGCCCAGTCCTTGGTACCTCTCCATTCTCGTCCTATCCCTCATGCTTTCTGGCACTGCCTCTGACCCTGGGTTCAACAATCATCAAGCCATTTTGGTACACTGAGTGGGGATGGAGGATGGTGGAAGGGGCGCAGATCTCAAAGTCTTGCATTTCAAAATCACCTTTTGCTTTGAAGGATCTGATCCCACTTTACAGTCTCACCCTCCTGTAATGCAATTTGGTTTCTTTGCACTTCAATGCAGCTGCTTCTGGTGAGTATGGCAGCTGCTCTACCCTGCACAAAAGAACACTTTGGCAAAGGAGACCTAATGATTGTGCTTGGATGAATCTGCAGAGGAAATTTAGGTAGAGGGAATGTAATTATTGGAGTTTGGCCAGGACATTGTTATAAAACACCTGTAGTAGTGACATGTGGTGTGACAAAATAATTTGCAGCAAAAGAAAGCATACACAGTAAAGCAATCAGCATAGGTAGGTCACTCTTCTGGATGCATAATGTCATGAATAATGTTCTGCCCTCTCCATACATGGGCAATGGGGTTTTAATTCTTTGTACATGACAATTGCATGAGCCAACCATTTCCCCTAAGAGGCACTCACAGAAAGAGGTAGTGGTCTTCTCTAATTTTGTAGGGGCCATGGGGAAGCTGTTGGTATGTTCTTCTGAAATAACTCTGGTTTCCTGGGCTTTGGTTTAATATATAATTAGAGAAAAAAAGGCAAAACCAGAATCTTGGATCTGTACAGCCTGAAATAGTAGGGATGGAAGAATAAGGGTTTCTTCATTAGGACTCTCTTCAACCCTACCTCAGCTGAGACCCTAAGAGGTAAGGGGCTGAGTTTGGATTTTGAGGGTGCAGTGCTCAAGATGCTGAAGTTCTAGTGGATTTGGTGTGAGACAAGATGATCCCTTGGGTAACCTGAGACTGAAGTTATGAGAACAGATTCTTTGGTTCCTCTGTTGTTCCTCTAGACCTTAAGCAATCCCAAACCCAAACGATGTGAGAATTTTGCCTTGTTGACCATCTTTGGTCCTTCACAGTTATTTTAAGATCCCTTAGAGATTGTAAGATCGTTGCAGAGGAAAAAAGTAATTCTCATGTCTTGTTTTGGCAGTGGCTAGCCTGAGGGGTGGTGAAATCTGTAACCTAACTCATGAATCTGACTCATATCACAGTACAAATGATAAATGAGTGTTGCTGATATTGATTCCAAATTTGACATTGCTTTAATCAGCTTCAGGATTGGCTTTACCTGCCAGCATTCATTCTTGGACCTGGACTCCTTCTGAAGGTGAACAATAGCATCAAATGATCTCTTAATAATAAAAAAAAAAAAAAAAAAAGGAAAAAAATGAGGAAAAACTCCTCCGGCTCACTAAAAAAGCAATTTGTTTGTTCAGGCTGAACTACAGAATTGCTGTGAGAAGCAGTGACTGACATTTTCGTATGGAAGAGGAAGTGCTGTGTTGCTCAGAGGTCTGAGTAGCCTACAGAAAGCGGCCCTAGCTCTTGGAAACAGTTTTTCCCCCAACAAATTCAGGAAAATGTAAGGGGATTTCCATAGAGGAGAATTGTGGCTGTAAAGAATGGTGGCTGTTCCAAACAGATAAATCAGTCTCCAAACACTGATCTCTAAGAGAAATTGTACTGTTTTCTCCCAGCTATTAGTGAGATAACTATTAACCCCGATGAGAAGGTTAAGAGGAAGTTAATATGATGAAATGTTTATAAAGAGGAAAACCCTATGGACTGTCTTCTTAGTACCTAAAGAAAAGTCTATTTCTTGGTGGGGGGGGAGGTGAAAGGCATTCCTTAAACCAGAGAATGAGCTGGTCCAGGATTGGTCCATTCTTTCAGCTCTTGAGACATTCAAGGCATCAGGAAGCCCCTCAACCAGGGAGTCGAGGGTGTAGAATCCTTGCCACGTGTGGAGACACAGTCCCATTGCTCTATGCTGTCAGCTTACAAGTTGTTGATTTTATCTTTGTTCCCTCTTAGGGAAACCATGTGTGATTCCTGAAACATCCCAGAGGAGCAAGAAGATAAGTGTGGTTCTTCCATGTGTGCCTTGAAAATGTTCAGCAATAGCAGCTTGGACCTTCAGCATTTCTTGGAAGCTGCTTTCAGTTTCCAGGACTGCTTGTTCTGGGTGATCTGCTACATATCTCTGAGGCACACATCTCCTGTGCTGTGTGTAAATCTGCAGCAATACATCCTAGATTCCTGTAAGCTCATGCATTCCCCACCCCCCTGCCCCCATTCGATTAATAGAAACCCCAAGTTCCTTTTTTAGCTTCCTTTGTTGACCACAACTCACGTCATGAGTAAAGTTCCGCCTGCCATGCTGCCTGCCAGCATGTGTGCATATGGTCTGCAGAACATGAATGCAGCAAACCACTTCACAGCATTGTTGTTTTCTTTTGCTTATTTTTTTCATTCTCTCAGTGGAAACTATTAAAGACCGAAAGGTTTTGCTAATGAAATTCACACAGCTGCTGTCACTGCAGATGAAATCCTGACACCACAATAGGGGTTCTGAGGCATGGCTACCCCCCTTGCAAAGTGCACTGAAAGAGGACAACACATTTCCAGACCGTGGAAAGCCATTGCAAAGACATGTTACAGTGTGTTTAGCCACCAAACCTGTAAATGGACACAGCCTCTAAGGCCACTCTCTGCACTCAGTGCAGGTTTGCAATTTCCTCCTTCACCCTGTGCCACTGCAGCTACCCTTCCCCCAAGAACAGCTTGGTTTGGTGAAGGCAGATTTAGATGCCAATTCTGTCCTGAAGGTGGAGGATAATAGAGTTCACCAGGGGTTCACATTTGGCCTGTCAACAGCTGGCCATTTGTCTTCTAAGATTCCAATTGTGTGATACTGAGATTTTGTAATGAGAGTGCTGACACTACAGTGTGGTTCTGCTAAAGGGCAAAGATAGGGGGGAAGATGACGTCTGTTACTGCTTTTTCCCTTCTCATAAACAGAGTTGAAGATGCTGTTTAAGAAACCACAGATACACCAAAATTAATTCACAAGTTTGAGAGTGGATCCATCCAAAATCAGTGTTTGGGAGGAGTGGCTGGCCATGCTACAGAAATAACATTTTATGTTGGATCCAGTCATGCCAGGCTGGTTGGTCTTTGTAGGGTGGCAGGCACCTCATCTTGGACAGGAGTGTTTAAAGGGCAGAATAAAGATCAATTTCCATGGAAGTCTCCATTTCTGAATTTCCTTCTCCTTTTCAGTACAAGCCAACATTTATCTGTAGTTTTCCAGAGGATAAGTCACTTCTGAACCAGTACCTTTTGGTACAAATATAGCGTAAATAGCTGCAGTAGAAAATTCCTGTTATTCTGTCGGGTTACTCAAGCCATCAACCTGCAGACATATCCACAAGATTTCCAAGCCACGGGGCTTTCAGTTCTTGTGAGTGATAATTTGTGCCAATTGCAGCAGGAGCTTCTTTAGGTGGCTGTGTGTGGTAAAAGAGTTGGGAGTAAAGGAAAGAGAGCACTGGGGGAAAGTGTTGCCCTATTTCAGGGCCAACAGAGCTTTTACAGAGGCTTCATGACTGGTTACCTGCTTGTTTCCCCAGGTGTGAGAGGTATGGCTCAGTCATGAGATTCATGCCAGGTGTCCTGTGACCTGCAGCTTACTTTATCCTGATGTTCAAAGCCTGATTTCACCTGCCATGGAACAGGAATGAGCAAAGGCCATTTGTAATAACAACCTGATTTCGGCAGCTTAAGATAAATGTCCTGCTTTGATCTAGCATTTAGCTGGGCCTGACAAGAGGTGTGGGATGGTGTTGTCTTTACTGATATTTTGCCTGATTTTAGTGTTCTGGGACTAAGAGCCCTCCCACTCTCCCTTGGATACACTACCTGCCAAAGAGGTTGTAAGCACTCTCTGCTGAGCCATTCAAAGTCCATCAGAGTTGTCTCCTGGTTTATTCCCCTCTAGTTTAATGCAGGTGGTTTACATGTCTTATTTTGTCCCAATTGGAGCACATTTGTATTTTCTGATATAAGTGCCTCTTTTCTGAAGAGTGCAGTGCTCTGATGCAGGTGATGTAGCACATTGTGGCATCACTTACGGGAAGAAATATTCTTTAAAACAGTCCTGACTATTTGTGTTGTGAAAAAATAAATAACTCTTGGGAAAAAAAAAAAAAATTAAATATCCATGCCTTCTCCTCATTAGTGTTTCCTAATAATTTCAGTCTTGTCCCTGAGCATTTTGCTGTGGTTGTTAGAAGCCCCATGTTCAGCAAGATACCTCTGCAAGGCTTAAGGCTTCTACTTCTGCAACCCAGCAATGGGATGTGCCAGCTGGAATCTGCAGAGCTTGATCCTGCAGCTCTTGTTCACACAAAGGTCTTAGTCTTGCACCTGTATGGGGTGCAGTGCAAACTCTCATCCCATTCAAGTGTGGTGTCAACAGGACCTTATTCAATGCTTAGACTTTCACTGGGTTTATGGATGACGGGGTAAAGCGAAAAGAGGATTAAGTGAAAAGAAGTATGCATTGGCTTCAGTGGAGTAGGCCTTCTGGCTTGACTGCAAACTAGTTGTTCCCCTTAATGATCACCTCTCTACTTGTAAAGGTCACTGCATGAGTTTGAGCTGATCCTGGCAGATCCTGTTGCCATCTTCCATCCTTAGTCAAGAACCTCACCGTCAGGGCAGCTATTAGTTACTTGCTTATCTATGACCATGTTGGCCTGATTCAATAAAAACGGTTATATAAAATTATAGCTGGCTCCAAGGCTGCCTTCCAGATCTGTCCTCTCCTATCACTGCTTTTTCTCTGGAGAAATGGACCACATTTTCTTCTCTTGGTAAGTGGTCCCTCTGGGGCTGGAGCAGGATGGCGGAGCAGAGGAAACATCAGAGCAAAACCTGACCTGAATGAAGAGATCTGATGCCTATTTAGGCCTCCCTCCCTTATTGAAGAAAGGAACAGAAGTTTATTGCATCTTCTTTTCAGCCTTTTAGACAGAAGCTTCAGGCTGCTATGTGCATTACTACTAATCTGTCAGAGAGCAAGCCCCATATCTCTTATTTACAGCTGCACTCCCAATAAGTTAGCAACAAACATACATAATAAAATACAGCTTGTACCGAGATGAGTTCTGGCTAAAGTCAATCTGAGTTATAGTAGGGTAAAAAAACCCTCAAGACTCTGAGCCATATTTAAGGTAAATCCCACAGGATACAGAAAATTACCTCAACCCTGGGAAAATCAGAAATTTTAAGGTGTTCTCCATGTAGAAAGCCACAAAAGTAAAAAATCAGAGCAAAGACTAGACTAATACTCATAATGTGCACATAATGAAGCCTGTGGATATTGAACAGGCTGGAGCTTGAATCTTTCCCACTGTGGCAACTCCTGCGTAAAACCCACAGTGATGATGAAGTCAGAGGATGCTTTATTTTTAAAATATTACTTTCGGATGAGATGTATAACTCTTACCACGTTTAAAAATAAATGTATGTGAGATATCACTTTTGGGTTTACTGTTCTTTTATCTGTTTTGCTGGGTGTTTGCTAGGAAGGCATAGTCAGTGCAGAACGACCCAAATGCTCATGTGTATTAACCTCGCACTTCTGTTTCGCTTGGAGACCCGCAGTAGGTTTGTGCTGGTAACATCCCAGACATGTCCTATTACTAGAGATGTACAATACCCATAGCCCAGGGCTGTGAGTATTCCTACCCGTTTCTACTCAACCAGCTTTCTCCCATCTTGCTCACCGTGACTTGGCTTTTAGGACATGTTGGACCTTGTGTTTGCCAACATGAAGTGGTCACTTGTGTTTTATCCCACATCCTCCCTGGAAGGGTGTTCATGCAGGCTGTCAGAAAGAGTCCTACTTCTTCCTCGAGGGACTTTGGCCCATCTCTACCAGGTGAATGCGGTGACACCTGGGCTTTTGGGTGCACAAGCCTGGGTTTTCTCAGCCCCAGAAATCAAAGAACTTGTGTATCAGCCTTAGCTCGTTTTCAGACTGGAAACTGGATGCCAGTTGTCTCAGTCCTAGATGAGTGCCCAACCTACTAGATTGCTGCTGGCACTAGCTTTCTTCTCCTCTCACTTTCTCCTCTCTTTCTCCACCCCTGTGAGTGATGTGGATGTGGTCAAGTCTATAACTCAGGGCTGTGAATCCCATCAGTCAGCAAACTTGCTGCTAACCTTTGCAGTTTGATTGAGTGTGCTGGCCTGCTTTGTGAATCTCAGCTGCCTGAGTCCAGCTCACCAACTTAAGAACGAAGACCTTATTTCTTCTTGAAGCCCTGCCTTAGAATGTTTTCTAAGAGTCTGTGGGATGTGGTGATATGTTGTGATCTCTTTTCTTCTTAAATTAAAAAAAAAAAAAAATCTGTTTTATTCAAGCATTTTCCAAAGCACAAGCAAATAACCTTTTTTATTTCTTTTTAGCTCTCTGGTGTGCGTGAATGAGTAATGCTGATAGAAGATCTCAAGGACAGTGCCATGACAGACACTTGCCCTCAACATGAATGCTGCATGAAGATATTCCTTGTCACTCTGAATGAGACAGATCCCTCTTTGCTGGTAAGCCAGAAAAAAATGATCATAAATATTCAGAAAAATACTTTAAAATCTTCTGCAAGCTGTATTTTTCCTGTACCTGTTTAATGGAAGGCTTCCCTTTTCATCAAATCTGACTCTCTATCCTGGGCAATGCCTGCAGTCACCCCCTCCATATAGATATTCATGCTGCTGGGAGAGCTGGGGAGTTTGAGGTCTTTGGATGGTTAAGTCTCCAGATTGGGAAAGGCTTTTTATGGAAGGTGCTGGGGCCAGGACAGTCCAGCCAGAGGTCACTTTCTCCTGAATGCAAACTTTGCGAGCCTGTGTGAAATAGCTCAGTTCTTCTGTGGTTCTTTTCCTTAGAGTCATTAATAGCAGTGTTTAGCACAGTTTAGGTTCTGGCTGGGCCTGAGTGGCAAGCTTTGCTGTCCTGTTAACCGGGGCTGGACTGAAATGTGAAGACAGAGCACCTTTAGTGATGCCTTTTCTGGTGCAGAAGATAGCAGTGGTGTCAGAATCAGACCACACACTTGTGTCTGCCGTTGTCTAACCCCAATCTGCTTTGTCTTGGAGGAATAAACATCAGGCTTGGGGGACTCCAGTACACCAACTTCCTTGTTTTAAGTTTTGAGGAAAAAAGAAAAGGTCTCTCTGTGAGAAGTCTGATGAAATGGGCTGTTTCAGGATCAGCAGAAATGATGCTTCCTCTGTCCCCTTCTGTGGCTTAGCAGTTGTGATTAGGGCAGAGCTTTCACCCCTAATCTTGGGAAGTGCTGTGTAGGTATGAATATTGTCATAAACTATGCAAAGGTGCATGTAATTCCCTTTCCTCTGGATGAGGCCCAAGGGAGCAGGTGTGCTGTGAGGATGAGGAGGTCTGTCAGGGGAAAAACCCCCGAACAATCACAGAGGAAAAATTAGGAAGTGAAAAGGAGATTAATTAAATGACCAGACAGTTAGAAAAATAGAAAAATCAAAAGCAATTGGTATATTTTTTTCTTCTTCCTTACAACAATCATGTTGGTACCTCTCCTTTTTCCCTTCGCAGCAGTGTGGTTCTCCTCTGAGAGCTTGAGTGACAGGCATCACATTTGAGACAAAAAGACAGCCATCAACAAGAAAGCCTAGAAATATCTTCTGCAGACTATAAGATTTCAAAGGGAACAGAAAAAGGATGGTCAATCAGTCTTGACTGGGCTGGGCCACTCAGGGAGGACATCCATCTTCCCTGCAGCAAGTCCAGGGCTGCCTAGAGTGGCTGCCTCCAGAAAGATGGATGAAATAGCTTCAGACCTGATGTACCTGTCCCATGGAGTGACTGCTTATCCTAACAGGGCTGCTTCTTGCAAGGCCTGGTTTTCCCCACTATTCTGGAGAAGCAGCAGCAGCTGGACAAAGGCATTTCTGCCTTTTATCAGCCTCAGACAGAAGTCAGCACTAAAGCCCTCATCCTGTGAGCTGTGGTAAGTGGTGTTGGTAAGAAAGCCTTCAGGAAGATGTCAAAAAAATTAACATGGAGAAAATTACTAAAAATCCCAGTGGGAAAGGTTGCAGCAAGAAGCAGGGGCTTTCCCTTGGGAAACCTTGCTTTGGCCTTTCTAAGGCATGTGAGCATCTTTCCTCTGTGCAGCCCATTGACTGGCCACAGAAAATGCCCTCTTCTGCAGCGCAATGGGCCTGTCCTCCTCACAGCTCTTCCCAACCTTTCCCTGCCCTCCTGCAGGACCCCACTAGTCCACAGTGAGTCTTCTGCATGATTTTGGCCACTCTCCTTTTTGCTGTTCTCCCTTGAACATCTCCTTTTGCTGATTGTTGCCATCACTACCTCCCTTCTCTCTTTGCAGGAGAGCCTGCAGCCACAGCCAAGAATATCTGCAAACCAACAGCACTTTCATCCTCTCCTCTGCCCTGGGATTTGGACACTGGTAGTGTTCTCCATTGCTCTGTGTGCAAGTTGTGGCCCAGAGTGCTCAAGTGAATGAGGGGACACTGAGCTGGGACATCACACATCCAGAGGGTTTGCTCAGGTCCACAGTGCTGGCACAAGCTGCAGCTGCTGAAGCCTTGACACAATGCTATCTTCCCATCGCTTTCTACATCAGCTAATGTCCTGAGGCTTTGAAATCTGAGTCTAAACCATTGGTTATTGAATAGTGTTCCTGCTACAGCTGCTTCCCTTCCCTGTTTTCCTCCCCTTCCCTAGTCTTTTATTTCTTCTTCCTGGCATGGGCTTACGTGGGCATGCATGACTTAGGACTTTTAATTTCCTGTAGGAAACATTTTTTATGGCCTGCAGGTAGATGCTTCGTTTTTCACCCATTCACTGCCTCCCCTATTAGGCTTTTCCTTAGCTTCAGAGTTTTTCTGTGCCCCTAAATTGCCCCTTTTGGGGATCCCAAGCCCCTTTGGATCTCGTTTACTGCAGGATGTTACTTGAGAGGTTTCAGTGGTGTTAGTGCTTGTTCACATACTGGATAAATGAGAGAAAAACCTTTTTTTCTTGGTAAGTGTAAACCAACTTGTCCACATTGGTATTTGCTATTGGGAAACAAGCAGTACCAGTGCACCCTTGCCTACAGTAGAGCATTTAATGGTCCATCTGATATGGGAGACTCTGGATGGAGGGAGAAAGGTGAAATGGTCTGGCCAGTGAAAACTTGTAGATTGTTTTCTCCTTCTGAAGAAGAAAGTAGGCGGTGGCTCCTGCCGCCCATGTCACAGATGGCACGGGCAGGGTTGCACACATGGTGATGTGCCACTGCCAGCCATTAACAGGGCATGATGGACGTGACAAACACAAGAGGGGTGACAGTACTATGGGACTGTGCTCCTCCAGATTTGCATCATGCCTGGAGACGTGGGGACCAACAGGAATGGAAACTGGCTGTAAAAATATGTGTTTTGCAGTCTTTGCTTTCATTATGTCCTTGTGCTTTTAGTCTTTTAACTGATTTGGACAATCAATTTCCCCAACAGTCTGAGCCTTGACCTTTCAAGGGGGTCAGGGACATGTTGCTGGGTTGCACTTAGCAAAGGGGCAATGGGCAGACACGTAGGCTTGTGTGTGTGCACTGCATGTTTGTGTATCTCAGTGATTACAGAGCCATATGTATATACATACTAAAGACACATCTAGAAATATATATATATATATATACATAGCTTGAGCTTTGAAATATGTCTCTTCTCCACCCAAATTTCTCTATCTAGGATCCCAAATGATAGTCCTTTTTCATTTCACTACAACCTGCAGTTTCCCTTGGCCTTTAGGATATATGGTAGAACTTCATAAAACTGTCCTTCCCCAGGACTCTTGTGGAACACGGGGCATTTAAACATCACTTATAACGAGAATGTGTAATCATGCCCATCTTCACGATGTGTCCTGCTGCTCACGCAGTACTTTCCAGCTGTCAGAGAGCTGAGCACTCAAAGGTCTTGATCTGCCCATCAGAGCCCTGACACTGCCACAGTTATACGGACTGATTCCCCCAGGTCACCTCAGCATCATGGGGAGATGTGCCACATCCTGTGGCCTGTGCCACAGCCTGCACTCCTGGGGAGTGGCAGAAAGGAAATTGCAGCCCAGCAAGGAGCTCTGGCAACCTGTTGGGATGGGAGAGTCCAGCAGTGCAACTACTGAGGTGAGAAGGGAAAAGTGTGTTGAGCCTGGACTGATGTTTACTCCATTTTTTATGCAGCCCTCATTGTGACGTCCCTTATATGTAGATTTTTTTTAAAAAACAGTTTGGAAACACCTGACCTAGGCTGAGTAAAAGGCTTGAATGCCTGAACAGTTTAACCATCCACAGAACTCAGTGCTTTGCACTAGAAAGAGATTCAGAGATTTTACTGAAACTGAAACCTTTTTCTTTCCAGTTCTTCCTTGCTCATTTACCTGTCTCTGGCTCGTGTTCCTGCATACCCCATGTAGCATTGCATAGATGCTCTCCTTGTTCAACAGCTCCATAAAATCCTGATTTTCAAATTAGTTGAGTGTCTGAGCAGGTTCCACTGGCTTCACCTTATTATCACAGGGCTCCTGCACCAACCTACCAGTCAGACCCACAAACATCAAAGGCATTGTGTAGATTCACGGCAGATAAAAGTCTGGCCCAGCCCTCTTGGGATACACCCATTCCCTGCCCACATAATGCTGCTTTCCCACCTGGCCAGCTGTGGGGTAGGAGGTAGGGTGGGACCAGTGCTCAGCATGGCAGCCTCTGCCCCCATTCCCTCTCTCCTGGAGGCTCCCAGGGCCTTGAATGCTGCTTTCACCCTGGGCCACGTCTACAAAGGGATTTTCTCTTGCCACCTTCTCCTTCGCAGGCAGCTGTGGGTGTGGAGGCACAGATGTGCTTGGCTGCTGTCACTCCTGCCAATGCCCTCTGGCGAGGGCTGTATTGTCAATAAATGCCACATATTGTGGACAGGCGTAGCAGGATCTTTTCCTGCACCCACACAATGCACTCTTGCAGGGACTTTTTGGACAGCAGTGCTTTGCCTACAGATTTGTGGGAATCCAGTATGAAGTGTCTGAAATCCTCTTTGTTTTCAACATTTTTTAACCTGTGGTTGGAAAATTCCCAGTCCCTGTCTGCCTTGCATCCTCCCCATCTTCTGGGATAAGGCAACTTGCTCTGCTGCCGGCTGGACTGGAGTTGATTTGGGCAAAACAGAGCTTTGCTCTCTGGCTTTCCTTTCCAGGGCACAGGGCTTGGCCTGGATGCAGCCTCCTGATTTTATGGAAAGGAATTAATTTTAAAGTCCTGGATTCCACTGGGTTTCCTGTGAAATTAAATCTTGAAAAAGGCTGCACCTTTTCAAAAAAAGCCCTGCTGTCAGCAGAATGCAGCTTGGAATAGTGGGGCAGCATCCCTGTGTGGTGTGACAGGCTGCCTACAGGCTGGAAAGGGATGAGTTTGCACAGCCTAGCTTATATAAATTGAACAGCAAGTGCCAGCAAACTGCAGCCATACGAGAGAGCCCAAAAGGTTTGAAGTGTTGCAGAACAAAGCTACTTTTATGATTTATACACTTGCCAGACAGCCATCAAATTCTTTGCTGAAACTGGAGCTTCCCTGGTAGCACCACAGGGGCTGGCCAGCCTGTGAGGAATTCTTGGCATCAGAGCAGCTGTCCTAGAGTGGTACAAAGGGCTTTGCCAGTGTGAGATGGAGCTATCAATAGGATATCTATCAGGGCAGGCAACAAATGGGCTGCTGATCTTGGCTTCCTCTGCTTCTTCAGCCCTAGCACATGTGATATACAGTGGTAACAACCACCGAGACAACTGTCACAACATTCTGTGCAAGGTGTGGTAGCCACTAAGTGGCCCTTGTGCTTCAGAATGAGCTCTTCATCAACTGCTCTGCAGAGCTGAGGGGCTGGAACACAGGGAGAAGCCTACAGGGTGTGATGCCCTTATGTGGGCAGGCTTTGGGCTGCCCATGGGGCACAATGTGCTCAGGGAGTGGGCAGGAGCTGGTTCCCATGGGGCAGGACACTGGTGGCCACTGTTCGTCCTTCCTATGGACTGTCCCCCAGGAGATGTAATCCAAGGAAATAGCCTGGAAGACAGGCTTTGTTTTGTTCCTGTTGAGAGTCATGCCAGGCTCACAGCTTTGTGATATTTGTGTTCTGCATGCCCCGTGAGGAGCATCTTAGCTGTAATCTTTCTGAGGTACTGTTTTCTCCTGTGTAAAATGGAGGTGAGAGCATTTAATTACTTTATACCCAGATGAACCTTTTTTATGAAGGAAACAAGAAAAGTGAGGACTCTTGAAATTTTGCCAGTTGTGTGAACTTTGATTACCATGCCCACCTGAGTGCATGGCTAAATGACAGGGGCTTGTGTACCAGTGCTTCCCTGAAGTGGGGTAAGAAACACTAGTTAGAACCTTCAGCCCAAGGTCTCTTTGCTAGGGCTAAGCTTGTATGCACTGAGACATTATTTATTTAGAGAACAGCTCCTATTGCTGCTGTTTTGCCAGAAAACATCCTCTGGTTTCCGCTGGCCTCTGCCCTGGTGGCATTAGAGATAATTTTCCACATTTGTTTGCACATTGCTCTCATTAACGCTTCCAGCAGAAGTCTGTGGGCACCAAAGCAAGGAGACAGGGCACGAAACCAATGGCAGACAGGCAGAAGGATGTGGCATGTGAAAGCCCTGCAGGAATGTCTTTGAATATCATCATAGAAAATAGGAGGTTTTTGGAGGTTTTGAAATGGTTGTAATGCTACAGCCATGGTGGGGCTATCCCAATAACTACTGTGGGCTAACTGCTCAGATGAAGGCATTTCATCTCAAGTAAAGGGCTATGTCTGCTCAAAAAAATGTACAGGGTGGGACTGCAATTTCAGGCTGACGGTATCCAGGGATCTCCTGTACCCAAGAAACTCTCAGTGGAGAGCACCAGACAAGTGCACAATATAAACAGCTAATTTTACTTTGGGCATGGACTATAGCAAGCCTGTCCAGTTCCTTCCTTTAGCTTATCCTTAGAACTACATGCCATCTGATTTTGCAGGAGTGTAATGGTGATGATGCTCTGTAATGAATAAGGGACAGGGGAAACCCATGTCAGAACAGAAAGATGTCAGGTTATTTCAGAATTGGGTGGAGTGGAGGACTGGTCCCTGTGAAATAACAGATTTTGGCTCAGACTCTCAGTGCATCTATTTTTTTAGGGTGAGGCAAAGAGGGAGGCCAGTTAACACATGGTGAAAGAACTGGTCCTTCCTGTTGGGAACTGCTGGTTTTGCCCTGCTTACCCTGTTTATTTGCAGGCAGCTGACTTGTCTTCTTGGCTTTCTTTTTCCTCAGCTAATGCAGACTGGCCATCTCTTCCATTTAAACAGAATCCAGCAGTATTTTGATGCCAGGGAAAATAAGAAAATGTTGCTCTGAAAGCCACAAAGGGTTCAATTATTTCCTGGAGACGATATGAAGCCTATTGAATTGCAAGTGATGGTTATCGGCTCTTACTTGTGGAAGAAAAGGACTCAGAGTGAGTGGAATAGAAATCATTGTGCAGGCAGCTTTTGCCTATGAAAGTCACTCTACTCAGTTTGTAAAATTAGGTTAAGCACAGAGTGCAGGAAAAGAAAAAGAGGACTGAAAAACTTGGCACTTTCTTATCCTTATCTTTTCTCCTGGGTCTGGGCTCCAGGGACTGATGACTGTAAAATGGGAGCACGCTCAGCTCTGGATAGCAGGAGAGGCAGGGATATCTCCTGTAGTCCTCCTCTCCACTGGTCCTCCTGGAAACCTGCAGTCTCTCAGTAGGGCACTATGTGTTGACTGCATGGATGAGAGGGAGCTAATTAACTGTCTGAATGCTTTATTAGGTGGAGGAGAAATGGCTGTTCTGGGAGAGTGAGAGAGGAGGGTACAAGTCATTTTTATGCCACAGTTTTGTAGCCACTTGATTATTTTTCATAAGAGCTGTCATTTTCTGCAGATGGAAAACAGGAGGTGTGTCAAGAGACCATCAGGGAACACATTTACATAGCATTGGTTGTACTGATGTGCCTGGTAGTAAACAGGAGGCAAGTGGAAGCATGTGCGCATAATGTCTTTGTGTGGGATTTCAAAATAGTTCAGAGACTTAATTGTGGTAAAAAAAGGTAATCTTCAGTGTGTGGTATGGAGGAGCTGGGAGAAAGTGCAATCTGCTCTTGAAGACAGCCTCCTTAGCAAAGACCAGGGAAGGAGAGTTGCATTTATGTCACCAATTAAAGCAGTTGCCTTTTGGTTATTCAGTGACAAGAAACTCAGGTTTTATACATGGCCTTTGTATACTCAGCCAAATAAAGCATTTGTTAGGTAGCCCAAAAATGGAGTCTGGTACAAAGAGATTGTAGCTTCCACAAAGAAGCCCAGATAAGCAACAGCTGATTCCAGAAGCATTGCCTGAGATATAGTACTTAATCCTATTATGGCAGGCAGTGGCCTCTCAAGGTCTCTTTGAGCTTGCTGCTCTTTTATATTTTAAACAGGTGGGATTTTCACTTTGGTGCATGGGAAGATACCCTTCTGTTTTAAGGTGGGAGGAGGAAAACTGACTTACAGAGTATGTACTTGTAGGTACTTCTGCGTTGTAACAGCCATTATGGTCACAGCAGGGTTAAGGAGAAAGAGGAAGGTTCCTTTGTGTACCAATAGGTGGGGATTGGAGCTCAGTTTTCAAATTAGGAGTAACTAGGGAGAGAAAGGAATACCCTGATAAAGAGTCCAATATGGTGGGAGAGTCGAAGAACAGAACAAGAGATGCTGTCTTGGCTCAGCCTCAACAAGTTGTTCTTGCAGGAATGTGTGCAGGGATAGAAAACAAAGCATGCCTCTGCCCCCAGCAGGTTGCTGAGGTCCAGAGAACTGTCCAGAGCAGTCCGTGGTCTGGCCCAGAGAGGATGAAGCACTGATGCCAAGAGGCCTGGTTGTCACTTTCCCTCTATCACTTTTAGCGTGGCTCCAGTCCTGCAGAGAAGCACACAGTTCTACTATTCAGAAATCAGGTAATCCTGGTGATAGCAGCCCAGGGAGCAGCTTTTTGTCCAGAACTGTGTAATCTGGCCCTTGGTGAATCTTGTACGATGGTATTTTTCTTTCCTTACTCCCAATGCAGTGTGTGCAGGGAAGCAATATAATGTTTATGCAGACACCCTGCTGAGCTTGGCCACCAGACTGTAAGTCTACTGAGATGTCCACGGTCACACTGAATCAGACCAGGTCCTGTCTCTAGCATGCCAGGCCAAGACCTTCCTGCCAGGCTAGGTAAAGCAAGATCCCTTCACGTGTTAGTGCAAACATCCACTGGACATCGGTCTTAAGGAACATCCTCCACAGGCTGTGGACCCAGCTTTAGACAGAACTGTGGTCCCAAAGTAGACTCTTCTGGCTATGTGGGTGCACATGCTTTTCTATCTTTAAAGTTTATAACATAAAATCCTGAAGTTTAGACATTGCTAGCTCTAGGTACAAGTTTTGCTCTTCAGTCAGATGCAGTCCCACAGATGTTTTGTTGTGAGAGCCCCCAGAGTGCCTGGAGCTGCATTGTGGATTGCTAGTGGCAGTTTTAGGCTTGGGATATAACAATTTGGTGAGCATTTCATTACGCACCAAAAAAAAGCAGGGCATTTCTTGATTATGGAGATGTGCATTCTTCATTTATCTTCCTACTTCAAGGCTTAATACAGCAAACACTGAAAATGTATCAGTTGGTCTTCCCGCTGCCTACCTCCCCACCCTCACTTCCTCCTGTTATTTGCTTAAGAGTTATTTGCTCAGGATATGTTTTCCTCTGATTTTACAAGTTTGCCTTGCACAGCAAAAAAAAAATGCTATTTTGTTCTCTCTGGTATTTGGCAGGAAAACAAAAAGATCACAAAGAAGAAAAGGATAATAATTGTTTTTTTCCTGATGATTTAACACACAGGAGTTCTTTTTAGTGCTACTGTTGCTGCTGTGTTCAATCATCTTCTTTCCTTAGGCATGCCAAGAGCTACTGTGGAGGGAGGAAAATGGGGTGTCTCTTAACTGTGCCTTCCCGGGACACCTGTTTCAGCTCTAAGCTGAGACCTGCCCATCCACCTGGTACTCACTACCAAGGCTCCCTCACATGTTATTTTGATCCAGGTGATGGAATTGGACAGAGCAGCTTTTGTATAGGGATTTGCAAAGCTCATGTCTTTGCTGTTCTACTTCTGTGGAAGTTGAAACAGGTGTGCTGGAGCCACTGTGATTTTTTTTTTTAATGGTTCACATTCCCATGCATTGTTTTCTTTTATGACACTCCTTATTTCAGGTTGGGGTAACCTTTATCTCTTCAGGACTCTCTCATGTGAAATGGTTGGTAAAAGATCCCCAGTAGCTTCTTCCAATAACTGGGGAAGGACTGGTTTGACAGCAGGGTTGGTTCAGGAGTGTATCTGAGCAGTTTGATCCTCTAATTTGGGTTGCATTTCTACTTTCAGCCATGAGACTTGCCTCTTGCATGAGATTTTTGTTTTCCTCTTCCACCAACAGCTGAAAACAGGTGAAGGGCAGGGCACACTGAACAAGAAGGCAATTGAGCAAGGCCAGTGAGATGAACACTCCTAAGGGATTCTTCTGAGGGCTAGAAGGTAGAAGCCTGGTGGTACAGGCTCTTTCTTTCACCTTTCTTTCTCTGATGTTCTCAATCATTCCCTGGCCCCCCCGCTTGCATGAGAAAAAACAGAGTCCCTCACCTTCCTCTTACTGCCCAGTGGGTGAAAAAGGCTTGGTCACAGAATGAAAGAAGCAGGAAGAGGAAAATAAACAGCTGAGTCATTGCTGAAAAAATCCAAACCCACCAAAACAACCAAACCAAAAACTTTTAGGAAAAAGGAGGACTGGAAGGGACTGGCCATGAAACTTTGGGAGAAACCACAAAGGTGGCAGTGAACCTTTGGAAAGGCAATCCCTCTCCATCAGCAAAGAGAGGGCTACAATGGCTTCCAGAGAGGACGTGGAGGGTACCAGGCAGCACTTGCCCAGGGACAGTGGCAGAATTCTGTAGATTTCAGCTGCTGAGAAATATGTGGATATTACATGCTGTAAGTCAGCTAAATAAACCAGGAGGAAAAATGGCTGAGTCAGAAAAATTGGACCATGAAGATCAAATGCGTTATTAATTGGAAAACTCCTTAACACAGCTCGAGATCCTCTGGGTATGGGTAAACAAAAATATGATGGTGAGAGAACTAATTAAAACACTAATTAGTCCTTTTAGGAAGTTGTCCAGGTCCATTAATGATAGCCATTAATGGTAAGCTATGGAAAAGAAAACTTATGTTGCTGCTGCCTTGAACATTACTCCTCTGTATCTTGCTTTTTCGTGTCTATACAAAAATCATTAACTAAAGGATCTGCACACTTACCAGTGGCAAGTGCAGGTTAATGAAATTTAGAAACTTGATCTTCCAACTACCCCATGGGTAGTTCAACAAAGAACTATATACTGAGATATAATTTATGCAGGTCCCTTTGCTGAAAAGGACTACCAATTCTTCCTTCTCATCCCACAGCAGAAGAAACAAAGCAGTAGCGCTGGAGTTGAAATTGTTTGCAGGAGTTTGCATTAAGTGTTAATAACCAAGTAATTATCATTCCAATAACCATAATGAAAAATACAAGATCGTGTTTCCAGAAGATTATGTTTTTCAGAGATGGAAAGAGGTTTTGTGTGGTCCAAGTGCCCTGACTTACAGAATGTAGTTTCTAGACTGAGGAATTCAGCACTTACTGAACTGAATGTTGACTTGATGTAGTCCTCTGCAGTTCTGCCTTTACCAATAAAAGCAACTGTGGAATGAGTAGGGTGGGGAAAATGCTGATGTGCTTGCAAATGAGAATGCTGATGTCCTTGATTTCTATGTGCAGCAACATTATCAGGATGCCAGAAGCCAAGCCCTCTTGTATATTGGTGAAAATTTTCTCAGACCATCATGTTGGCCTTCTGTGTCTTTCGAAATCTCTGATTCTTAACTTTTCTTTGAAGAACTAAGTTTTATACCCCTAAAACAGATCCAGTTTTAGGTTGCCATGCAAGTTGTTGGGCAGATTTTCATTAGTGCATGAATGAAACTGCATGTGGACCTTTGCATTCACCCCTTGAGTTTGCAAACTCTGGGGCAGGTTAAATAAAATTTATTTAAATTTTTGCTTTAAATAAAATAGCTATACTGGCTGGAGTCCTGCTGCAAGGAAGTGAAAAAAATGCTCTGTTTATTGGATGACCTAGACTTATTTCCCCCTTTCCATGACTGTATGGTTGGACTTCTAGGTCCTTCTGATGCATGACCCCACTAAAACAGCACCATATGTGCTTCAGTAGCTAAACGTTGTCCACTCAAACCATGAAGTCTAGTCTCAAAACATAATGTGCCTCAAAGCAGTTTTCTGATGCTGTCTGGTCTTTAATTTTGTACGAAGTTCTGTGGAGTCCAGCAGGATGAGAATTTTAGCTTGGATCTCACAGGACTTTTAAGAGATTTTTGAATACCTCTTTGCATTAATGCACTTGAAAAATTCTAAAGATAAAAAAAATGGCAACTTTTGAAGCAGATCTACAAAGATGCATTTTTTTTTAACTAATAATCGGGCAAAAATATTGATTCCTTAGACTTTCCTCATATCTGAAATAGGTACTGTACCTCTCATCTGGAATGGCCATTGCTGACAAGGTTGCCTAGGAACAACAACTCCTCTTCTCTTGCTTTGCTGTGCACCCACATGCAAGGGTGCAAGAATCGTTGTTGTAAACTTCAACTTCAGTTGAAACCAGGTAAGATAAGTTGTCTCCCAAGAAGCATCCATGTGTCACTGATGACCAAGTGCTTAATTTAGAGTAGATGCCCAACTTTTAATTAGATGGCTTAAATTAGGTGAGGCAAATCCCACCCACAGGGAATTTTTCTGATCAGTTGAAGCTTGTGCAAGACTATGCAAATGTGTGTTAAATTCTCTATTGTTGAGATTTAAAAAAAAAATCGGGAAAATCAAATACCAAATAACTGTATAAATTATAATAGCCTACAACAACCTTAACAACCACTGGTTCATTGAATGAAACATCATCTTACAGCTTTTGTGTGGTGCAGATTCCTCTATTTGCTTTCCTTTCAGAATGCAGCTGCAATAACAAGGCATATGTGATTTTAATGTGAAACCCTAATCTGTAAACCCTAAGAACTAGGGAGCAGGCCCATATAAGATAACTAGCTCAATCCAACAATGTTAAACATGTCAAGATACAAAAATCCATTCTTCCCTTACAAATGAGAGAAAGATGTCATGTAATTAGAGATCTTATGCTACACTGGGATGAGCAACATTCCCACAATTAATCATACCAAATACATTATGTAGTAGTTGCTGCTTGAAGACAAAGGAGGAATAAATACTCATGTAAACATGCCAGATATGAACTCTCCACAGATGTTGATTGCTGTTCCATATTTAGCATGAAGCACATCAGTATGTGGAAGATATGCTCCACATACAAGTAGAAGGATAGCTCAAAAAAGGGTTTATGATGCTGCGGGCAATGTGGCTGGTGTCTTTTCTAGGGTCCTTAGGAGACTGGTTGTTAGGAACTCCCCTATGGACACCCGAGGAAAATTTGCCATTTTCTTGAATTAGGACTGCACTGGGACCCTGGCTGAACAAGAAATGTTTGGCTGACAATACAGCAGCTTAGAAACTGAAGGCAAGTTCAAGAGTTCCTAACAACACTTCCAAACAAGAACTTTGTGAACACAATGCAAAAGCCACCATGCATATTTGTTGGAATAAAAACCCAAATTAGCTTCAAGCTGGGTTTGTGATTCCTCCCTGACTTGTATGTTTACTTTTCATTAATACTGATTTCTTCTGACCTTCAAGTGCCTCTTCTTCATTGTACTTACTCCACAGTGAATAGCTTACTGGCAATAATATTAATAGCAGAAGAAAAATGTTAACAATAGAGGCTACTTGCCTGGAGAATTTTCACTTTATGAATAAATTTTTTTTTTTATCAGAAAACCTCATTTGAAGACTACAGATGACATGCTGTGTGACCCTGTACGTAGCAAAGCTGAGTGGTAATGTATGAATTTTGATATCATAACAAATGCCTGACAGGCAGTGCAGAGACATATGATATATCCTGAAAACGGCTCAGACATGAGATCAATACATAAGCCTCTAGGTGACCCATCTGGGAACAAGAGCAAGGCTAAATTCAGAGAGTAAAATGCTTGCTTAGGTCTAGCTGAAATGAAGAGCTTTTGCATTGAATTAGGCTTTGCCCTTGCCTTTTTTTACTGCTTCTCCTTGACTTCCTTGTCAGCAACTAAGTTCCCATTCCCATGACCAGCAGTAATTTGTGAGTATGGTTGAAGAGTGCTACCAAAGACACTTCTCCCTTGGCATTTGCCAGGGTTTCTGTAGCTGTGTTGGTCCCTCCCAGTCCTGGACCTGGGTTTACTTCAGCTCTCTCCCTCTGTCCTCGTGAGATAGACAGCTAAGCAATGGCAAGGGTTGCTCCCTTTTTTTGGTGTGGGTTTTTTTTTNGGCAATGGCAAGGGTTGCTCCCTCTGTTTCTGAAGCATGTATTGGATGAAGGAATGCATTGCTTTGGGAGTTGACACGCTCCTCTAGGTGTGATCAAAACCCAGAGATCCAGCTTCCTGTGCTAGGCACACCACATCCCCAGAGTTACACATCCAGGCCTTGATGTTTCTTTGCTAATTGATTTCTGCTCCACATCCTACTCTGTTCAGTAAGTGAAATTCTCCTACAAGAAAAAACTGCTTTTTGTTCTGTTTTGTATGGGGAGCTCTTGTAGAATAAGGACTGTGGAACATCTTGCTCTCAAATAGCTGTGCCAGGAGTCCTTTGGCCTTTCTTCCTGGGTGAAATTTGGGGGGTTTTTTGTGTGGTTTTTTTTTAATATTATGGAAAAAATTCTATTTCCATAAGAAGCAACTAAACAAAGAAGTTTTTTACAGTCCCCCCATACAACTGTAATAAAATTTGCATGAGAGAAGAAATTCTGCTTGTTTATTTGGTGCCCTTTATACCCCCTATGGCCTAGAGCGAGCTCATCTGACATCAGTGATTAGCTGTGGATATGGGAATAATAGTGCTGTAAAATCTTCCCCAAAAGAACAGTACTTGTGGTCTGATTCATATCTACAGATGCCCTGGTGTGGTATCCATGGCATAGAAACTGACTCCAGGATTTAAAAAAGTGGTGGCTTAAGTTTAGAGTCATGTTGAACATGCAAATCCATATTAGGTGTGATTCTTTGAAGGGTATCAGGCCAGGAGACAAAGTGTGATGGATGCCCCACTTCTTTGGTCTTCTCAGAAGAATCCTCACCCTCAGCTGCAATAGCAGCTACTATGAGCTCCAAGCATTTGAAAATCATATCACTAAAGATGTGGATGGAGAGTTGAGATTTTCCAGAGCCTTTAGGAAGTGTTCTACAAGGCCCTTAAATTCCTGTGTTATTAAGATGCTTATGAAGCTTTTACCCAGGAGAGACTAATTTTAGGTACCCACTTTTGAGAATCTTAGCCAGAAGGAAAACAAACCACTGATAAAAGTTAGACAGAGTCTGTGTTTTGGAAATCTACCCACAGTTATTTGCACATCTGTGTATTATCTTGTATTGGTCACTGTTTTTTGTATGTGTATGTGTGGTTTGTTTGAGGTTTTGTTTTGTTTTCTTTTTTTTTTTTTTTTACAGTGCACCTACCACAAACCTCAACTCAAATACAACCCAAACAACTGGGCAGTCACTCGTGTTGGGACACCATCCAGGGGGCATGTTTTGTAGAAGATGAACACATACAATTTAAGCAGTAGTCTCTTGATGCACAGATGCACAATAGGCTGTCAGCTGTTACCTGGCTCAGTTCTTATCTCATGGCAAGTTCACAGCTGTTCTTTGAGTATAGAAGGTGATGTGGTGAGTGCTCAGTATCAGAGGCATGTGAAGAAATCTGCTATTGCAGGAAAACTTAACTTTGACCTTTCTCCATAACTAAGCTTCTTTTTTTTTGTTTCTTCCTTTACATTCTTTCATGAATTGTGAGGCCCCAGAGACCTGAGGGAAAATGCATACAGCGCAGGTCATTTTACCAGTCTGTGCAGCCATTCAGTCAGCAATAAACACTCTAGCAGGGCAATGATTATTGGAATAGTAGGGGGCATTCTAGCCAGCAAGCCACATGAAAATGATAGACAGTTGCTGAAATCAAGAGAACTACAAAGCAAAAGAACAAAAGCATAAGTAAGTGAATCAGTAGGCTGGGCTCAGAGACGTGACATACCAAGTGCTGTGCCTCCTATAAATTTGGTGACTTGATGATTTACCATAGCAGGGCTTTTCAGTAAAGAAAATTAAAACTTCAGGAGGGCTCTTCAGTTCCAAGAAACAGCACCAAGAGAAACATACCCTTTATGTCACAACAGCTAACTTGGTATTAAAAGCATTGATACCAGTGAATGAGGCTGGAAGAGGCTTCAGACTCGCTCATTCCTATTAGGGTTTAAGAGCACTAATGCCAGATCCTGCAGTTCTTACTCAAGCAAAGCTTCCATTGATGTGTTCTTAATCTGGAAAAAGTCAACATGGATATTTATGGAGCTGTTGTGCCTAGGGGCTCCAATAAAAACTATGCTAGACATTGTACCTATATTTAGTAGCAGCCAGTTCATGTCTCATAGAATTTGTGGTCTGTATAGACAAGACTGATAAAGCAGATATGGGGTAGGAATTGCTGTTATTCCTGTTTTACAGATGGGAAGTGAGGGTTAGAGATTGCAGGGGGATTTTCAAAGCCACATAGTGATGTTGGATATTTATTTCCTGTGCATTTTAAAGGGAAATGGACATACAGATGCCTTGGCTGTGTTGAAAGGCTCAGCCAAACACAGGCACCCCAGTTTTGGCGGGATGATGGGAAGTCTGTGATGGATGTGAAATTAGTTTAGATCTAGACATTCCAGGCCAGTCTGCTACACCAAAAACATCCATTTTTGGAAGGAGTGTGCCTCAAGTTAGGGCTGTAAAATACAGACAATGGCTGCTGTCAATGTATGGGTATAAAAAGAAAAAGGTAGAAATCAGAGTGAGAGGGAAATGGGAACCCACTGATCCTTGACTATTCGGAAACCTCCTTTGTCTTTGGTTCACGTGGCTGCCCCTTCTTGCCTTTTGCAGAAGCCATGTGAACCCCACCAGGACTTGAATGTATCACAGCTGGATACCTGAGCCAGGGTGGTTAGCTGCAGATAACAGTTTTAAGTGAAATTTGGCAGCTGTGCCTAAGGCATCTAGGTCCATAGAAACCTAACCTGTCACAGGAATTTCTGGGCCAGTGACAACCACCTTGGAAAGAGACCAACAATTCAGAGAAAGAGACTGGAAGATTGGAAAGGGTTCAGAAAAAATCACCAAGACTAGGAAATCTGCCTTCCATTGAGAGTCATCAGAAGCTCCATGGAAGGGAATACTGCAAAGTGATTTAGTAGAAACATCTGTAAAGGCAGTGAGGTTTGAAAAGAAGCAAGATGATTTACTCTTAATTTATCTGATCCTTCCCTGTAAGATTCTGTGACTGAAAGAGGTCTTTGGACAAATTTGGGCACAAAATCTTGTTTATTTTGTGAATGATTAATTTCACCACTAGAACAGCAGATTGCCCATCACTGAAAGACTTGCCAGCAGATCTGGGGCTTTTCTCAAAGCCATGGCTTTAGCCAGGCAGCAGTGAGGAAAGATGGTCACTACACTTTTAAACCCACAAGTTGAGAAAGTCAAGTAGAAAAATAATTTTATGACATACTGCCTTAAAAATTCCTTTAGTATTTCTTTTAGGGTTGCATATTTTTCATCCTCATACAATAGACTTCTGGGATTAGAGCTCTTGCAGTGTACTGCAAATTTATTAGCCAGCCATTACAGGTTAATGAAATCAGTCAGTGTAATGGATACAACACAGACCTAAATATAATAAAAATAAGAATGCAGGTTCTTCCCTAACTTTGGACGAGACCTGGAGAGGCCCCACAAGGATTGTCTAATGTATTTGAAGTTACTGAGAGGCCTAATTTTCAAAAGTCCTTGGTGTGTGACCATCCCTCTTATGCTATTTGTGTCCCAGCACAGGTCAGCATCCTCTGTACTGGGATTTTTGGGAAAAGTGATCTCTCTTTCCTGCTCCTGATCCCTCAAAAAAATGGTCCCATGATTTGCAGGTGATCTTTCCTGATGAGATTCAGTTCTTAAGAAACATGTTGTGACTTAAGTCTGCTCAGTACTGAGTTTGCTTACTTGAATTTCCACATTTGCAGCTCTTGGTCTTTAAAGACTCACTAATTTCTAGTTCTAACTTGAACAGAAGTTTTTTTACATATGAATATTATATTTTAAAAAATCCGATAAAAATAACAGCAGAATAATAGCTATAATAAAAGTCTGAGTTGGCAAAAAAAGGGGATTAGGTGCATGAGTGAAAATAATGAATGACACATGCTTGTGAATACAAAACCTTGGAATTTTTACTCTGTCCTTTTACTCTTCATTTTGTTGCTCCAAAAATGCCCACTGTCTTTAGTGGACAGATCCTTGATCCTAGACAAACTTGTCCTTCTAATGCCTTTTTCCTCCCTCTCCTAATGGATCATCTGGAACACAGAAGAAGGGCAGAGTTTTACTGCAGGGTGAGAGGGAAAGAAAACCAGCATCTCCCCAAATACCCATCCAGCACCCCATGAGTATTGAGGGACAAGCAGGGATGCTGTGTGCTGTCAGCTGCTGGGTTCCCCTCCCCTTGTCTCCTCCCCACCTGTTCCCAGGCCCATCTGCAAGTGTTAGATGGGATTTCAGGGAACAGCATCCTCTGGGGATGAGGCAGCAGGGTTGACACATCCAGCATAAAATGTTCAGGTGCAGGGAATGGGAGAAAAAAAAAAACAAACCAGAAAAGAAGAAAAGGTTTGCGTGTGCATGCACACAAATCAATAAAAAGTGTAATGCATCTTTCTTTAATTAAATCCCACCCTTGAATTGGCCAGGCAGCCCCAGCTGGTGATGACCTCTGCCCCTCTCCAGTTTGCTGACTGGCACAGCTGTTAGTAAATCACCTGCTGGTGCAGCTCTCCCGGGGCTTTAAAGGTCATCTGTCAGCGACTGCTGTGGAGAGATAAAGAAGAAAAACAGAACCAAAAGTCTAAAAAAAAAAAAANAGCTACTTTTATAATCCTTTTGTTTTAAGCTTTTCTTTCCTGCAGGGAATCCATAACTCTGCTTCAGTAGCACCACTGAGTTCCCAAGAGCTACATACAGGCTGCTGCAGGAGGAGATGATGGTGCTTGTGGTAGGGGGAACAGGTGATCCCCTGCCTCAGCACTGCTGTCCCTACCCCTGCCCTCCAGCACTCTGTCATGAGGTGGCTGGGCGTGCAGGACAGTGGTGGTGGGAAGGACACAGAGCATATCCCCCTCTTCCCAGGTTTGGCTGACAGGAGCTGCAGTCAGGAGAGGCCTGGAGGATGCCCCCATGACCTCTGCTCCACCCTGGAGCTGCTTTTAAGCTAAGGGGCTCTCCCTGTTGGTGCCTGCCTGAGCTATGGCTGCATTGCAGCCATGCCCATGGCATGCACCTCACTGATCTGGAGCTTAACCCTATACCTTGGCTTCCCAGCTTGACCTTCCTCCCTCCCTCTTCACCACCATGGACTTGGCAGGTGATTCAGACTTTTGGCTGAACCTGCTTTGCTGGTCTGGCTTGAGTCTTGTGGGACTGGATCCTCATCAGTGAGACCATGGTCTCTGTTATTCCCCCACTCACACAGAGCAGGAAGCCCTCATACCCCCTTGCTCCCTGCTCCAGATTATATCAGGAACAACCAGGAGCTGTGCAACCTCAGCCTGCTCTTTCATTTCCAGTAACCCATGGCTCCATGGCCAGAGTGCTTCTCCAAAACATTCACTTCAAACAGGACTGCCTGCTGAAGGCCAAAGACATGATTTTACCCAGGCTGGAGAGTAGATTGGGTGGAGCAGGAAGTTTTGCTGCAACTGCAATTTTTTTGCTTTGGGCTCATTCAGACATTAAACTCAAAGGGAAGCTTAGGAGTCTGAGAAGCCACTCAAAGTAATTGCCATTTGTAAAACAGATCAGTCACTGGGCACCTCCATCATCTCTATGTCCAAACTCATGCATTTGCTGTGGTGAAAAATACCAAATCTGCCATTGTAATACATGGGTTTTCCAGGCTACTGGAAAATTTTAACTCTAATTCAGATCTCCATTAAGGATAGTGAAAACAGGTAATTTTTTTAAGCCACCAACTTTTTATTCAGACACATGGTAAGAGAGATCAAGCCAAATTCATCTGTGGTGTAAGTCCATGACTCCATTATATTCATATCTGCATTGAATTTAGCCTGTTTTGGGCACAGACCCATCAAGTATATAACCTCTCAGTGGTCTGTGTTGCAGAAATTTTCATTCTTGGTTCTAATGCTCTTCCCTGTAAACCTGTGGAAAGGAATGACTGCAGCCTGAGTGCTTCAGCCCTTTGGACTAGATCTTGCTTGATGCTGAAGTTTACTGCTAGCTTTCCTAATGCAATAGCCTTTCTTATCTGGAAGATGGGCTTAACTGGACTGTTGCGTGTGGGAAAACATGCTAACAGAGGAGAAAACACATCAGGACAGTAAAAGGGACTGAGGATAGAGACTTTGTTGATCTCTTTCTACACTCTGCTAGCTTCCAACCAAAGCAGCAGCCTCCTGGGAGTTGGCCAACAGGGTTGGTGGAATCCAACAGTGATGACACTCATGGTGTAGCCAAACTGAAGAATTTGGCACAGTAGTGATGTGGCACAGGAGCTGTCCCTAGCTCTTCTTGGCCTCCTGACCTGCTATCAAACAAATGGAAACTTGTACTTAAAATACCAACCATTCGAAGTAGAAAGGAGGAAAAAATCAGTAGCTGGCGAGATCATTTGTTTAAATTGGAAGAAATGAGCTGTTTCGTGTTTCAGAAAGGGAAACATTTTCAGCAAAGAAAACAAAAAGAATGAGGACACTGCATCAGGCAATTGTTCTTTTGCTACAGGAATAGTGCATGAGTGCTCCCCCTTCCCCCTCATCTTGATGTTATAAACCCCAGCCAACACAAACATTAGACTACTTGAAGGGTCCTAGTGACCAAGCATGGGATGGATCTATCTCTGTGTCAGAAATCATATGAGCTTCTCTCCATAAGTAGGACTGGGGTCATTTGGATCGAAACTCAAAACCTAATTGTGATGTCTCCCAGGTCGCCAAACTTCAGGAGCAGAGTAACTTCCTGTTACACTGCAGGATAGTGACAGGCTGTAGGCAGAGATGGACTGACACACTGCCTTTGCCTGCTGTCACACCCCCCGTGGTGTCAGAGGTGACTGAACTAGGAGCTGGGCTAGCCTTAAGCAAATCATTGCTCGCTTGACAAAGCAGAGGCCAGGAGATGTGGCCAGAGGGCATTCCCACCTCTTCTGCTTCTCAAGGACTCCGAATATCTCAGCAGCAAGCAGAACTCATGTACATCCAGTGTTGTGCTTATGCTGCTGTAAGCATTTCTATCTCTCAGAGCCTGCTTTGTTAAGCATTTCTTTCATCTTTTGACAAAGAAAACAGCCTCTTCGACCTATTTGGTGAGGATCATCTATAACCTATGAGTTGGCCAGAGGTTGCTTAATTTGAAACACTGGGGGCATTGCTTCTCTGTAGCTTGGGCCTTAGGTAAAGTAGGTGTAAAATGCTACTAGGCTGTTTGGCTGTGTTTAGGCTCTCCTAACAACAGATGTGACAATCCAAGGCACATGGCAGTAAAGAAGAAATGTTGCATTTTAGCAATGCATAAGTAATGGTCGACTGGTATTTTTGAAACGTGAATTCTCTTTCCCCTCTAAGACAGAGGTGAGTCTCAGGCAAGTGCTTCAGGGCATTGTTCTTGAAAATTATGATTCTTTGGTTGAACAAAGAACAATCTTTGCCTGTCTGATCACACAGACAAGATACAGCAGTTACATTAATCATAGAATTCAAAAATCCCTTTCCCCTAACTGCTTATGTCAGGTTGGTCCCTTGTACACAGTTCCACCCAACCCAGGGAGAGATCAAACAGCATAATGAAAATGAGTTAAAATTCTGTTCACAAACCCACATGTACCAATTCCAAACCCCAAGACAAACGGGTTTTCAGCCAGGAAGCTAAGCAGAGACACTGTACTTTTACAGAGTCATTTGGGAGCCACTGTAAACCATAATGAGTACTAAACATAACATAGTAAGCATTTTGGCAAAACGGCTCATTGTAGAGAAGATGCTCTTTGCTGCTTTACTCTTTCATGTCTGAGAGGCACTGTTTAGTTTGTGATGGAGAGAGAGCTGGAGAGAGAGAACATGCACATCCCCAGCACCAGTAACACAAATACAATCCAGGGTTCGTGGTTCTCTGGGGATTAGAAAAGCATATGGGAAAAGGGATGATGACCATTAGTTAATTAGATTTTTTACCCTCATTCAGTGTTTAATATTTTCAGCTACTTTTGACTGTCTCTTGACTAGGAGTAGAGGTTGGTTTAACTAAGAAAAGAGGTGGCTCTTCAGACAGGCTGAGAGGAACTCAAATCTTTTCCTACCACAGAAGTAGCACAGTACCGTCTTGCTTACTTTTGCTGGCTGGGTTCTGATGGAACTAGAAATGATGCCTGAGAAAGACCTACACTTGGGCCCTTCACCATGCTTCTTCTGGGCCATTACAATTACAGTAGCATGTACCCCATCAGAATACTAAATAATGCAATTGTGATTTTTGGGATTCTTCACCCAGTGATATTTTACTCCCTAAACCAAGGTTTTCTTTTTAGATGCATTGTTCAGACTGCTCAGAAAAGTGCTGAATGAGCCCTGCCATTTAGGGCTCCATGAGATATAGCACATCCTAAATTCATTTGTGAGTACAGACCCTTCAGGGCTTAGGTTTGAAACATCATTGTGAAGAGAAGAGGCACCAAAAGAATTCTGCTTGTTCTAGTGAGTTGGGAATTTAGTTATCATGGCCCTACAGAGTTTGGAGGGAATTCCAGCACAGGATCCTCTGGTGATACCACGGCAAGGTAGTTGGATGGAAATCCAGGGCTGCTGGACAGACCCACTTCTGAAATGGACAGCTGTGTCTGGACAGTCTTCTCTCACTTTTTGCTCTCCAAGATAAAGAGGGTGTCCAGACGAGGCAGTAGATTTCTAATCTGTAACCCATATCATCTGTTTTGGGGGCACAGTTACCCTTTCTCAGGAATGAAGGCCCATAGCTGATGAAAGCCAAACTTTTCATCTCCCTCACTGCTGCAGCCTTATACACAGGACTTTAATCCCACACAGCACTTAAGAAATATGTTGAATCAAGATCTGAGTACACGTTTTGAGATAAGATTGGTTTGTGATATTATTACTGATTGTGTAATTATGGAAATGAGAAAATAATCCCCTCAGGTTTTGTTGTAATGACTTCTGAGCATCTTGCATCATCATAGGCAGACAGCAGACTTTGGGATGCCATGCATTATTAAAAGGAATGTGGAAAATCTTGTTTTGGTTGGTGTCAATGTCTCTGGTAAGGGAAGACACCATGTATCTTCCACAATGAAATTGGATAAGTTAGAAACCCATGTGATCTTTTTGAAAATAAATAGTTAATCTTTATTTGATCTCCTGTACTCGTCTTTTGATGCATTGATAAACTGCATTCCTGACAGTATCCTGCTGATACTGTGGCCTTGAGAGACCTTGACTGCCTGGTCTATGCCTCTGTTCTGAATCAAAACACAACATGGGACCATTGCAGACCTAGCTGCATAGTGCTGATAATTTCATTGTCTGTATTCACGGAATTTTTAGTATTTTACTGATGTGAGAACAGGTCCTGCAGGAGTGAGCTTAATGAATGTACCCTGGTCAGCAACTGGACTCCCATCAAGGAGAAAATAATAGGACAAACATCAGTGCACTAATGTTAGTAAAAATGGAGATAAAAACACACACATGGATTTCCCTGGCAATACTTTCTGTAATGGGAGCCCCTGGTGGTCTAGTGGTTAAGGACACGGCACTGTAACTGCCGAGGCCCGGGTTTGATTCCCGGTCGGGGAAACTCCCCGGGCAGGTGGAGCCCGTTAGCCCTGTAAGGCAATCCACCTACGTCCTGAGGACCTCGCTGCCACTGTCCAAGCTCGCTTGGCCCCGGCAGATGAACCTTAGGATTAAAGGGTGGGCTCAGTTCTGCGCGCACTGTGTCCCACCTAAAATAAATCCAATGCGCAGGCTGGAAGGCGCACAAAGACCTTCCACAGATCTTCGTTCGCGAAGTCTGGCCATTATTATTATATTATTATTACTTTCTGTAATTTTGGTTTGTGTTAGAGCCACCACCAAGAGGGAAGGCTTGATATCACACTCAATTTTACAAGGGGTTATAAGGAGGATTGTGGGGACTGCTGACCAGTCAACCTCACCTTAGTGCCCAGTAAGATCATAGAACAGATCCTCCTAGAAGTTATGTTGAATCATATGGAAGACAAGGAGGTGATTACAGAGAGAGAATGGGGCCTCAGCAAGGGCAAGTCATGCCTGAGTAACATAGTGGTCTTCTACAACAGAATGACAACTGATGCCATTTACCCAGACTCCTCTAAGGCCTTTGATAAACTCCTCCATGACAATCTTTCCTCATAATTGGAGAGTTATGGATGGAATATTACATAGATAAAGAATTGTTTGGATGGTTGCATCCAAAGAGTTTCAGTTAACAGATCAATGCCAAAATGGAAACCAGTAATGAGTGATGTCCCTTAAGGGTCTGTACGGGAACAAACACTAATATCTTCATTAAGTGCCCCAGACAGTGGGATCAAGTGCATCCTTAGCAGGTTTGCAGATGACAGCAGGCTGAGTGGTGCAGCTGATAGGCTTGAGGGAACGGCTGCCATCTGGAGGGACCTTGACAGGCTTGAGGATTAAGCCTATGGGAACCTCATAACGTTCAACAAACGCAAGTGTGTGTTAATATGAAGTTTGCTCACTATACAAAACCATCTTTGCTAACAAGAGGGGTCAGAAAGGCCAGGTGACCACATCAGTGGTACTTCTGTATACTTTTACCCTCGGGCAATCAGAAAGATTTTGCTAGATGGCAACTCTTGTCTTTGCTGTGGGTGTGGAGATTTGTTTAAGTATGGCTAATGCATGTTGCTTTTATTTTTTTACCATTAATCTCATCATATGGTGTGAAAATGGGTGTCTCCCACCAGTCTTTTTCCTTCCTCACTGCACTTTGTTCAGGCCACACCCTTATCTCTCCATTCTAGCAATAGGGATTGTTGTGGTTGTGCTGTCTGAACGTGTTCTGCCACAGTGCAGTGTCCACAGCGCCAGCTGTAAAGCAGATGTATGGCCAGCACTGCTGGATTTTAAAACCTTTAAAGGCTCAGGCTCTGGCCTCACTGCTGGGGAAAACTTGGCTTGTGCTTAAAAAAAACAGACACACACAGAAACACATACACACACACTGACACACATTCTATTTTTCTGAAGGGACCATTGTGTGCCTCTTCATCTTTTCCTCCCACCCCTTCATCCCTTCTGACACTTTCTGTGGCCGAGACCACGAGTATTCTATTTAACTGGATTTTCCAGGCACTTCAGAATAGTAGGTGTTACTATATGTATAGTGCCTTATCACTACTGTCGAGGCTCAATAATAAGGAAAATACTGTTGCATTCCTTGGTCCACTAAGCAGTGACCCCTCACACAAATACCTGTGGTGTACCAGAAGGAAGTGCCACCTTGTGTTGGCCACAGCAGTCCTTGAGCCCTTCTGCTGAAAGCTGCACTGCTTATCTTCTGAAACTCTGTGGAATCTCCAGGGAGACTTTTTTTACCCATGACTGATGAAACAATGCTTACCTTTGGTGTCCAGTTGTCCATTTAATTCTGGTCAGAGTCAGTGAGGTTTTATGAAGGACCATTGCAGAAGCTATGACCCTGACTGAAAGCCAGGAGCAACTCAATGCTCTGACAGTGATTATTTACTATTTTCCCATGTTGCATGCTGTATTTGGTCGCGTTCAGTAACTCTGTAGTAATCAGACAAGATGGAACGGCAGCTTGTCAGCTGATTTAATTAAAACCACATTTCTTTTTTTTTTTTTATTGCCTCTCACACATCATTAATATTCTGTCTAAGACCCGCCTTCAATCTAAAGATTGGAATCAGTCTCATTGTGCTCTTTCTGAGCTTGAATTCCCAGACACACAAACCTGGGAAAGAGTTTTAAAGGGACAGGTAATAAACTAATTTGATTACATTGAAATGGACCACTCATTTGTCCAAATAAATGCTTATTAAGGGACCAGTCTTTCAGGTTGCTTTTAAATGCAGTGCATGCTTTGCTTTCATGGATATGACTGGGAATAGAATATATTTAGAATTTCCCAGGAATCAGGTCTTTGCTCTGCAGACTTTTGCTCATTCAAATTGCTGGTTATGCAAATATATTAAAAAGACTCGAGTAAACAACACTGCACCCTTGTTAGAAAGGTTTATTGTTTAGATATTTAGCAACAGTGTTGTACTGTCCCTTTTCTGAAGTGTTGGTAAGATCCATTTCATGGCGACAGTGTTACGGAAACTTCCCAGTCTGACCATTCCCAGTCTCCCTGGCAGTCACACTCCCAAGGTCAGAGACTTTCACTGCTGGGACTGAAGCCCCTTCACTGCGGGTGGCTCCAGTGACCGATGGGTCCCTGCTTGGCTTCCCACACACCCTGCTCTCACAATCAGACCAGGTTTCCTCACTGGTGATACCCCAGGGTTTCCCATACCAGATGTCTGGTTCCATAAAGCCATTTATTCACTGCACATTAACACAGAAGCAGCCCAAGCTGGTGCCTCCGAGGAGGACCCGCAACAAAAGAACCCCTGGGCTTTTATACCCTCACAGTCTACCCATACTCAGTCTCGCTGCTCCTCCCGAGTCTTCGGCTCCTGCCCCCATCTCCGTGTCCATCCCTCTGGCTGGCACCACCCACCTTGTTATCCCAAAGGCTGGCAGTTCACGGTCTCCCACCCAGAGCTGAAGCTACATCTCAATCTGCAGTTTGGGAGCCGAGCTACCTGGACCACGTATTCTTCAACAACAGTACATCAGCCAGTATATGCACTCGATTTACAGCCAGATTACAAGGCAAAAAAAAATAAATCTCTCATTTAAAATTATATACAGCAGTTTATTTAAACAGCGATTAACTTTCATCAACAGGCTGTGCATTTCTGTTTTCTTTAAGAAACCCTGCCACTCTCAATCACAGCTGCAGCCCTCTTGCAGCACCCTGCTACTCAGTGGCTTGAACCCAGCTTTACAGATAGTTCACAGCCAAATACCGTGCAGGTTTCTTATGTTAAAATTAAGGCAACTGAAGTCAACAACCTCTGCTGAATAAAGGTAAAAGCTTGAGAACATTTTGCATAACAGTCATCAGCATAGCTGATAGCTATTACAGTGTTCTTGTGCAGTAAGCCTACGCAGATACTATCTCTCTTGCCTGTCTGTTTCAACATGCATCTCATCTCATTTGCAACCCTTTGCTTTAATTAGCTGAAGTCTTTGCTTCAGTCTTTCATATGTCAACCAGCCTGTGTACACTTCCATATTTTTAATCAGTAGCCTGTTGTCTTTACTCTGTCATTCACACTAGCATATAAATCTGCCCTTCTTATGATCCTCACTGCTTGGTAGAAGTCAAAACATGCTGTTTAATTTTCCTGTTCACTGATTTCCATTTGTTTCATGTTCAAATGCTGGCTCTTTTCCCCCTTTCGGGCATGCTGTGAGCATTAAACTTAGTGATTAAATGCCAAAAGAACAGTTCTTTTCCCCTTCCATGCCCACAAATGGGTCATCCTAACTCTCCCTGGGATGCCTACCTCGACAGCGGTGCCCTGTGCTTGTGTACTCAGCCTATCTGGACGGGACTGCCGTGGGCTGGCAGAGGTTAGCTAATAAAACAGGTGCAAAACTCCGTGCTCCCCTAAGGTTGTGACTGGCTTCTTGCTGTTTCTTTGCGCCTTTTTTTTGTTTTGGTTTGGTTTGGTTTTTTGTTTTGTTTTTTTTAATTTAATCTACTACAGCAGAATATTTCATTTCACTAATGACACAGCCGAAGACACCAAGACTTAAAAACTGGATGTAAAAGAATGAGAGGGTGACATGTGGCTCTGCACCAGATTTCAAATTTTCCGTTTCACTTGGGGGGAATCTGAAGTTGTCTGTAGATGTCTGACAGGTGGGGTTGCTGGCCCTGGCATCTGTGCCTGTGGCTGATCTCCCAGCTGAGTCTGGAGTGTGTCCAGGATGTCGTCTAGCTTCTGGTCCATCTGCATGACCTGTTAAGGAATCAGAAAGCAGACGAGCTATCAAATGATTGCAAGTGCTTCTGGTGAGAAACATTTATAGGCCAAAAGCTCTGGATGGGTAAAGCTTGGCAGGGAGCATGAGTATCTGAGTATCAGCAGCTCCTCTGAGTTTTGTCTGGCTTCCTGCTGTAGACCAAATGACACTAAGAAGTTACAGGGAAAGGTGTAAAGCCCTGTGACGTGGCAGCAGAAGGACAGGCTCGAGGATTGCTGGCTCGAGGATTTGACCGCTTGAATCAAACATTTTCTCTCTCAGCCTTTTCCCAGGGTTGTTGATGATGCATCATGCAAATATCTGCCCTGAAACTTTCTTTCACTCTTCAGTTTACTGTGAATGTTTCTTCCCAGTACCTCTCTCAGTCTTCACCACCCTTAGTTGTAGGACATCATGCTTTCCATTACTGTCTTGGGAAATGAAACTGCTCCCCTCCCTTCACACTGTAAATAGATGCTCCTGTGATACATGTTACAGTCAGAGATCCTACCAGATATGGTGTTTATTCCCATGCATTTTGAGGAGGATAGCCTACTAAAAACCACATAATAATACCAATGACTTCATTAAAAAAAAAAAAAAAAAGAACAACCATTCCATAGGAAGCTTGAGGTGCTAATCCCTCCTCTCATTTCTTTGCCTTCCAGCTGAAATTTCTCATAGGCATAGTCCCTAGGTAGAGGAGTCTTTCCCAGCTGTTATTATTATTAAGCAGGGAAAGGCAAGTATGGATTTTTAAAGGGACACTGTTCTCATACTTCCTACTGCTTTTTTAAAGTTCTGACCTTTTCTTGGATCACACAGCAGGTATTAGTGCTGGTAGGGCTGATAGGGCTTGCCTTCACTGCAAATGGCATCTCACTTGCCTTAGCATCACCCAGTGGGACAGGCTGGGGGCTGCTGACTGCCTTACTTTGCTCCAAAGGCAAAACTATGGCCAGCATCATGTAATCAACTGGGATTGCTTCTAATGATGTTTGAATACAGTGCAGCTTTATCTTATAGATGAGCCCTAGAAAAATGAGCATATTGAAGAACACTGAATGGTTCACTTTACAGTTATCTGCCATGAAACTATGAGCCTCTGCAAACTGTGATCTGTCCCAGTGGGTCTAATAAACTTTGATAGCAAACCTTTTAGAGTGATATCAGATCTAAACTGAGCTTTCATTAAAAAGGGAGACAGAGAGAAAGAGAGAGAGAAGGATTCCAGCCTTTTTCCATTCAAAGATAACTTTGGAAATAGTCATTGGCAGCAGGGACTGAAAGCTTAGCAGGCTGAGACTGCTTCAAAAACTAAGGCAAAGAAAATCACCTTATCCGCTTTTGCCTCCTCTGTCTTTTCTCACTCCAAGTGTCAGCTCCCCTGGGGCCCTCTCAAACCTCAGGGTACCAGGAACTTATTCAAGCTGAATCTTTTTGGCAACTGCTATTCTCTCCTGTATACAACCTGCTGGGGGAAGGAGGACTGGAGTATCCCTCCTACATCACAGAGGGAGCGATGTGCTGGTCTCTTTTCCATTTCTACTTTTATGACTGCCATCTTCTAGTAGAAAAGCCCCTCTGCCTGCCTCTGATTTGGTGTGGATGTGGTGCCAGGCAGTGTTTTCAAGCAGCAAGAGGAGAGTATTTAGGACATGGGTTAGACAGCACAGACCTTTACTCCAATTTCTGCCCCATAGTTTTCAGGTGTGTGGCTGGCACTGCCCAGAAGCACTGACAGTGCTCTTGTCTCGGGCACAACAGCTACATATTCTGCTCAGCATTAATTTGGTTGGAAGTCTGGAAGCCACTAGTGGTTTAAGAGTTAAGCAGCATGGAATTAATTTAAAAACCACAGCCTTTATTTTCCCCTCCATTCTTGAAAAGCCTGTTTGGCTGATGCTGGTAATGACTCAACAGAATCTTTCTTAAGCAGAAATGTTGCTGCAGAGCAGAAACTAAAGTAGAACTAATATTTTGCAATAGGGTAAAAAGAAGTGTAGGCAGGGAAATGGGATCAGATAGATAAAAGATCTTTTGGGGCTTTCTTTTGTGATGCTTTGTTGATTTTGATCTGCAGGCTTGATCTTAGATAATCTATGCCTGCATATTCCATATCATTTAAACTTGCTGTATATCTCTGTATTTTGCCAACTCAGTGAAAGAATGTGATGGGGAATAATTTTATGCACTTTTCTTTCCAGGAGAAGAGGAGGGTGGAGAATGTAAATATTCATTTGTAGGGATGGAAAATGAGAAATTCGTACATAAGGGAGTAGATGACACTACACTTATTGTCACACCTTCCACATGAGGATCAGCAAATATTTCCTGAATGTCAACAAATAAAACTTCTGAGTTCTTCTCTGTCAACCATACACATGTGAGGGTTTTAATGATAATTTTCGAGATTGGAAGCATGGAGAGGAGAGGCTGAGGGAGCTGGGGTTGTTTAGCCTGGAGAAGAGAAGGCTCTGGGGAGACCTCATCCCTCTCTACAACTCCTTGAGAGGAGGTTGTAGCCAGCTGGGGGTTGGTCTCTCCTCCCAGGCAACCAGCAGTAGGACAAGAGGCCACAGTCTCAAGCTGTGCCAGGGGAGGTTTAGTTAAGATATTAGGAAGAAATTCTTTACAGAGAGGGTAATCAGGCATTGGAATGGGCTGCCCAGGGAGGTGGTGGATTCTCTGTCCCTGGGGGTATTTAAGAAGAGACTGGATGTGGCACTTAGTGCCATAGTGTAGTAACTGCAGTGGTAGTGGATCAAGGGTTGGACTTGATGATCTCAGAGGTCCTTTCCAACCCGTCTGATTCTATGATTCTATGACTCTGCAAAATTAAGCAAGCCATAAGAAAATGTGGTCAGTGGCAGATCTCTTCTAATTCTCAGCTTTATATTTTATACACAGGCTCAAGCCACCACTTTCTGGCTTCAGAGGTTCTAAAGTATACCTTACTTGCAAACATGCAACTAGACTAGTAAAACTTTAGTCAGATAGACAAATTCTTAAGCATTTTATTCAATGGGAGAGTATTTAAAAAGGGTCAAATTTGGAGGCTGTCTAACTGTGATTAGGACACTTCAAGGTTTGACAAGCCAGTAGGATGACTTGCAGGGTTAGAATCATTTTCACATGGGTGAAGTTTTTTTCATAGGAGGGACCCACTTAGCAGCTATTACTTTCCTTAAGCCCAAGCAGAAGGAGTTGCCTGTTTGGAGTAACACACCCAGGCAAGTGTGCTGACAAAGGGTTAAATTGAGCAACATGTTTTTAAGATGAGTAAAGTGAGAAGCCATCCAGAGATTGCTGCAGAGTTTCCAGAGAGATGTGATATGGCTGTAGAAGGCTTGGTGGAGACAGGTGAGTTTGGCAGCTGTCCATGGGCAAATGGCAACAAAACTTCTGTTCTCCCGCACCACAGTAGTGCTCTGCAGATGATCTATAAAATTGTTAAAATTTTATATCCTTTCAACTGCTCTGTAGAAAGGAGACTTGCAAAAGCAGTTTAAAATATTACACTGCTGTTATTGGGACTGTGAGGGGAGCTGAAGCAGTGCTGAAATGTGTATTCATTCCAACATTGCCTCACCACCCCTGCACACCCTCCATCTCTCTGGGAAAGTGGGCTGGACTCCAGGATGACAAGCAGGACTGTTAGACAAAGAGAATGCCCTGCAACCAGCTCTAGTGAGTCACAGCAAGCCATGAAGTCACTCAACCCATGAGACATAAGGTGTCTCTGCCCTTTACCCTGAGCACCAGCTTGGCTTTCAACACTTACATGCTGTTTGAGGATACTTTAGAGCCTCTGTTTGTGAAAGCTGGTGTTCCTTAAATATATCTTTTTACCTTGGTTTTCTCCTGCTGCAGTAATGCCTTGTGTAGGAATGGCAGCAAGATGGAGGAGGAGAGCTGGGTCATGCTGGGGATTTGCCACATGCTGGACAGATTCCTAACTTCCCTGAGAGCTTTTTTTCTGACATGTTTTGCACACACAGACCATAAACAAAATGCATGTGTAGAAAACTCAGTTGGAGTAGTCACATGGTCTTCCCCAAATCCTCTCACTTAGGCCAGAAAAATCCCTCCTCCCAGGTTTTGTCTTTCTTTTTATGATGACTTCTGGAGGCTGGGAAAGCCAGTATCAATTATGTGCACAACACACTGACATGAACTATTTTCAGAGGAGTATCAGAAGGGGAAGATGGTCTGTTGGAGCACTGGAGTAAATCTGTAAACCCACAAACATGCTCATATGTTGCTAAGTCAGGGAAGCTTTGTATCAAAAGCTATAGCCCATAAATCAAATAAAGTTGCTGTCACCTCCTTAAGGCCCTGCTCTCTCCCTCCCTGGAGCAGTCCTACATGGGCTGATCAACACAGCTGAGCTGTACAGCCTTTGCACAGTTGTCTGCTACATGTCTGGGCTGCTGGTACCAGGGATGCAGCACGAAATGGAGGAGGGAGAGAAGACAGCTCGATTTGTGTTCCTAATCAAAATGTCATGGAACAACAGCAAGTTCTGGTTTTGGTTAAGCTAGATTGACTTTGGCTTCCTGTTTGCCTCACTCAAGTGCAGAAAATTATGAAGCTGTGCCCACAGGACAGCCTAAGGTGTCATACCAGGAGCAGAGGATGGAAGAGACACTGCGTGGTTGAGCCCCATCCCCTGCTATTGGAACTACTGTACAATGGATGCTTCGGTTCTGGAAGCCCCACAAGACATTCAGACTTCCTCTCCTTGACATGCAGCCCTCATGCCACACTAAACTGCGAACCTAAGCACGGACAACCAAAAACCATCAAAGCCCAGTGGAACACAGGAGGTGAACAAGGACATTCCCAGGTCCACCACTGCATGGTGGTGCGTGTGGCATCACCCAGCTGATGCTTTTTAGTCAACCACATTTGGGGCTAGAGCTACTGTGGCCATGCAAACACAGTATCCCAGCTCAGGGTTTCCAAACCACCAGAGTGCTCAGCTCAGCCCCACTGAACACTCCTTTTGTAGCAGTGACCCAAGCTGAGCTCTGGGATTTGCCACCATGCAGACCATTTTCTCTGTTTCCAGCCTGTGCTGCAGCTCCTGGCTCTCTAGGTAGCTATGATGAAGCAGGATCCACTCACTGCAGCTCTGATGTATAAACAACTGATTGCAGGGCTTTAACACCAACTGCTTGGAAAAGAAGCATTTGATGGGGAAGATTTATTTTGTATGGGTAAAAGAGTGTATATCAACCTTAGTCTGCCATGAGCTGTTCTACCTGCATGTACTTGTTTCTGAGTATTCCCAGCTTGTTATTTGTGATAGGTCACCTAAGGTCTAGTTTGCAGGAGAAAATGGTATTAATTTAGCAAAATCAGATGTGATTTAGTTGAACTAGTGCAATCCATTTTATGGATGCTTCCATTTCTGATTCATGTGACACATTGATTTAGCTTAAGCTCGTTATCCAGAAATTTGTGCCATTTCCTCATATTGACCAGGTCTGTCAGACAATTTTTCTTCTCATCCCAGATAGTGGACTGATTTGATTAGATCCTGTAAATCCTATGTTTCGCTTTATATGCACATCTGGTCTTGTAGCTTCTCTCTGCCTAGAGTTACACCCAATTATTTAAACTAATTGCCTATTGTACAGTTCGAAGCCTGAATTGTTTATTTTAGGAAGAGCTTTATTTTTTAGCATGTGGATTTATTGCTGTCCAGAGACTGCTGATTCTATGAAGGGAAATCTTTTCTCTACAGCACTGCATGCAAAACTGTCTCCTTCTCACTTTGCTTGTCCTGTTAGAGAAATTTCACTGAGGTGAAATGCTGAATCCACTGAAATTTTTTTTCCCTTCAGCAAGGCCAGACAACACCAGTGTTGATAAAGCCTGTTGGCAGCTGTCTGTGAGGAAGCAAACGGCCATAGCAGCTACAGAAACTGCAAGTAGCTCAGGGAAATTTGTTTTGTGAAAGGTGTGGCTCTAGTGCGGCCTCTGAGCCTGGTCCAACAATGTGCTTATGGATGTGTTAACTTGAAGCATGTGAAGAGTCTGCTGAGTTCACCAAATTTTAAGTGCTTTGCTGGAGTGGAGCCAGAATGGTCAACAGTTTGCAGGACTATACCTATAGGATAAGCTTTTGGAGTCTTCTAAACTAGTCTTAAACATGTATGCCCAGAAATACATCTGCACCACTATTTTTCAAGTCTCTGAGGAGGAATAATTGTCATCTATCATGATATTCTTCTTGAAATTACTTTGACATTCATATTAGCAGAGAACTAGCAGCTTGTATCTCTTAACAAGAGGGCTTTGATGAACAGGCTCCTATTAACTGACTATTTTTGGGATGAGTTGTAACAGATTTGGAATTGGCCTCAATTATAAAATGATGCTGTATTCCCAAAGCAACATTGCCAGGTGGCAGGTATGCAGGGAAACATCTCACTGTGGTACGTCAATGTCTCAGAGCCAACTGCCAGCACTCCCTGCCCCAGCACTGAGCTGAGCAGCCTCTTCATTTCGTTTTGCTGAGGATGCAAACAGCACAGAAAGACCACCTTCTGTCCACGGGAGCTTTTGCCAGTGACCTCAAAGGTCAGGTAAACAGGTACATGAGTAGAAGCTAAATAAAGCCCAGTTCCATGATAGCCTGTTGTTCTGGCAGAGCCAATTCTTCATGAACACCAAAAAATATATAAACCACCAGGCTCTCTTGTTTGACTTTTTCCATGTACCCCTTGGCAGATATCGGTTGTTTATTTTCATTCCATGAAACTTATCTCAATAACTCCACAATTTTCCAGGCCTCCCTTCCTTTATCCCAAACATCCCCACCCTTTCTTAGGTCAGGTGCTACAACCTTTGTTGGCCTATAATATAGTAATCTTTATTTTAAGTATAGCTTAATTTATTTTGGTTTCCATCTACCTTTCCTGTTTAAATGAAAACACAAAGGTCTATCCCTCTTCACTTTGCTCCTGGGGTATTTCCCATCAGTATCCTTTCAGTGAGCATTATATTTTTATATTTCCCATGCCACAGCTGCACTGGTGAACCCCCACAGAAAGACGTGTGCCTGTGGTTGCTGCTTCTGGTGTAAGTCACCATTTGCTTAATTACTAAGCAACTATCAAGAGTTGAGCCCTGAGTTTCTAAAGCAGGCCTGGCCAGCATGCAGATTATGTGTTACTGCTTTGGGGAAGGTGTGAGTTATTTTTTAAAACTGAATCCTCGCTTCCTAAAAAAAAGGGTTTAGCTGATGATGTATCTGTGTATAAATTGCCACAGCACCTTTCAAGTAAGTTGGCCAACTTAAGACATTTGCCAGAGAGTCCTTAAAGATAAAAAATTTAGATTTTAGAAGGTCTGGCACTTGTGCAGAGGACAGACATCCAAATTAGTGCTTCATTGAAGAAAGTGCAGAAGAGGAAGGTGAACTGTATTATTAGACCCCGGAGAATCCACACAGGATGCCCTGACCACAGGAAAAGCTTTATTCAGCTCTTGCCCCTTATTAGCCTTGGATAATCAACCACAAAATGCAGAGTCACAGAAAACCAGGAAGCATAATTTCTGCTGTTCACAGAAATACTTGTTTCTGGCTAAAGAAATTCAAGTGATGCCACTCTTTGAGTAGACACAACAGTAACTTCTCACAGCTGCCATTCTGCAACAGCACTCAGCTGCCGGCTGTGTTGGAACTATTGTGAGAGTTTGTCTCATTTTAGCTATTTATATATGCACCTGTCAGTCTTTGTGTCTGCAGCCAGTGCTTTGAATTGTTTTGGTTTTTTTTCTCTGATTTTCCCCCAGTAGGTAAATCAGACTTTGCAGAACTCTCTGTCTCCTATTTACATACATAAATGGTTATTTTTATTGTTGCAGGATGTTTTGTTCTTCACTGTCCTCCAGATCCTGCTCAGATCCTCCCTGTAATCTTGCCATCTCTCTTTGCGACATCGCTCTTCAACCACACCCTGGATGACGCACTGCCATTTCTCAGCTCATTTCATTGTGTGCCTACAAGTCCTGCTGCAAAACCAGTGTGGAAAGAAACAACAGACAAAAATAACAAAGCCATTCCAGCCTCAAAGGTGGATCTGCAGCCTCTGTGAGTCACACTGTAATTTCACAATAAAGCGTCCTTGGAACTTAATGCTCCAAGATGCTGATTAATTTAATTTTTAAATCTCTAAACAATACTTGACAGAGAGAAACACTAAAAAGAAAAAACAGCATGGAATATTTAAATAGTGCCAAAAGAGCACAGAGAAAGAAGGGACCTTAGCCTTTCACCAGACAGGTGCATTAACTCAGCAGTTTAGATGGGTGTGATGGATTGGTGTTTGCATCTTACCTAACCCTTTGAGGAGATGGTGTCAAGCCTTCTATGCTCTGGTTGCTTTGCCTTTACTCTGGCTTTTTTAAGCTCAGTTAAATCTCCTCTGTAAGAACAACATCTAAACCACACCAGCCTTGTGGCTAGATAGGGTTCACCAGTTCCTGTAAGTGTGAGCACACTCTGGACTGTGTGGCAGCTGGTTGTTTCTTTTCAGCTGAGTTGCGAGGATTACTTACTGATACTGATATCAGGGGCAGAATTCCCTTAACCCAGCCCTATTGACCAGACATCTAGTTCAGTCAGCATCTACCTGGCACAGACGATGGATTGTGTATGACGAGGTAACATTCATATGCTTTATCGCAGGTGTTGATACACAACTGCCCTCCACTGACACTCGCACACACATGCACATACAAAGCCTTGCTTCAAATTATCAGTCCATCTTTACTTATAGGTTGGCAAGAAAGGCAAAGCGAGAGGGAGAGAGGGAGTGTTGTTATTGGGAGGAGCACAGGCATTATGGTGATGGCGATCTAGATAGAAAGACATGTAGGTACAAGTTCCAGGCAGTTCTTGTAGGACTCAACCAGTACCTCATAAACCCAAGATCCAGTCTACACCCCAGCACAACCTTCTTGCATTGACAACAAGTCACTTCCTGGATAAGTCTCATCAATATTTGTTAAACACATGGGTCAAATAATGTGCCATTTCTTATCTTTCTGACATGAAAACACTTGAAACTGGATAGGTTTGAATCTTGGTACAAAACAGAAGACACAGACCTACAAAAGGTAAGAATAATGTTGTATAAGGATTGAAATGCTGGCTGCAGAAAGGAAGGAAGTTATATTGGAAAAAGAAGATCAGTCACTGTTGGAAGAGGACAGCGGGAGAGAAGATGGTGGTCCTTTGCCTTTCCTCTGCCTATTATTGGCTCTTTAAGGATTGACATGGACATGGTAGAATGAGGCTGGAAGTGTGGTATGGTGGTCATGCCAGGAAGAAAAAGTAATAGGGAAGCAAAAAGACGATTGACTAGAGATCAGAGGTGTCACTGGGAGGCCACCCTCTGGGCCTGTATTTTCAGCTCCGTGAAAGAATTGTCATAGCATTTTAGCCAAACCCTGTAGCAAATTTAAGAGATGGTCTATGTGCAGATTTGTGCTGATGTCAGAAAAACCAAGCCTACAACATGCCTTTCATTGTTCCAAGGGAACCTGTGCCTGGACCCTCATTGATGTGCCCTGTTTCAGTGCAAGAGAGGAAGGCAGCTTGATAGAAGCTAACTCACAAGGGTCTTGGAAAGTGAAAGCTGTGCCTTTGTACTATGAGCTGTTACACAGGGTCAATGAAAACTGCCCTTATTTCTTCTTTGCTTGGCGTGAGACAAGTCTCTAGGGTCACCTTTATATAAAATGTTCACTGAAACTCTCACACCCTTTGAACGATGCCGCAAGACTTGCATAACACACACGAGGCAATTTGAGGAAGAAGTTACAGAAGCATCACATGGTGTTACGTATTTAAACAGCGAGGATTACAAAACACCATTGTTTCCTCATTAAAACACAGAAACCCAAAGCAAGTAAAATATTATCAGACAGTGCTGATTGAAGGTGTAGCAGTTCTTGATTCTTACTGACTCAACCATGCTTTGCTGAACCATTTGGTTTTAGCCTGTCTGGCTTATCTGTCATTTGATGGATTTTATTAGCTTGCTTGTATATACCGGGCCTGATTAACAGCACTGCCACATGCAAATGTTTAGTGAATTCTTGAAAAAGTCATGGTGGATGGGGGAACTCTGGACTGCCCTGTCCAGTTTGTGGTCACAGTGACCTGATGATGAGGGTGTCCGTCTGTCTGTTCAGTCATACCAAGCCACAGCATTCAGTCCCAGATCAGCAAAAGCCACAGGCACAAATGGTGCAGGAAAAACAACTACGCTGCAAGAAACAGCTCATGACTTGAGCTGAGATTGCTCAGCACCTGAAAGGGTCTGAGCAATACGTGGGGCATGACAACATAAATCAGTGCATAAAATGGCTATAGCTGCAGTACTGTGTGTGCAGAACATCAGAAGAGATGGCAGGAAGAATGAATTTGACTGGATTTGTCTTTTTCTCCTTCCCAACCTAGACAATTTATGGCATAATATGTTCTGTAGCTAAAGAGATGTCCATGGGCATTTAAAACACTGATTGAGAATACAAGACTGAGCAGAGCAGATGTTCCAAATACAGAATCTCAATGGTGGATATTTTCCATTTCTTCTGTGCTTGAAAAATAACAGAGAATTTTGAAAAATCAGCATGGCTACATCCCCGGGGAGAGACTGAAATAAAGCATTAATTAAAGTAAAGAAAGGGAGGAGTCTTATTTGAACTCTGCTGAGCTAGATGGATTACCTATGAAAGCTGGCATTGACAGGACAGCTGTAAGAAGCAGCCTGTGGCAGAAGTACTGGTGTCTTACACAAACAACAGGAGACAGGGCGGGAGATGCAAAGCCATAATTGCCAGATAGATTTCTTCCTTGTGAGGTATATGCTAAGTCAGCAGAAACCTGCTTCAGTTTTCTGTTGCAAGGCATTGCACTTTTAATTAAGGGGGGAAAAAAAAGTCAGGTATTCCTACTATGTCTTATACAGCTCTTTAGCCTTATACTGCAGGGAATACTGCTGGGGAGAAGGATGCATATACATATATATATATATATTATTTTTTTCTACTATGTTTCTTCTTTCTCATATATCATTGCAGAGAAAAAGTACAGCAATAAAAAGGGACATGTATTAACATGAACATGGAGGTGTAGGGATATGGGAATGGCCTGGTGAGATTTCACTGTCCCAGCATTTAGTTAAATAATTTCAACTAGTGTTGCAGTTTAATTAAGATTTTGGGTTACTGGCTTTGTTGAGGTTCTAGAGGTACAACTGGGAAGCCATGGAGATCTTTATGCAACTTTCTGCCATGAGGGAAAGCATATATTTTTCAGGTCCATAAGATAGAAACCATTAATAAAATAGGAATAGACTAAAATTCATTAATAATTAAAATATAATAATAATATATAAAATATAATAATTAAAAATCCATAAATAATTAATTAATACCAGCTGGGACTACTGAGAACCCCACAGACTTAATTGCTTAGCATCACATCTACATATAGTAGAATCATAGAATCATTAAAGTGGAAAAAACCCTCCAAGACCATCAAGTCTAACCTTTGATTTACTCAACATGAACTATGACTTTGATTTACTCACTCAATATAATCTATATGTCTAAGCCATATTTCAAAATGCCTGGGCTAGTTGTTCTGCAGTGTTTCTTGTCCCTTCAGAGCAGGCTTGTTTAATCCCATATGGAGCTAGTAATCAGTGAGAAGGAAAATAAGATATTTATTCTTTTGATAATTAATTACTTTAGAAAGCTTTCATTTTTGTGTTTTGATGCATATTAAAAATGCAGCTGTGACTGGCTGCTTGTCTTTCTGCACCAGTAGTATAAACAAAAAATGACCATCACCATGAATCCATGACATTGAGGCTCTGGTTTTGGCTGTCTGGCCACTGTGTTTGGCCTCCTTCACTGCATGCCCAGCCCTGAAACCAGTATGAAAAATATGCTTAAGCCGTGCTGCTGCTGTAAGAGCAGCTGCACCTTCCTGCCCTCCCTGTTCCACAGGTCTCTACACTCCAGCCTTGGCTGGACTCAGGAAAAAGCCCTGGACAGCCATGAAGCACAGGAAGGACTACTCATGCTGCCTCCAGTCTGGATCCCAGGGCCGTGGATGCCTCCTCCTCCATGCTTAAATTACTCCTTTACTGCTTGCAGGTAACACAGGAACAGAGGGAAAAAGCAAAAGCCCTAAGTGAAGTGGGTCTAATGCTGGGCTCCAGCTGAGACACCGTGCACCCCACAAAAAAATGGGGTTCCTCACCCTTCTTTTCCTTGCCTCTGGTATAGTAAGCTGAAATGTCCATGGCAAGACACACAATTTTGCTTCTTTTTACTTATTATTCCTGAAAAGTTCATCAAAATCAATATGATGTCTTGAAATACAGCAAATCCTGCAAATTTTGTCAGGGAAGACAAATTTTGGTGTAAAAGCTCCTGCCAGCTCTAGTTCAAACACTTGTGACTTAGCATATGCCAAAAGCACACGCGGTCTTGCCAGACAGCATGGGAGCCTCAGGAGCCAGCCTTGCTCACACAGCCTATGCAGAAGTCTGGGAGACCTGCAAACCAGGAGACAGGAGGTTTCTACTTCCCAAGTTTTTGTATGCCCTGGTAGGAGCACCAGACCATAGCACTAGAATGGGCAAGTTCAGTTTGGTGTTCCCCTGCTCTCCTGGTGATGAGGTGTCTGCATCTCCTCTCTCCTGGCTAGAGCTTTGCACTAGCTGCCTGCTGCTCTTTATCACAGGCACAGAGTGGAAGTGGTTTGATTCAAAATACTTTTGTATGATGTATTTACAGGCAACCAGCTACTTCCAAAGCTCTTCTAAACGTTGGTAGCCCCAGCTGCAGCCCCCACGTACATATACTCTGGGTGATGGGCTTCCCCCAATCTGGGAACTGCTATTCTTTCTCTCTGATTTTTGGTCCTAGTGCATGGTGTTTCCCCACTTACCATCCTTGCACAGGCATAATTGTAATTTTGGGCTTGAGGACCATGTGCACCAGGGGATAATAGTGAAGGCTTGCATATCTGTGCTGCCAGCCAAAATGCTCTTCTAGCTCCTGTTCATCATTTCCCTTCCAAGGGCCTTCCCCAGGGATTTGGGTGAGCAAGGCAAGGGATTACTCATCTGAAGGTGGTGTCAGTGCAATACCCTGGGTTGGAGCAAATGCCCCAGTACAGGATTTCAGACATGGCTACTTTTACCACATCAGTTGGGCATCACCAAATGTGGCAATCTGAAATACTGTTTGAAAGCCAGATGTAATGCTCATGAGTGGATCTTCACTGTCAGCTGGAGAAGATTAAATACTCTTATTAGCCACAGGGCAGTATGATGTGGCAATTAGTATCTTAAGTAGAGCTGAGAGTTTTACAGTGAAACCAAAAACGTTGCTGGCCCCCAAATTCTGCAAAGGCTCAAGAACCTATCAGTAAACGTGGACTGAGCCTTGGCAGATTCAAAATTTCAAGGAGGAACCATTAAAAACACCATGGTTTGTGCATGATTTTGAGCCTAGACCCAGCCACACTTGGCACTTTGAGAGTTTTGCTTTAGGTTTTTTGCACACAAATCCAAAACACAGTGTAGACTCAGCAGGGAGGAACCAATGCAAACCAAAACTGCTGAGTTTTGCACAGCTGTAATTATAATCTCTTCACAGTCATGGTTTTATTTATTATTGTTTGTACTGTGGTAGCAGCGCAGGGCTCCAACCAGCTTCAGGGCTGCACTGTGGTAGGTGTTGTAAAGGCAACAGAAGGAGGCAGAATCCCCAGCCTGAAGAGTATATAATCTAAACAAACAAAAACGATAAAGAATGAGGGAAAGACATGAAACACATAAGCAGAATAATACAGGGGTCCTGGAAAACAACGCTTTTCTTTGTGTCTCTCTCATCCACATATAAAATTGTGCCTACCCTGTAAATTCTTTGGGGTCAGGGCTGCATTTTCCAAAATGTGTAGGGAGATGGGGTGCAAGAAATGTGTGGGGAAATGAAAGTGCTGAGGGATAGCAACAGGATCAGCAGCCCACAGGGCTTCCACATTGGATTTCGGCAGTGAGGGTGGGAGCAGGAGGAAGCTCAAGGGGACAGTGGAAGGGAGGACAGAGGAGCAGGTGGACTGCACTCCTTAGCTTGGGTCAGGTCAGAAAACCCATTGTAGGCACTAGGACAACCTGTGACAAGTCACCAAACTACTCTGTGCTGCAGTTTCCTCTAGAATTGACCAGGGCTAAAAATACATCCCTATATGGATAATTCTTCCTTGGAGAAAACTACTTGGAGATACCCAGGTGAAAGGTGCTAGAGGAATGCAAAGATTTGCTTTTCATAAACCTCCTCACATATTCTTTTCACTGCCAAGTCAAGCCTGATGCCAGAAATTTTGGAGATGCATACATCTCTCTCAGAGTTTTGGTTAGGTTCTGAGTGCATTAATACATTTATGAAAGAGGCCAAGGTATATTTTTTCAGAATAAAGGCTGAAGTTAGGTTTCCTAAATCTGTATAGAGGATCTTAAATGAACAGCCTGATTTAAAATCAGGATATTTCTTTAAAGCTGAGTTCAGGATCTAGCTATAAGTTCTTACTTGAAACTGTTTAGTCACAAGCTAGATGGAAATTTCATATTCTAAAAGAAGTTTGTAATGTCTGGTTTTGTTTTTTAGTTTTTTCTTCTATGATTTGGGTGAAGGTTTGGGCTGGTTATTTTATCCCAATTATTCATTATTCTGCAACTATTAATTAAAATAAACAGGTCTCTGAAGCTATTTCTCACAATAGGGAAGATTTATATCTTGAAACTGCAGCTTGTTTTTTCACTGCATCTATTTTCTACACTGCGTAAACCTCCAAGTTTGTTATTGCAGCAATCACCAGCATGAGCTCTCAGAGCTCCTTGCCAGGCTTGTGATATTTATTGTTTGTTAAGCTCCAGCTCCTGGAGTGAAATGATTAGATGAGAACCTCAGCTTTCAGTTAAACAAAATAGATGTAACTTTGATAGAAATGGGAAAACATAAGCAGAATGTAGAGACAAGGGTACAAACATCAGAAAGAGCAAAAAAGAAAACCCCACATCTATTATTATTTTTAAGGCCTAAGGACACTTAAACCAACCTCCCCCTTATAATTTGGAAGAGGGGGACTGACTCATGGCTTCTGGCTGCCAAGGCATGGCCATGGTGGGGGTTACTCATCACCGTGTAGCTGCCCAGAGGTTTCTCACCAAGGGGCTGCTCACCCCTCTGCTGAGCTGCAAGTATTTGTAGTGCTGGGTGCTGGGCTCCAGCCACATATTTTTTTTTTCTTTCTTTTGCCTTCTTCCTTTTAAAACAACTTTACTGAGACATTAATTTCTGAAAATATCCTGTACAGGGAATTACACAGACTTGGCAAATAGAGACAACAGGTCAGTTCCTGGCCCTTCCAAATCTGAGAGGATCTCTTTAGCTTCCACAAAAAGAAGAAAAACAGAACTATTCAAAAGTGTCAGCTGCCAAACAGTAAGTCTACAACAATATAAAGCAAATGTAAATATTATATGATGAAATGCATTTCTTAAAAAAGCCCTCTTTTCTCAGAAGTTACATGGGCTTTAAGTACAACAGGAAGATTCATTCCCAAAGATAACTCCAGCCTATGAAACAAACCCCTACATATCATGGTCTAAAATATCTATTTTATATGATAGCAACAGTCATCACCTTTACCTTGGGAAAAGCTCATTCAGCTTCCTGATCTATGAAAACTACTTCTCACTGGTCTGCTCCCTGCCTTGCCATGCCTACAAACCCTCTGGGGAGGAGAGAAAAATACATCTGCAGGGAAGAAACATAGCTATTACCAGTGTGACCGAGGGACATTAATAACAGAAAACCAATGCAAAGAGCGCAACAAAAACACAAGCAGGAGAAAAACAAGAATGCTTGTGCATGGCAAAATAGCCATACAAGGTCCTGGTTTAAGATGTGAAGGCATGCATTGTTCACCAAGCTATGGATGGGAGCTGGGCACACAAATGGGGCTCTGCAGACAGCTCTGTCTGGACTCTGCACCCACCTGTGCCACTTGCAGGCATGGGACTGAACATGGAGAGCATCCCCCTCTGCTTTCACTGTTACAACCCTGAGGGAATGTCCTGGTGACACTCAAGGTAATGCCGTGGTGGTTTTTACTCAGTTTCTTCTCCACATGGTGGAATCTAGGCTGGACATATTGGTATTAGTTCTGAATGGATCACCTGATTACAGGGGCTTGGGTGCTTGGGAGGATGAGAAGATAATTCCACAGCTTTACACAAAACTTCTTGACAGTAGTTACAGGTGGACCGTGCTGTTCTCATTTTTCACTACAAGAAAGCAGAGGAAAGAACAAATCCCACTTGACTTTACTGCTCCCTGTGAATGTGCCCCTGCCACAGAAGGTGCACTTGTAGATGCCTGCAATAATGTTAAGCAAGCCAGCATAATATTCAGCTCATTCCTGCTGGAAGTTCTCCCTCCCTTACCCCCATGGATGCTACCTGTAGCATGTGGTGAAACTCTTCGGGCACATCAGGCAAGGGTGGGTCCCAGATGAGGTACTAGAGAGGAATGTGGTCTTTTCAGCTGATTGTATGTACGGTCTATAGCTATTGCAGTTTATATGGTTTACATTTATTCATTTACATGGGTACAATTCACACCTCTTTTTAGGATGCAGCTAAACCTGACTTCTAGTTTTAAATGTAGCTTCAGGAGTCAGGACAGCTATAGACCAGCAAAAGATGCAGACAGTTACAGCTCAGAAGAGAGTGATATCTCCTTTTTCAGGAGTGAATAAATGCCAGAATACCCTGAAAGTCCACTATTTACCAGAAAACCTTGCATTATGAATGTGGATCTCTACTGGGGGTAGGGTTATGCCTGCAGTAATGAACCGGTATTGTCCTTTCTGTTTCAGACATACTTTGTGAGCTGGTGGAAGACAAATGTTGGACACACTAGTACCATCAGCTGTTCCAGTACACATCAGGAACGTCACTCTTTCTATTCCTGCTGTTAATTCAGCAACATACCCTGCCAATAAACCACAGCAATAGCTGCCTAACAGGTCATCCTGGCTACACAAGAGGAGGCAGTTTGCCAACACGAGAAAACTTAACCACTAACCATGGCTGTTCTGCAATAGCCAAATTCTCATGGATCATGGCAGTCCATTCTGAAGTGATGTCTTATCCCACTGGGGTGTCCTGGGACTTCCCATACGCTTAGAATCACAGCTGATTAACACAAAGGTGCAGGCTGATACAGTCCTACTGTTCAGTGTGTACTGGTCCAGAACAAGTCAGCACTGGGGCATCAACAGCTCATGAAACCTGGGCCAAATGTCTTTGCTCTGCCTTGTGAGCTGCTAGGCAAGGCCCAGTACTGTCTTCTCGAGGTTACAAGATAAGGGCTGAAGCGGCCTCCAGCCAAATCATCACATACCCAGTGTTCAGAGAGATGCACAAAGGTAAACAGCTTGAACAGCTGGGTACTTGCTGAAAGGAAAGACAAATCAAACCAGAGATTTCTGGTTTATTAGTCTTTTGCATCCAGATCAAGGGAGAAAGAAAAGTATGCCACAATAACTTGGAAAATACCTCAGTACAATGCTCAAGTCTGTGGGATGTGGTTCATCACCTAATGTAGCCCAAAAGGGTTGTTGGCACAACCGTACAATGAAACTCAAGCACCGCTTAAGACTTCGGAGACTTAAACTCAGGAATGCCACACCCAGAAAAATTGTGCTGCAAAGACAAAGTCAAAGCGACTTAGGCAGATTTGTAGATTAAAATGGAAATGCCCTCACTGTGCTGATTACTTAATGCCATTTTCTTCCACCCTTCGCTTTTGAAGAGAACTGTTGTGCGAGCAAACAGAGCTTCAGTTTTCTTGTTGAAACTCCTGACGCCAGTGGTCCTCCACTTCCATGCAAAGCAAAGCTATGTGTAAGTCATAGGGTCAATTTGTTTACCTTGCCTGTGGCAAAAGTTGGGTTCATCAGGTTAATTTCAGTAGTTGCTAGAAGGTCTTGGAATTTTTTCTGGTGTCATATGACTTTTGCCTTTTTTTTCATAGTAGGGGGTAACCATGAACTGTTCAAAAAATACTGAAGTAAACAACATTTTTCTGCATCAAGCTCATCCTGTGAATTAATTAATTTGCATTTCTGGCCCTTTCAAGTCAGAGGAAGTCAAGCAGATGTGAGCAGTCATTTAAGGATTTTAAGGGTTATGGTTCACATCATCCAAAATTGATACCAGGGCTATGCGTTCACAGAAAAGGAAAAAATTATGGTGGACATGCTGATGTTTTGGGAAAAATGGGGGATTTTTAATAATTAAAAAATTATTTTACAGCTTCTATTATTTGTTTAAGTTCAAAGCCTCTGGGTACATCAACACTGATCTCTTGTGAATTGCTTCTTTGTTTTTGGTTGTAGCAAAGTTGATTTCATATTGCTGATTCATCTACTTGGTTTGGACTACTCTTGTTATCCTTTCAAATAATGGACCATTGAGCCTGCAAACAAGTTTGCTGTCTGCCTCCATCAGCTGATTTACATGAGATTGCTGAAATTGAGTAGTTTCTACTTTTTATGAGTTGTGTGTTTAGCAAAAGTAAGAACTTAATGAAAATCAGAGCAGCAAAACACTCTTCTGGTCAAGAACCAGCACGTCTTAAATATTGCTAAGGAGAGCTTGTCCTGTATACAGGAACAGGTTAATTCTGAGACAACTCTCATAATAATTTGCCATGAACCATGGCTATTGATTCTGCAGCCTGGCCTTAGGTGAAATTACTATGTGAAAAAACCCACAATGGCAATAGCAGCAGACTACAGTGTTTTCTGGCAGACTCTACAAGCCCATTCAATGCAGGAAGCAATAGATTATAAACAATTTTTATTTTAATCCCTACAGGACATATTGTGAGATTCTAAGAACAAGACCTGATTTTCTCAAAGCCTTCCAGAGAAAAATGTTCTTGATATCCCAATACAGTATCAAAGAGATCAGCAAGTAAAGAAAAATTATCTGTTCCTGGCAAGACATCAGAACATTTCCCACAAGTTTATAGTTGTCCAACTGATCATCAAAAAAGAGTTTTGGTTAGGTTCAGGACTTTTTAGTGCCAAGAAAGTGTTATTGATTCTGAGACACCTGGTATTTTCATGTATGCCAGCCAAGGGACTGTTGAGAGAACATAAATGGTCCTCATTACTTGAAATGTGTTATCTCTGGGCTATTTTATGAATAAACTGGTCTTTTTGTGAGCAAAATGCTTAGTAACATGCTCAATGCAGGCAGCTATTACACACACAGAAGCTTCTATTTGCACATCCCGCCATTTACATAAAAAATGTGCACAAATATATTTCCTGTGAAAAAACCTGATGTCTGATTCTTAAAAGAACGTGAGTCCATTAATTTTTACTGTGCTCAGCATGTACACCTCACAATGATTTATTTTCACAGGTTTTTTTTGGGTAGGGACTTAAGGAAGACAACTTTCCCATGGCACTGATGGCTGGATATGTGGGTTCCCTCTCCCCCTTTTTCTTTTCTTCTCTCTGTTCCCATCTCCTCCCTGCTTGCTCTACTGTCCCCAGGCCAGTGACAAAGAGCTTATTGAGCAACAGTGGCCAAGGGACAGTTGCAGAGGCTTGGCACAGCTATGGCCTCCCAGCAGTGAGGGACAAATGCAGCCACCCTATAGGTCTGTGGTTTGCTTGCAGCCATCGTGTATGATGGGCTGCAAACTGGGGTTTCAGACTGCGTGGGGATTCAATGGAAAGAAGCCAAAAGCAGGAAGGAGTCTTCTGTCTCTAAATGAAACCTGCGCTTGTAAAGTTAGCTGCAAATGCTTCAGATCTCCCAGACAGTCATGAGGTCAAGCTGTGGCTGTGAAAATATCAGCCACAGCCAGGGCTGAGAGGAGGGCTTGAGAGGGCTTTGTGCTGAACAGTACTCCTGCCTCTGAGAAACAGTGTCTCTGGGATGACAAACAGAGGTGTTTGGGCAAATCTCCCTCCATGACAACTCAGATGATGCTGTAAGGATCTTCACACACAGCCTTGTCATACAATCTGAGTCAATTTATGGTCCATATTCCTTCCTACAGACCAGTATGTATATACTTCTCTAAGATGAACAAAGCAGTAACTTGAATGTTGATAATTCCCCCAGAAAGAAAGGGTGCAGGTCTGTCCCACTATGTTCTCACTACATTTGTTCCCTCTACCCTGCCTGCTTCCCTCCAATTTCCCACAAGTTGTCAGGAGGGCACCTCGGTTCCTGGAAGCACAAAACAAATGCTGTCTTGGCAATACACAGCTGTTAATGAAACATATAGGGGGCTGGTTCTTGCACATGATTTTGCAGAGTTGCTGGAGGAACCATAACACCCGGGTTAATTCTGAAGGAAGCTCATTGCCACTGCAGGGTGCCTGTTGCCCTCTTGTTGTTCCCCACAGACCTTAGTCCTGCTCCTCATCCCTCCTGAGCTGGAAGTGCTGATGCTAGACAGCTGTTTGGACTTCTATACTGCTCTGGGTAGGTGTGAGCAAGCCCCAGCATAGCTACATGGGGCAAGCCTGCAGGACAGCTGCTCCCACGGCTGCTTTGTGCATGCTGGGCTTCTGAGCCACCACCCAGCGCAACCTGCCCTAAACGTGTCCCAGGAAAAATAATAGCAGTCCCAACATTCAAAACATGTCACTTGAAGCTCAGGATCCCATAGAAAAGGTATTCTTAGTGAGGCTGCAGCCCATCTCACTTCAAGAGAGTGGAGATTTAATAAAAGCTCATCTTGACAATAGGCAATGCTTACTTGAAGTGTTGCCAACAATTTGACAAGTTATTATTTCTGCAAAGCTCCTCTGCCATAGCTGCCCCGTCATCTTCTTAAATACAAATGTTTCTGTCATCTGTCACAAAGAGTCCTGCCATTTTGCTGTAGCAGTAGGAAGCCCAGACTGTTGAGATAGGAGCCGGAGTTTGGCAGGAGATCTGTATGAGTAGGGAGTGAAAAAAAATCCCTAGGTGGAAACATGCCAGCAGGAAAATTACACTGTACTGAGAAAGCAGTGGTGCAAAAGTTATGAAAGGAAGGGAGTAAGCCCTCCTCAAATATCCACTCTTCCAAGAGTAAGGTAAAGGGGATGATTTGCTGGGAAGTCAGCTTGTTTGTTGTGAAAGCCAGTTCACAGTGGTCACTGCTGCTGGGCATGGCAGGGAGTTCTGTAGATGGCATGAAGCAAATTCCTGCTCTCAGAGCTGAGCATGGAGTTTTGCAGATTCTTGTGAATGCTGACCCTCACAACTGATTTTAGCTGTATTTCATTCTCAGAGATGCAACCTGTGTTCCTCATGATCAAAATCCTGGGGGAAGAAATTCAGCTGATGATTTTCATAAAACTGCTTGTGAAAGATGTAAAGAATGTCTTTGCAAGGGACTTAGTGAGATTTTGTTTTGCTGAACAACTTTTTTTCAGATATGCTAGTCATTTGAAATAGTAAACTACCCAGCTCTGGATATGCAATACTAAAATAATAGAAGGGTTGAAAAATTTTTCTGCAAATGGTTTTGGCTGAATTATACTGCTTAATGGTTTCTTTTTAGTGATATAAAAGGTATTCAGAATTTTCTACTTCCCTTTTTAAAACATAGTGCAGTTAATACCCTAAATTTCAGTCTTTGATTTTTTAAAGCCTTTTACTAAAAGTGTGTTTATTTTAACCAAATACTTTTCTAAGGAGTTAAAAAAGTTAGTTTCAACTTTTTATTAAAAAGAAAGAAAGAGTAAATCGGTGAGAATAAGGAAACTCTTCCCACTCCAGTGTTTCATTCATAATTACCTTTTTTTAAAATCAGCTCAGCAACAACGACAAATAAAAGCCTAAATCCCAAGCATCTGTGACTTAAATTAACAACATGGCATGACAAAGTGTGCAATTACACTAGATTTGCACACCTTTTAAAGAGTAAAACCTCTTAGCTGTTTGTCACATCTTAAAAGTTCGGAGAGGGGTCTGGGACACCTCGAGGTAACTGCTGGAATGCCCAGCCTCCCACCCGATGGGTGCTGGTGCAAGTTACCTGCTCTGCCTTTCCATTCAGGCTTTTAACATTCAGCAACTGGCTACTGTTTTCACACTTCTGTTCAGGATTTAAAATGACATATTCATTTGCCCAAACAAATTTTGAATGTGGCTTAATCTTTCCCCACCCCAGACCTGTGTTTTCTTTAATAGAATAGAATAAATAATATTTAATAGAAATAACGTTTAGGATTCAATTCATACTTCACCAGGCGAATATAATCACAGTGACTGCAGGCTCTGATATTGGGTGGGGTGTGGGGGGGAACTAAAAACAAAGGGAGAAAACAAAAACAAGCCACTCCTTGCCCCCTCGGCCCTTTCCTGCTACAGAACAGAGTGTCTTGTACTCTGTTCAGCTGGTTTGGCTGCACAGATACTATGGTTCCTTGCACAGGTACTGTGATCTGCTGCTGCTGCTAAACAATCAGGGGAGCCCCTGAGATTTTGGGGATGAAACTCCCTGAGGAAGAGTGGATGGATCTGTCTCCCTGGCTCAGCCCAGGGTGATGGCTCTTCTCTGCCCTTGACCTGCTGTGCTGTTGCACGTTGGTGCATGCTGGGGTGTGTGTGTGTGTGTGTGCATTACCAGGGAAGTATTAAAAAAAAAAAGAAGAAAAAAAGAAGAAAAGGGAAGCATTTTCAGGGACTGCACAGAAACCCATGCAGTAGTTGCTAGAGCAGTGTGCATACGCTCAAGAGGAATCCCTTTCAGTTCCTCTTTTCTTCAGCTTTATTTAAAAAGGGTTTGAAGGCTGGTTTAATTACGAAAACCAGCTCTCTAGACACCAAACAAAACGGCAGCCTAGCCTAACTTGGCACCAGGACAGATGCATATTTTGCTCCCTTCTCCATGCCAATCGGCGGTAGCTCATCCAGTATGTCAATCCAAGTTGGCTGTCTGAAATCCAAGTTTAGTGGCCTGCAAATATCCCAATCCAGCTTTGTTTCATGTGGTAAGCAGCTTGTTCAGTCTATTTCTCCAATGTTCAAAACAAAAATCAACCTCCTCCCCAAAAACCCCATTACTGCATTTCACCCCACTGCATGATTTCCCTTTTTTTTCCCTCTGTATATGCTGACCATGAAACACTGGCAAAACACATTGCTTTTGAAAAGATAGGCCTGATTCTGCTGGGCACTGAGCTCTCATGAATGGATTCAGAGTTAAGACTAAAACAACCAAGTTCTGCAACAAAAATGTTTGAGGCTGTTTAGCACTTGCAGATTTGCCAGCTCCTCCAAGCTGCCTGGACATATCCTAGATTCATCTAAAATTGGATGCGGCCACTTTGGGAGCAGGCAGGGCTCAGGGATGGTGGCTTTGCAAAGCTGAGTCTCCTCTGGGCTTTGTGGAGTCCAGTGGCTTCTTGGGGTTTGGTCCTCCCCACCCCCTGTAAGGGTTTGCAGGACAACGTGCATAAGGCAAGAATAGCAAGCAGTAGCAGGGAGGGTTTATAGTGATTTACCATTGATGCAAATTCCCTCCCCCCTCTCCCCCTCTTTGCCATTTTAGTACAAATAAAGGGGCCCAAGCTCCCTAGTCAGCCAACAGGATCGGGACTGCCAAAAGAAAACAAATCCAATGCGGGGAGGCTGCCCACAAAACATGGCTTAGTCAGTATTGCGGAGATGAGAAAAAAACAAACAGCTTCCCAAATGCCAGCAATGGAGTATGGTTTCCTCGATAATTAAACTCAAGCAAGGACTCATCTCTCTGGGTTTCTTACTGCCTATTTCCTCTTGAAGGAAACTGAACATCTCTGAAAACCTGAAACTCGGTCTCCACTTGCCAGCTTTCTAAGCAGAAGCAACAGTTTTCCACAGCTAAACCCCAGAGAGACGATTAACAAGTCAGTAATCTAGTTTCCACTTTTCCCAATAGCTTTGCAATTGAGCCAGTGTTTACCAATATATTTAAGGGTCAGTGAAGAAGAAAAAAAGAAAGATAGAATGTGAAGGAATGAAAGAGACATATAGCTAGTGAAAAAAGTGGATTTAAAATGTCAGGGAATCTGGAGAAATCCCTAGGAAATCAAGAAATATCCCCAGCTGTCACCTTTCTTCTCCCACCTTCCTAGTGAGAAGTTATATCATGTTCAAACAAGGCAAGAGTGTGCTGCCTTTTAATTATGATACTTACGTGCTTTATATGGTACTTCATATAGTGGAAGTGCTGGGCAAATATTAACTTTGACTCACCAGAACCTTTGGTTTAAAACAAAGGAACCTGGGAGGTGTGGGGAAGCAAACATTGGAAGAAGAGGCTTGATTCCAGCTCTTTACCCCAGCTGTGAGCCCCACTGCAGACAAAGGATACCACTGGATGAATTCAACTGTGCTGACAGCACTGCAAAGCCATACCCTCTATACTGGCATGTGATTTCTGCCTCAGTGCAATCCCCTGCTTCGTTTTTACATTTAGAGACCATAAGAACAGAAATTGAGTTACTGCAGGCAGCCTCTGCCCATCTTGGTCCAGGCTTTTCTGAATATGCCTTTCATCTTCCAGACTGCAATGGTGGGCACTGCATCTACCTCAGGGTCACTGTTAAACCTGGCAGGTTTGGTTAAAACCACTAGCCACAGGCAAGAAGACCTGCCTTGCCTGCGTGGCTCAATGGAGAGGTGTGAATCCTGCATCATTTGGGAATATGGGAATATGCTGTCCTGTTTCCTGAAAACAGAGCATTTCTGAGACTCAGGTAATCCATACTGTTGCCACACCACAGCAGGGAGAGAGGGTTTTGTGGAGCATGAGGGGAAGGCAACCCAAGCGTCTTTGAGAGGCACCATGCAGACCCAACCCAGAGACCTGTCAACCCTGCCATCCAGCAAAGCCTGGGCAGCGTGGGCAGGGTTAATCCTGACCACACCACACACTTCCCTTTTCCCCTCCCCAGAAAGAAAATAACATATTTCCTGCAAGGGGATGATGATTTTGCAGTGCTCTAAGCAGCTCTGTCAGTGGCCAAGGGATTTTCTTGGTATCTGGGCTGGAAGACTTTGAAAACCTGTGTTATTCCACCAGAAACCACTCTCAGTTTCTCTCGAGTTTGCACACACTTTAAATTGCTTCAGTGTGGAACACATGGATTCATCTGGCTACTAACTAAATAGGATAATGGCACTGAGGTCTATGCTCCCAAAGGGCATCTGCCTGTTTACAGGCACTTACCAGGAAATGCACATCAGCACATATAGACAAACACATGGGTGGATTGAGAAAACACCTGGTTGCTGGATAAGTCCGGTGGAGCTTTTATCTCTCGGGAAAAACGATCCATGATACCCTACCTGCTGCAACTCACATGCATTTTACTTCTTCACTGCTTCCCAGCAAAAAGAGCAGTAGTTCTTTTTAGACAGTTGGGGACAAAAGAGGAGGAGGAAGAGGAGAGGAGAAGCAGAAGAACAAACAGGAGAAAAGGAGGATGGGCATTGTTTGCTGGTGAAATCTTAGCAGGGGGACTTGGTGTTATTTCACTGGAGATGGAAATTCTATGCTCCCACCTTTGAGAGGGGGGATGGCAAGGCTGAATGAGCAGATATCAGCCCTGGATGAGCAAGGGGGTTGCTGTGTCACTGCCAGGCAGCCCCACTGCCCCAGTAAGTTGTAGGCACTCTGGGTTTGGAGGGCCAGTTCTTGTCAGCAGGAGAGTGGCAATAGGAATGTGTCTCCTGGAGGACAGAGACGGGACCCTCAGAAATACAGACCCATCTCCACCACAGGAACCGTTTGATACTAATTGGAAACAAAGGCAAAGGTAACTTGCTTCCCCAAGTGTAGCAATACAGCTGTGTTTAACAAGAGGCACAGACATCCAGAGGACAGGGAGGTTTGCCAAAGGGGGCTCTTTCTTTCACAGCAATACCTGGCTTTTTTTTTTTTGTCCGGACACTGTCTATCCACAAAGGCTGGCCCCCTTCTCTGCTCTCAAGTTTTCCCCTAGGATTTAGATTTTAACACCTCCAAATGTAACTTGGCTTCCTTCCTAGAAGGAGTAGACCTGTGCAAAAGTGGTTGCAAAGTGGCAACACCTTGGTTCATGCATGGAGAACAGACCTGCAAACATTTTCAAGCCCAAAACTCAGGGTGAATGGGCATTTGCTGTTACACAGGAGGGGAACCCCAATGTCTCTTGAGGAGCTTCTATTCCCATAGCTGTTGGACTTGGTCTCCCTCTCTATTTCACATCTGCACCGACGAAGAGGGCATAGTGTTCATACTTTGTATAATAACATTTTATTTGTACTGTAATCTCAGCTGTGGAAGGGAAATGTCTTCTCCGACCCTTCTCTGTGAGCTGCTAAAATCTGGCAGATCCCACCCTAGAGGTGGCTGCATTTCAGGGGTGGGAAAAGGGATTTTCATATTGTTCTGGCATGGTTCTTGTAAACTGAACTTCTATAACATTTCTCTTCGAGATCCATGGAAGTTTTTACCTTCTCTAGGTGTGCAGTGCAGGGCCATCAGTTTGTAAAACACTAAAACAATGACTGAGAGGAATGCTATAATGAAGTTTTTTGTCAGAGTATATTTTGTCCTTATGTTTGGTTTCTTTAGAGATAATCAGAGTTGATTTTGCATCTCACACTTAAATATTTTTCAAAAGCATCTGTGCTCAACAGAACACAACTCACTTGTACAGTTATGCTGCAGAAGTGCTTTTTTGATGCATATGCATATGCAAGTGACTTATGATGATTTTCTTGTGTGAATGACAATAATTTTGCCTGCTACTTAGGTGTGCCACTGGATGCCATTTAAAATCAGACACTTTCCAAGGCTGAAGCAAACATTCAGCATGCACACTTCATAAACCAACTTCAGCAGCTCTTTTTCCCTGCTTCTGCACTTGTGGGCACTTATTTTTGCTTGTCACACTGTGGACGCCCGTAGCTGTCTTTGTGGCTACACAGGAAACAAATAGAGGAAACTGATACAAGTTAAAGATAATTCAGAAACCAAAAATGGTTATTATTCAGCAAAATCTATTCCCTGAGCTAGTCCATTGCATGGTCCCATGATCAGCTGTGCTGGCACAGTGCAGAAGGTGGTGCAAGGGTGGGACAAAGTGGTCAAGGCTTCACAGAATCACAGAATGGGTCAGATTGGAAGGGACCACAGTGGGTCATCTGTTCCAACCTCCCTGCTCAAGCAGGGTCATCCTAGAGCACATGGCACAGGATTGTGTCTAGATAGTTTGGGAATATCTCCAGTGAGGGAGACTCCACACCATCTCTGGGCAATCTTTTTCAGTGTATGGTCATCTAGACAGTAATGAAGTCCTTCCTCATACTCAGGTGGAACTTCCTGTGCACCAGTTTCTGCCCATTGCCTCTTGTCCTAGTGCTCAGCACTCCGAGAAGAGCCTGGTCCATCCTCTGACACCTCCCTGCAGATACTGACAGACATGGATAAGATCAAACCAGCTTCCTCTGCTGCTGCCTTTGCAAATGCAGCTTCAGTTGCTTCTCAGATATTCCCCTGATTTATTTCTGATGATCTGTTTGCAGGGTCTTTTCCAAGGAAAGATCTCACCCTCAATGACTTAACAGAGGATCAGAAGCATGCATTAACTCATCTAGAGATGTCTGAGAGCTGCAGCTCAGGATGATGCCCTGTTCTGAGCCCTGAACAGAGTGTGGCAAAATAAGGGCTGACAAAGCCCCCATGGCACCCTGTTTCTGCCAGCTTTTGCTTGTACAGCTTAGACCATCAATGCCATTAAGGACAGGTTGTCCTATATTGGAAGCACACAGTAATTTAATTTGATCAACATTTTGCACTGCATCTTATCCCTCTTCTTATATAATTCCAGGGAGCAGCCGAATTTTTGCTGGTATAATACTTAAAAAAAACAACCCAAAGGAAATTAAACCACAAACAACTATATTCAAAAAACAAAGGGTCTGGCTGCTGCCCAAGAAAACAAGGAAATTTAAAGATAAAGCAAACTGTCCTTATTTCACCCTGTTGCGCCTGAGGATGGCTGGGGTTTCCAAAGAAGGCAAGCCACAGCATGTCCTGCTCTGCCAGGGAGTGGCCAGTAAAGGACCAAGCCCTCCCAGCAGGACTGGGAGGATGGACTTTATCCCTGACCCCTTAATGGGAAAGTCATGCAGCAACACTGAAACTCAGACGTTGAAATGAAAAAACCTCTTAGCCCCATGTGCGGCTGGGATGGATTAGGACTAAATGAAGCCCAGACTCACCAACAGGACATGGAATAGGGGAAGACTCAAATGGGATGAGCTTTCTTAAACTCACTGATGGGTGCCTAGCTCCCTGAGACTTCAGCCCAGCTGAGAAGAGGGAGCAACAATGAGCCAACTTACACCAGACGAGGCAGACCAGTCTGGGAAGGGTGGGATGCACGTCTAAAAGGCAGTGGCTGAAAATCATGAGGATCTGGAGTACGTGGGGCTTCAGCTTCAACACTTCATCAAGTCATAAAGAGGAAAATGGAAAGCGGCAGTGCCAGAGTTGTTCAGAGTTTTCCCATCCTGTGGCACCTCCACAGCTTACACAAGTGTATGGCCTGACCCATCCTCCCTGACTCAAGGGAGGGCTAATGACAGGACAATCCACTGAAAACCAGCAGTCACCTCTGCTCATGCTCAGCCTGAGTTGGCTTGCGGTGGTGCTCAGAGGGCAGAAGGGTAGTGGGGGAGGAGAATTAGCAAGGAATGAAAAGCTAAAATAACCTACTTTGCACAGTTATTTGTTAAGCAAATACTTGCCTTGATTAGTGTATTTGCTGGTTCTATTATGACAGCACTTGGCAGCATGGTCTGTGCTTGCAGTCCATGTTAATGGCCCCCTTCAACCTTGTAATGTCTTGGAGGAGCAAGCTTGTAATTTTAAATTTTTATTCTTTTGTGATACTGGTTTTACTACTATTACAGGCCTCCAGAGAAGCTAACTCTTATGATTTCTATTCATAAGTCATTGTTAATTTAGCAGAATCTATTTTATTTATTCTTGAATACTTTGAATATCAAAGGATTTCCTCTGTCTTCCTTCTGAGCCTACGTGGCTGTGGTGAACGTCTGTGCTTTCATTCCCAATGAAATTAAAAGGCATAGACAGTGGCCTTGAATGTGAAGATGTGCCAAACCATTCAGAAACAATATACTAAACCTGCATCCATGGCATCTGCATCCCTGTGAATGCTTCTTGCAGGTGCATGTTCTAGTAGAGTAAAATGTACACATGTGATTTTGAGGTTTACTTTGCTTGCTGAAATTGCAATTAACAAATGAGCTTCATGTTTGGTTTTCTTTTAATATTTATTTTCTTACTGTCACCTAAATTTAGGTTAATTCCCCTGTGCTCACTTGGATCCCTTCAATATTTTATGCCACAAAGTTAAAGACAAGCAACACAAACAGTTCTTTCAAACCTGCAATGTCTTAAAGACAGACATTGTTTCCAAGTGATCATTTTGCTGACTTTTCTTTTTGATACAGTGTGCCTTTTTCTACTCCAGGAATCAGAGATGGATTCAGGTCTTAGAGCTGACTTAATTTATAAGCACATTTCTTAAAGACAATTAGGTGCAAAGGCTACCATCTCCTTGCAACTCCATTGGCAGAGCCTAAAGCCCTGAAATCCCAAGCTTTTTGGCAGTTTGCGGGGGAACTGGGAACCTAGAGGCCAGCTCTGAGGGAGCATTCATTGCTTTGAACAAAAAAGCTCCCCCCTAGGTTGCCAGCCAAGAACTACTGGGGAACCTAGACTCCCCAGCCTGCTGGGAACATGGGGAACTGAATTGGGCCTCCCATGTCCCAGCTGACAGCCTTAATTTCAGACCTGCTGATTATTCTGGGGTCTGGCTTTCTTTTTTGACATGCAACATTTCAAAAGGTCTCAGTTTCTACTCAACATGAATGAGGGAAAATTGTGGAAGCTTGAAAAAACTTGGCAGGATGGAAAAGCTCTTTCTCACCCATCTAAAGTCTTCTGTTTTCTCCTGGATGAGAGTAGTGGTTTTCAAGCTTATCTAAATTTTTCCAGTGGAAGTGAAGACTCCTGCATAGTGAAGTCATGAGAATAGCTTGCTTTTCTCAGTTATCTTTTGTTGACCCTTCAGAAGTTGTTCACAGACCTCCCTGAGCCGGATACTATATGGGGACTCCTATGTCCAACTCCTCCAGAGAGTCTCTTTTACTATGCTCTTTGAATGTCTACATAAAGTTATTGCCAGTTATTTAAAACTACACCTTCTCTTATTTTGGCCTTAACGTATCAATGCATCTAGCAGAAGAATCTGTAGCACCATTTAAGAGCCTTTATATGTGAGGTGCTGATGCCAAGACTCCTACTGGTTCTTACCAGCTAATAACTAAGACCACTTTTTCCAGTGATTCTTAATCACATGATTACCAAAGGAGCTGCCGAAGCCTTTTGGCAGCTGGGGCCTTCTACATATTTTCAGTGGTCAGGTCACAACACAGGAAGCTGTTAGAGACCTAATTTGAACTGGATACACATACAAGATAACGCTGCTAAAAAGTGCTTCCTCTTCAAAGTACTCGTGTCCTGTAACCCTGTTGCTAGGTTGTATATGCAGTATGGACTTTCTCAAAGGAAGCCTCCTTGCAAGCTCGGTCTATGTATGGAAAATGGCATGGAATCCTCGCTGCGGATGACTCAGTAGGGACTGTGCACAACTGTGTGCTCACAATCATCAGCCACTTGCTAGCCAGCCAGCCAGCCAGCAAGAACCTCCACTGCATTTCCCAAACAGAGAACTAACAGGGTGAGCATCTGTTTTACCCTGACTTCAATATAACTGTCAAAGAGGCACAGCTCCAGTGTGTAAACTCTCTTTTTTGAGCCAGGGATCCAACTTGCTTCGTTTGTGGCTCTGACTCACCGGCAGTGCCTGACCGCCTCTGCAGCTGGGTGGTGGCTGTGTGCTTGGAGAGGATTAGGGAGACACAGGTGGCACCACCTGCTTCAAAGCTGTCCTGCCTGGGCTTACTCTTCTAATGACTCCTAGACATTTAAGAGCTGGCTCAGTTGCTGAAGGGAAAGTGGCCAAGGGGACAATAGGCTCCTTGTAGTTGTTCAACAGTATCACTCAACTTTACCACTGACTGGCATTTAGCACAGCTTGTTGGGTTGGGTGCAAATGGTGTGAGTGGTTGGCTGTGTCTCTCTGGAAAGGTGGCAGGAAGAGTTACAGGTTTATGTTGATCTCTAACACAGAGTGTAGCTTTCTCTTTGCCACAAAATCCGCCCTTCAGACAGTGATGTAAACTACTGCAGGTTCTGTCACAAGTCCCTACAGGTCAGTGGTGCATGACTGCTGCTTTTCTTTATTCCTATGCCTTTGTTACTGTGCTTTCTGCTAAGTAAGCGTGTAGGAGAGCCTAAAATCTATGCACTATGCACTGACAGAGCTGCTACCTTTGTCTGCAGCCAGTGGAGCCACCTATAAGATAAAGCCACCAAGGGCTGCAGTCACTGTCATTGCTTACCACAAGTCTTAGGCCCATTTTGAGCAAGGGAATTGGCTGTGGAGTACAGCAGTACCAGCTGACATATCCAGAACCTGCAGCTCTGATGTCACTAGCATCTTCTGTGATGACAGATGGGAATTGCTTATGGTATTTATAAAAAATAAATCCCACGCGGAGTCTTATTACAAAAAATTACCTATATAGTCCACTCTCTGCACTCCCTCCCCTGCAATCCCCTCAAAGCATACAAGAGGTAGGGGACTCCATGCCAGATCTATACACATTACCTGGCTGGCTGCTCTGCAGCAGAATCTTGGTGTTCAGAGGATGGCTAGATGAATCTTTTGTTTTTATATTCTGATGCAGCTTCTTCATATTTTTAACCAGGGCCCTAATATCTCATGCAAATGAATGCTGTATGCCTGCTTCCTGGTATGCTCCATGGGCTTTAACAGCCAATAAAGTAAGTAATTACAAAAATCAAAGTGGATCTGTCTTCCTCTATCCCATGCAACAGAGGTCACTACCACAGCCACCTGTCTTCTTAGGTCAGACCATATTATGAACAATGTCAGAAAGCCAGGTATCTATAGACAGACTACAAGCCAATGCACAAAATCTATCCTAGTATACCACTGATTTAATTTCTTGTACTGTGCCATCTCACATTGCCAAGACTACACGTGAAAAACCAAAATTAAACTCTGCTGCTGGTGGCAAGGGCCCTCCAGTATCCACAGGAGCACATCCATAGGCAAGGTATGGACCAACACCTGAGAGTCCAATCCAGCTCCAGGAAACTGAGAAGCAGGCGTCCCTCAGACTTCACAGGACTGATAAATTTACCCATATTCATAACTTAAAACTTCATCTTCAATTAAAAGGAAGTTCAAGTGACCTTCACTCTACAGCCACAAAATGATAAAGCTTTTCTAGTTGCAATGTGCACACACTAGTGGGAAACAATATAGATGTTTTTTGTGTATAGTCCAAGGTAAGCAGGAGATTGAAATTTTTGGAGGGCAATGTTAATTTACAAATTCCAGAGAATCCTTAAAGAATGAATATTGTAACACCAAAGTCAGGAGAAGAAATTGGAACAATTCTTCAGAGCCCGTACTTTAGACCAGTTACTTCGGATCAATTTGATTTCAGATAAGCCAACCAAGAAGAAATGAATTTCAACTGTATTCTCTACAAGTCTGTTTCTAAACACCAGGATATTCTGGTTTACTAGCACACTAGTGCTAGTGTAAGTCTAGAGATAGCTTCATCTTGTGGAATTTTTTTCAGTTTTCTTTATTTCCTGAGAACACATCCTGCAACAAATGCTCAAAACCTAAAAACCTGATGACAATAAAGTGCTTGGATTCATTTACTTCTCTGAATGTCATGTGGTGGAAAGACGAGACAGAATTTCTTGCCTCTGGCCTAGTCTTCTCTTTCTGATCTGGAGATGTCGGCACTGCTAAAGCATGTTGGCTTGGCATTTGCTTTATCTCTTGTTTGCACAGATACTCTTCTGAATAGTACTTTATTTTTTGTGGTACCAGATGGCTGGATATTAAAAGGGAAAAATACTAGTGGAGTAGACACTTGTCTTTTCTGAAGAACAACAAACAGAACTCAATGCTGACCTACAGCCTGCAGCTGTCTAGTAGACTAGCTGTCCCAAGCTGCAGAATAGCCATCCTTTCTGTAGCCAACCACCCAACATTCCCACATATTCACACACTGGTGTATCAAGCAATTTTGTTCACTTTGGTACTGATTCTTCAAATTACTCAGAAGTACCCAGTGGAAATTAATAAAATTCATAACAATATTTGTAGCCCTTGATATGAACACCCCACTAGTTCTTATACTTGTCTATACTGTGGGGTTTTTAATAATGTCACTAAATTGACAACTAATGCTATTTAGGGAGGCAAGAGGAGGAAGAGGTTTTTACTATCACACAACAGATTTAATTGAACAGAAACAATGAATGACTTTTAAATACTCATATCCTTAGTGCTACATTGAAATATTAATGTTCTTTCTTTAATACATAGCTTTAAAAAAGAAAGATTTCCTAAAGCCCCAGACATCTCTCTGTTATCTTTAAACTACAAGAAGTCAGGAAAGCGAAACTTGAGTTACACAGCCTAATATGACTTATGTTGCACACCTGAAAGGAATCAGCTAAAAAGTTAAGCATTAGCACTTTTTTATTATTTTTTATTATTTAATCTATTTTCATTATTTATTATTGTTACTAATTATTGTTTATAATTTATTTTTTATTTCATAAAACCTGGAACTCCCCTGAAATCAGCTTGCAGTCCTTGTCACATCTAAGGATCTCACTGGGGCCACGTCTTTCACCAGAAATAGATGCACAGGTGTGCAGCAACAGGCTGATTGTGCAAAACCCAGTGGTTAAGGTGCCCACTGAGAAGAGGTCAGTTTTCTCCTTTGCTCAAGGGATGGAAACTCACATCTCCAATGGCAACTGCTCTCACTGTTGGGAAAGAAATTGTGCCCCCCCCGCACTCCAGCTAAATGCATCTTTCATTGCTGGAAGTCATGTGGAATAGGCTGAGTAGAAAAGGCTGGGAATGATCTTACTCTCTCAGGACAGCCCAGTGAGTGTGACACTTGGAGGGGAGAGATATATGTCTGGCCACAGAAGTCAGATCCCCTGTACTCTGAGGAATATAGTCATTGCTGAAAGCAGGAGTCATGCCACTGCTGTCACCCTCTGGGCTCAGAAGGAAATCCACACTGACCACAGCATTTCATACACAGCATCATTCAAGGGGCTTGCTCGGAGATTGCTGAATGAATCGAGTCATTTGTGTGCAATATGTAGAAAAATGCCACATCTGTGGTCATTATAGTGCTAAAGATTGAGACAGGCACTGAGCAGCACAGTCCTGTCAAGACAGGGGCACTGCTGACACTTCCACACCCTGAAGCACAGACTTAAATACTTCTGTGCACAAAGCCGAGAGTGCTGGGTATAAATTTTGAGTGGAAGGTGCTAAAGTCTTATTTTGGGTGCCTAAAGCCTTATATAGTTTTAGATATGCCTACAAAAAGCCCATTTAAATCCACAGAAATACCTTTGTTAATGACAAGGACAGGTTGCTAGCGCTACACTAACCAGGGCTAGTAGGGCCAGAGTGCTCGGTATCAAGGAAGAAGCCAGAGAGAGAGAGAGAGGGAGAGAGAGAGTACTGGAATGACACCCTGCCTTCCCTGGGGCAACCCTGACAGGCAGACATAACACACGATACAGAGGTTTCTCAATTCTCTCTCCACTTGGCTGAATGCACTTCAGTGTGGGATAGGGGACAGGGATGACCAGTCCACGCTCAGCACAGCAGGGACATCTCCTCCATGACTGCCCCACCTCCCCACGTAACATGTCCCAAACCCAAATGTAATTGATAATTTCCTATTAAAATGACATCACTTTTTTTTGTCTGTGTGCGTGTGTTGCAGAGAGGAAGGTTTGGTTTCATTGATACTTATCTGCTACTCATGTATACATGACTGAGTTGCTTCCCAGCCCTCTTGCCTATTCACCACGATGATAGCTAGAGGTAATCAAAATGTACAAGAGGTGTTGCCGAGGTTGTCAGCCTGTGTTCTGCATCAAAACTGCTTCCATAAAGAAAAAAAGACCAGTTTTTGGTTACAGGAGACTCTCTTTTGAGAAGAGAGAAGGCCCCACATGCAGACCTGACCAGTTCACAGGGTTGTCTACTGCCTCCCTGGGGCCTAGGTTAGAGATGTGAAGAGAAAGCTTTCCACCATGGTGCAGCCCTCAGATCATTAGCCAGTACTGATATTTCAGCTAGACAACGGTGAAGTTCCTACAAGAAGTTGGAGGTCTTCAGGTCGACTGGTTAAGGTATCCACAGCATAAGTAGTGCTCTCATCTGTCCTTCCAGTTGCAGGGTTTGAGAGATGAAACAGGAAGACTCAACAGATCAATACTTGGCTTTGAGCGTGATGTCACCAGTACAATTTTGGGTTTTTTGATTATAGACTAATAGCATCATTTAAGTTGAAAAAGACCTCTCAGATGATGGTAGCCACCCCCAGGCTTACCTCTTGCAAGTCTGGCTTTATCCCTTTGTCCCTTCAAATCTAGTGTACAGCTCTTTCAGTGAGCCCTGCTAACTCCTGCATAAAGATCCTTTTCCCCCTTTAAGACAGATGAACCCAGTCTGTTGCCAGCAGGGGAGACCTTATCATTCCCTACAGTTATCTGAAAGGAGATTGTAGTGAGGTGGGGGTTGGTCTTTTCTCCCAGGTAACAAGCGATAGAATAAGAGGAAACAGCCTCAAGTTGTACCTGGGAAGGTTTCAATTGGCTGTTGGGAAAAATGAGTCACTGATAGGGTTAGAAAGTATTGGAACACGGGGAAGTGGTTTGAGTCACCATCCCTGGAGGAACTTAAAAGATGTAGCACTGTAGCACTGTAGATGTAGCACTTGGGGTCATACCACCCTCAGTGATGGCAGCAGCAGCCCTCTTTGATTTCCAGGATGTCCATTCACCCTCCTACTCTCCATACTCCAGGTTCCAGTTAGCCTGTGTATCCTTCCTTCTGCACTACCCCTGCAAACTAGAGCTCAAAATGCACAACCTTGTCTCTCCAAGAGCGAGAATCTTATTGCTTACTCCAACCATGTTCTCACACACCTAAAGCACATGGCATTTCCCAAAAGTCTGCTTCAATCCTGCCCTTCAGACAAGGGTTCATACTATCTCTCTTGGAAAGAACAGCTCTAGAACTGGCAGTAGTAAAACAGATTTGTGTGCAGATGCCAGAAAACATTTGTGTGTTCCCTTAAAACCTGCAAAATAGCAGAGTGGGAAACATTTGGTATGCTTCCCTAACCCAGCCCTAAGAAGTGGCTTATGTACACATCAGTTAGATGGAATTCATGGGATGGGACTCCCAGTGCTAAAGACAAAATCAGATCATCCTGGGTGCCATCACACGGCACATGCAGGAGAACCAAGGGATCAGGCCCAGCCAACATGATTTTACGAAAGGCAGGTCCTGCCTGACCCACCTGATCTCCTTCTATGACATGGTAACATGCTTTGGAAAGGCTGTGGATGTGTCTACCTGGACTTCAGTAAAGCATTTGACATCATTTCCCAAAGCATTCTCCGGGAGAAACTGGCTGCTCATGGTTTGGACAGGTGCACTGGATGAAAAACTGGCTGGATGGCCGGGCTCAGAGAGTGGTGGTGGATGGAGTTACATCCAGCTGATGGTCAGTCACTAGTGGTGTTCCCCAGGGCTCAGTACTGGAGCTGGTCCTGTTAAATATCTTTATCCATGATCTGGACAAGGAGATCGAGTGCATCCTCAGTAAGTTCACAGATGACACCAAGTTGGGTGGAAGTGGTGATCTTCTGGAGGGCAGGAAGGCTGTTCAGAGGGATCTGGACAGGCTGGATTGATGGGCTGAGGCCAACGGTATGGGGTTCAGTAAGCTGGGTTCTGCACCTGGGTCATAACCCTCTGCAGTGCTACAGGATGGGGACAGAGTGTTTTAAGATCTGATCAGCAGAAATGCTGGTTGACAGCAGCTGAATATGAGCCAGTGTGAGCCCAGGCGCCCAGGAAGTTATCGAGAGTAGTGTGGCCTGCAAGATTAGGGAAGTGATTGTCCTGCTGTACTTAGCACTGGTGAGGCTGAACTTCAAATCCTGCATTCATTTTTGGGNGGTATGGGGTTCAGTAAGCTGGGTTCTGCACCTGGGTCATAACCCTCTGCAGTGCTACAGGATGGGGACAGAGTGTTTTAAGATCTGATCAGCAGAAATGCTGGTTGACAGCAGCTGAATATGAGCCAGTGTGAGCCCAGGCGCCCAGGAAGTTATCGAGAGTAGTGTGGCCTGCAAGATTAGGGAAGTGATTGTCCTGCTGTACTTAGCACTGGTGAGGCTGCACTTCAAATCCTGCATTCATTTTTGGGCCCCTCACTTCAAAAAGTGACATTGAGGTGCTGGAACTTGTCCAAAGAAGGATAACAAAACTGGTGAAGCTGCTGAGGGAGCTGAGGGTGTTTAGTCTGGAGAAAAGAAGGCTCAGGGGGGACCTCATTGCTCTCTACAACTACAGGAGGGTGTAGGGAGGTGGGGGTCAGTTTCTTCTGCCACATCTCAAGTGAAAGGATGAGAGAAAATAGCCTTGTGTCAGGAGAAGTTCAGAATAGACATTAGATAATTTTTTTTTCACTGAAAGAATGGTCAAACATTGGAATAAGTTGCCCAGGGAGGTGGTGGAGTCACTGTCTCTGGAACTGTTCAAGAAATATCTTGATGTGACACCTGGAAACTCGGTTTAGGGGTGATTAGGGTGGTGCTGGGTTGATAGTTGGACTAGATGATTTTCAAGGTCTCTTCCACCTTGATGATTCTGTGATTCTATGAAATTATCATCAGGATCATATCCTACTTGCTATCCAACGGTGTCCAGTAGCATTCACCCAGGAGTGCAAGGCAGTGAATGAAGAGCACTGTGTTCAACCAAAATTAAAGAGTTGATGTAGACATGCTAATATATTCAGCCACTAATACTGGATAAATTTGGTGTAATGCCTTGTAAAAATCTGTTTGTCACTTCCAGATGCTTGTGCATGTAGCTAGTTACTGAGCTTGGGGGGATCAGATGTAAGTAATTAACATCCTGGCCCTGTTAACATTCCACTTTCTTTCATTCTGATGAACTGTCCCATTGTAAAGCAGACAACAATGAAAAGCATGTCCATTTTCAAATTGTTTAAATATATTAATCATACAAGCCAGGGTGGATTTTCATTAATCATTTTTAAACTTGTGTATGGGGGGAGAGATTAGCTGACAGGACTGTGCAATGTCACTGCCAAGAGCCCCGACTCTTTTAGTAACTGTGTATGAAATTAGAGGAAAAAAATCCTTAGCTTAGTGACCAGACCAAAATATATTTTTACAGCTGCCAAGGTTCTCATTGAAGATATAAACCAGAATCTAAAGGGATCCTGTGTATGTGTGTGTTGCATTAAGATATCCTACTTACAATGGCACTAACATTAGTTTTGTTGGAGGCTGAATGGTGGAAGGGGAGGGCAATGCTTGGCAGCAGTTGCACTCTGACCAGTGCTGTGTTATCCCCCCAAACAAAATCATTTAGGGAGACAAATTTAACGTCACAAGTTGCTCTTTTATTTAGTGTGTGCATAATGGCTATGAAGGGGCTGGATTCGCTCCTGTGTTCCTCAGGTGGTGGGATGAGGCTGGGGTTGGCCTGTGAGGAGGTGCTGCTCCTGTGAGCAACCTCAGAGACACAGTGGTCTCTCATCACCTTCCTCCCTCTTCCCACCTTACTCCAGTAGTGCAGGTCACATGAAGGAAAAGTGAGCTCTGCCGCAGTGATTCCACCTTTAGGCAGGGAAATCTTTCAAGGAGTCTCTTCTAACCCCAAAGTGCCAGAAGGACAGTCTCTTGCTTGATCAAAAAATGAACAAAGGCAGCCAGAAGCTCAGGCACCAGATAAAACTCAGTCTCACCACTCAGCTGATGGGCTGGTGCAAATTCAGCTTCAAGGGCTACAGGGAAACAGTGCAAAACTGAAACTCAATGCAGAGAACTCTGCTTATGTTTTTGCTAACTGAAACTCAAATACTGAATGCAGTGCCCAAGAAATGATTTGGAAGTGACTTTGGGCTGGTGAGAGCTGCCAGACTGCTGGCAGTGGGATCTGAAACATCTTGTGAAGACTTAGCAACCTTCCTGCACCTGAAGTTGGGGATTCATAGTCAGCTTATGCTGATTTAAAACTGTGACAAAACAGAAGGAGGCTGTACTGCCTCCTCAGACCATGACACAGCACTGTGAATAACACCATGGCCTCTGAAGTCAGTGGGCTTGCTGTATGGAAGCCTTGGTGAAGAGAATGGCAGATCCAGTAACACAGCAAGTGTTCCTATGTACAGCCTGGTCGAACCTCAGGAGCTGTTCTCTGGGTAAGGTTCCCCCAGTATTTACCAGCTATCTTATTTTTGTTCACGCTGGTGCTGACTGCCCTACCCCCTGCAGTCTCCATGGCAAAGCAGATGTTCATCACTCTCTTCAATCTAATGTTGTTCAAAACTATTGAAGCCACTATTGTATTCTGAAACCAACACAGGCGTTAACAGTGGAAACCCTTACAAATCTTGAAGATGTTTGTATTTTAGTAGCTAGGCTTGATGCATTAACCTACTGTTCACAAGTCTCTTACTAAGTAACGCTTTTAGGTAAATAAAACTAGGAAGGCAGTAACTTTTTGCCCAAATCCAAACTTAACTGAAAGATTTGACTTTCTATAGTCCAAACACTTCCACCTATAGAATGAATTTTCTTTTATTGAAGCATTTTCTCTCTTAGGGGCCATATTTCCTTTTCATTCTGCCATATGAGCTCCAAGAATGATCTAAGCCTCAAATGAAATCCCAGTTGAAAGTGGTTACATGAAACTGGAGATAATAAAACAAATATTATAAGACCACTAATATGAGCAGTTTTCGTTAAAAATGAGCAACTGGGAAATATCTTTGCAAGTCCTCTTTTTAGTTTATTTAGTGCTTCTATTGCATGAACTCTGAAGATCTACTGTCATAATTCATAAGTACCATAAGGCTGTTTCCACTCAGAGATTTTCAGCAAAGTTTGTAAATAAACAAATGGCTTCATGACATCTATTAAATTCAAACAGAACAAGATGAAGATATCTGAGCAAAACGAAGTACAAAATAAAGGAATAGTCACAGAATGTAAATAATAGTTTATAAATTGCAGAGTATAAATCAAAATTTATAAATCACAAATTATAAATCCTAATTGTCCTTCAAAATCTCCCACCTAGACTTTTGAATTTCCTTTCTGAGGCTGATGGCCTAATTCATATTCAAGTTATCACTTGGTATTTGCAATAAATTCTTAAGATGAATGCAAAAAGAAATAATATTTTGTTCTATTAATTATGTTAGAAAATGCTGTGCAACATTGGAAATATACTGTTTTGAATGAATGGAAATCAGATGCAGCCCTGTTTTTCTACAGTCTATTTATCTCACTTTTACCAAAAAAAGTGCAAAGAAACATGAAATGAGTCTAGAAGGGCAACTAGTATTGTAACATTTTCCTGGAGAAAGGAATAATTTGGATTTTTTCCTGCTGACTGAATCTGAAGCACATTTGAAAAATGATCAAGAGTCATACGTCTGAAAACTTCAAGGAATATTAAGGCTAACAGGCTAAATGTCTGCCTCTGAGATGCTCTAGGGGATGCAGATTGGCTAAATGATGTCCAGCCTTTGAAAACCTGGATATACTCCAACTTGGTGCTTGGAGAAAAGGGCCTTAAAGAGTCTTCGGTATCTGTGTCTATTGTTCAACAGAACATCCCGAGCTCGGTAAAAGATGGATGTAATTTGTGAGAATCTAAACCTAAGGCAGCAGCTCTTGCCCTTATATGCACTGCTTCAAAGACTTCCTGTGAAGTCTTGAATATCAAGGAAAAGGGAAAGATGAAGGAAAAGGGAATGAACTATCTCAGTCTGACCTGCCCTTTGGCCAAGCTGTCTAAGGAGGTGGCTTTTGAGGCATTCTGCTCTCCAACCCTGTAAGGGAAATGGGGTCCTTGGACTCACGAGTGGGTGTTATTGCTTCTGCCTTTGTCAGCCTCATCAGCTGTGCCATCATAGGGACCAGAGGATCTGGGAGGTCACGTGCTGCTGCTGGCTGGGGAGTTGTACTCTTTCTCTTCTACACACTAGAAAGGGAAATGTGCTTCAAGGTTTACCTCCTTTTTTACCACCTTGTCTGGAAGAGAATGCCCAGCTACTAAATGAAAACACAGGGCAGGACTCGGGAAGAAATAACTTGGAGGGACTCAGTTAGCTCAGGTTTCTGGAAGCCCATAGCTCTATCAATTGCAAACAATGAAAATAATCACAAAAAACAAAAGCAGTTTGTAGCCCATGCCCTCCCTGACTCAGTGCAGTCTGAAAAGGGTCTTTTTAATTCCAACAGCAGAGCCTTACCAGTGCTGGCAGTCTCTGTCCCTGCTGCCTGGGGAACAACATGGGAGAAGATGTAAAACTACTGAATGACAAAGGAAATTTTTAGTGAAATATTCTGAAAGATGATTAGCTGGAACACATTACACAGATTCAGCAAATACCTAAAATTTCCATTGGGTTGGATTTGATGATGAGAGGGTCACCTTGAGGAGTGACAGACTTCACAAGTTTATAAAGTCCTCAGGGATTTTTAGAAATCCCTTCACCAATTAAGCCTCGGTGAAGACAAAAATGGAAACAAAAAAGGCAGCTCTGCTCATGTCTCAGGATAGTCTTGCCTCCAAGAGTACACTGTTTCTGGCTACTTAAATATTTTTAGAGTGTGCTGTTCTTTGTTTCTATTTTGCTTCTCAATTGTCCCCAAAGTGAAAAGTACTTCAGACAAAACAGAAAAAAACTGATTAGCAAGTTCTACCAAGTGCACAACATCCAGCCTCCTGGATTTAGACCAAGCCAAGAAAAATAATGGAAATTTTTACTGTGTATGAAAATGGTTATTATGACAAGTTCAAAGTTACTCAACCAGTTTTCTGCATACTTAATCTGCTTTTAAGATTTCACTAGTATACTCAAAAGCTATTGCTGGTATGTCCAACCATTACAATAAACATGCAGTTTTCTGCTGGCATGTCACCAATTATGCATTTGCCTGTTTGCCTTTTGAAGCACAAGTAAGCTATGCCAGTTTTCCTGATACTTGAAAATAAAAAGAACGGACAATTTTGATGCAGTAAAATTTCATTGTGAGGGTTATGAACAACTAAAAATCTGTGTTCACATATGATAGAATGGAAACTGCATTCAGTCTTTATTGCTGTGATTTTCATGTGTACAACCATAATAAAACACTATTTTATTATGGTCAGACTGATATAGTTCATTCCCTTTGATGAAAGATGCAAGTCTGTCACTCCGATAGAGTCTGTTGAAATAACAAAAAAGCCTTTGTCTCAGATGTGGAAGGATCACCAGTATCCTTTCTGAACACCATTGACCCTCTAAACTAAACACAGCTCTAGTCTAAAATTTTTAAGCAACCATATAAAATAATGGAAATGAAGGTGTATGGCCAAAATCCCTATCCTGTCCTGGGAAAGTACTTTAAGAAAGCTCACTATCTATGGGCAGCACTTACTGGAATCCTGTTGTAAAAGAAATGAAGTCTGAGCTTATGGTAGCCCAAGATGTGCCAGGCCTCCTGAAAAGAAAATGAGAGAGAAGACAGGTTCTGTTTCCATCAGACAGGAACATCAGCAGTGAATTGTTTTGTACAGAGCTGTGCTGCTTCTAGGACTCAAAACAGTTAGTTTAAAGCCAGCATGATTCTCTCTGCCCTCTTCTGCAACTGATAGTTCCTTTGGATCTTCCTTAAATGAACAAGAAAATCTGCTTCTAAGTTCTCAATCTGGATTTCACTTCCACAAGGTGAAAGATAAGAGCTGTTGAGGTCACATAAGTTGTATTTATTTCCTATTTTATTTTATTTTATTGAAGGAGGGCTATCACAGGGTGAGGGCTGCTGGGGTAGGTGCTGTGCAAGCAGAGGACAAAGGCATGGGTGCCTGTTGCAAGGTGATGGGGCAGTACCAGTCCTGAAGCCCTGGAGAGTGATGCTCTTTTGCGCTATCATTGAGGAAAGCCAGCTAGGTCTTGTTACCATTTGGCCTTATGAAGAAAGGGTTAATCACCCCAGCTTTTGCCAGCTGGGGAGGCACTGAGCCAAAATAAAATTGGGAGGGGAAGCAGGACAACTAGCTCTTTGGAGTGGGAGGGGAGAGATGTTGCCAGGCCTCGCTGTTTGTGTTTGTATTTCTGTTTTATGTTCTGTTTTGAAATAAAACACATTATTACACCTCTGCAAACTACTGCATTTTATAAATCAGCCCAGAAGTACAGCCTACAGTCTCATGGAAACAAAGTCTAGGGGCACACGTAGGAACACAAAAGTAAAAGAAGACAGGCTGTGGTCTCAGCAGCTACTTGTGCTGGCAGGAACAAGTATCTGCATAAAAGCAAGACTAGGAAAACATCCATTTGATATACTTTCCAAACGGCAGCTTGAGTCAGTCATGGGCCTTTTCGTGCTCAGCTCTTTTGTTTCCGTCCTACTACTTCTTGTTTTTTAAATGGACTATTTGCTGGAGGAATTTTGCTTTAATTTAACAGGCAGCTGGAGCTTATTAAACAAGATTTTCCACGGTAGTATTTTATATCAGTACTTGATAATGGCACACCTGTAAACACCCTCTATAATGAGCACCTTTAGGCACCTGTGGAATCCGCCTGCTGTGGTTGGCATGGTGGGGATGCTGGGTAACAGCACCGTGGCAATTTAAGCCCAAACTTTCTTCAATGCATTTTCCCCCTGCTTCCTAATCTCTCCTGACATAATGTTGAAAGTTATTACTTAGCTGCATAAAGAAAACCATCTGTCAATTATTTACCTGCTCGCATGTGGGACCAGGTACCCAGAAGCTGTTAGTGCAAGCCAAGGCAGCTACTGCTAAGCTTCTAAGAAAGCAGAAATCCAATTGCAGTCATCTGATTGAACCACCTATCTAGGTTAGGTCAATAAAAAAATCTGTTCTCTGTCAGAGAACAACTGAGATTCCTCCAAATACTGTTTTTGACATCCAAGTCACAGCTGAATAGTCCTTAAACTTCTTTTGAAAACTCTTGGAAAACAAGATTTTTAGCAGCTGGAAATAAGTATTTAAGTGCACATCTCGCTGAATATAGGCATGGAGATTGTTCAGGCTCATCTATGAAGTGTATCCTCATGTGTGTAACAAAAATGCTAACATCTAAGCTCCAATGAGCATCTAGAGTGCTCCTGTCATAAATTACAAAATTTACTGCTTCTCCAGTTTTCCTGACATGAAAACTGGATTTTCTGGAAGTACTTGGTGTCTGCAGAAGCCCAGTCCTGTCACTGAGTTTAACAACAATTTCAGTTGAACTAGAGGCTATGTGTGCCTTGACTGAAACGCCCATTGTTTTACCTTACAGCCTGCAAATAACAGGAAATTGTACCAAAGCTTTTGTGAGACTGCTTGGAAAGGCCATCTAGGAAAAAAGCCACTCTTGAAGAAACTCATGAGCTGTAGGCAGATTTTTTGCTAATGTTATTTCACATTAGATATTCTCTGTTATGATTGCTAGATTCACTTGAGGTCTGTGGATTTCTTATTGGCCTCTCTGGAGCTTAAAAAGAGAAAACCAGGATTTCTTGTTTTAGGCTTGTTTGTTTAAATTTGCTGTAGTGTAGTCTCCAGTGGAAACTGCCTCCCTGGGTTCACAGAATTGGAAAAGAGAATAAAAGCCAGTGTTTAAGAGACTCCTTGCTTAAAATTAAAAGATATATTTTGATAAACAAAGATTCTACCATTTAAAAATCTGGCTCATAGTGTCAATGTTTTAATTTTTGTTACAATTTTTTTTGCCTCTCGTAATTTCTAAGGAGAGGTTGGCAGTTCTGAAACAGAATTGTCTAGATGCATCTTTACTGACACCCTGAATCCAAACTAGGTAAAGCTGGTTGGTTTGATGGGGTGGCCTTATCTGAGATTTACCAAAAGAAAAAAATTACCAATGAATTTATGCCACATATCAGCAGCAATATTGCCAGGCATGGAAAGGGTTAAAACACTTGTTAATAGATAATTCCAGGCATATGTTACTCACTTCCCTGTAGAAAAACTGAAAACTTCAGGAATATGTTTTTCCTCCAGTCCTACAAACTGGATGGAATAATAGAACCGTTTCCTTGAACTAAATACTCACAAATCATAGCAGTTATAACCTGTACTTCCGGAAATAACATGCTAAAGATTTTGTAGAAGATAAACTGGGATTACATTTGCTGTAAATAGTCAGCATTCATGTAGCAGTGTGTCAGCTACTGGAATAACTGTGTGCTGGCTTTAGCTTTGCAGGTGGTCTTTTATTTGTGGATGGTCCATCTTTTCAAGAATAAAAAGAAGAGGAGAACAAAGCACACTTAGTCTTGGTTATAGTGAGACCAGTCAGGTCAGTGTTGAGCATTTTCATAAATCCCAGAGAATGGAAGCTAAGCTGCTTGTTGTGCTGGCTGGATAGAAAAAATGTGGAATCTGTAGAAGCCAGAAGCAAAATGGACAGCTTAAGGCAGCATTATCAGCAGCTGTTTTTTGGTCTTAAATACAACGTGCTTTTTAAGGAGATCTGTTGGGAATATTCCTACAACTAAGTGAACCCATAACAGTGTGCTGCTGATGACTAAGTAAATGGAGATGGAGGAGAGTTCAGTGTTTCCCAAAGGAGTTGCCACATTTCTTTCCAGGATTTCTTAGACAGAAGTATACGACTGAGCTGTTTGTGATGCCTTGTGATGTCCTTGTGAGACCTATGCAGACACTGCTCCAATGTTTTGGGGTGTGCAAAGCATCCAATACACTTGGCACACCTCAGGCTGCACCTGTACTCATCACACAGGGCTAAGCCCTGGCACCTGATCATCCATACTGTTATATTGCAACGTGATGCTGGCTCTGTTTGGGCCAACTGTTGTCCTCCCAGACAATATGTGGCTATGGAAACGCTTCTGTGTTGGAAGGTAAAACAGGATGAGTGGGAACTGTGCTTGGTCCATTGGCAGAAATGCAGGAGACCGGGCCCTGCACTGTTGTGTTTCATGTTAAAAACACGACCCCTGTGTACAGACTGCAGAGCTGAGCTGCAGGGGGCCTGTCTGAGATGTGCACTGTGGGATGTCCCAGAGAGTTGTACAAAATCTCCAGATTTTCCCAAGACAGAAACAGAAAATTTTAAGAATTTATATAAAGACTATTTCAGGATTTGTAACTTCCTTTCAGTAATTTTTAAACAATTTTGCCAGTCTCTAGTGTTGCTCTTGCAAACAAGATGCTGCACAGTCAATGAAGCAATGAAGAAATCAAGGCTTTGCTACCACTTCAGTATAAACTATATTTACAGCTCACAGTCCAAGGATGCTCAGACCTAACCATAGATACTACTGTGTTCTAGATCCTACTCTTTTTGTTCTTAAAACCACCTCTTCCATTCAGGACTTTTTCTAAACATAGTTACTTGTCAGTTTATAATTTCTTTTTAATAATACTTAATTTTTACCTGCTGTGTGAGCAGCTTGACAGCACAGAGGACTACTGTCATGGGCACACACGCAGCAAATGCCATTGGAGGTAAGTCAGTCCTTTCAAAGACATTTTTAAAATATCATCTCCACAGCTGGCTTGGCCATTTGTTAAAAACAAATGGCATTTGGGGAGTCTGGAAACCAGGGTCAGCCATTAGGTGGATCTAAAGTATGTGTCATCTGTTTAGTGTTGTATCCCCTTACGCACTGTCTTTTCTCAGAAGGCCAGTCCCTTGAGATATGTGAGATCAGAGGGAAACAGGAGACCCATCTGCAACCTGCTGATTAGCCAGTCATCAACAGATTATCTTGTACAAAGGGATGAGGGTAATGGGCTCAGGCCAGCTAAGTGCATATATGGTACATCAATGCCACTAAGACGGGAAAGTCCAGATGATGTGACTTCTGGGGAGGGCATCTTTAAAAAGACAGAAAAAGAAGGGTGGGATTGTTGGGTGAGTCACTCTGGAATACTTGGCATTCATATAAAATCAGTGGGTTCAGCCTGGTCTTGCGGTTTCCCTTCTTTCTGGGCAGGGATCTGCACAAGCCGGAGAAGCTGCTGGGTGTATGGTATTTGCAACCGCTTTATTTTCTCTGGGCTAAAAATACTCTGCAAACTTTGGTTTTATTTTCCATTCCTAACAGCTGAGCCCTGGTCTGGAGGGAATGAATGTGTTATCCCACTGTGAAAATATCTAAACAGGTGGAAAGGACAAGGGAGGGTAGAAAGAGAGGGTGGGGAGGCTAGTTTTAGACAGAAATCCTGTTTCCTTTCTGAAAACAGAGTGAAGGTCCTGTAGATTGTTTTAAAGCTAGAATTTGTTTTCACATTCTCATCTATTTGCTTAGAAAGAGCCTTGTGTCGGAAAACATCAGGAGGACACTGTCAGAGGAAAGAGTGGGCACTGTGCTGCTCCTTCAGTCAGACCCAAACTTTCTGCCAATAAACTTCATTTTTCACCTGTAACTTCTCTTATGTCAGATGGAGTCTCCATTCAGCTTTACCAAAGTGCTTTCTTTTATCTTCTTCTGAGAAAGCTCTTAACGAAAACTATCCTGGCTCTGAGACAGCTCTGTTGAAGCATCTCACTGCTGAGTGGTGGTGCTGTTTCTGTAGCCATCCCCATTGCCTCAGCATAGAAAAGGCTATCAAACATGCTGAGTTGTGCTAAATGTTATGTTTTTCATTTTTCAGTATGGAAATACTTTCCATTAAGAAGCGTGATCCTGCCTGGTAAGACTCTCTTCATCCAAATCCTGTCTGGATTGCAAGTAAGTCTGCAAAGGCTAATGCACTAATCCATTCTGGTACTGTATGTCTTTATAGGAGCTTTTTGAGAAAAGTAAAATAACAATAAGAGTGTGGAGACTTGTACTATACAGAATGTAATCAATAAAGTTATTCAAAGTTTTACACAAAAGCACTCACACAAATCATTAGGGCAGAAACTTTAATCCACTGAGGTTTAGAAATGAGGAATTTCTTAAGTAGCACCTGAGATTTTTTTTTCCCCCTACAAGTCTGCAGGGCTTTGTGGACTGTAATTCCTGTGAAAACACTTCTTTCAAATAAATATTGTGGAGGAAAAATAAAAAGAGGAGTAAAGGAAAACCAAGCTGAAATCTGATAAACAGCCCCAAGATTTCAGCCCTTTCAGAGGTCACTGACTATTGCCCCAAATTCTCTCCTAGGTGATGGAAATTAGTAAATAATAATAAACAGTGGGGAGGAAAAATGGTTTGTAAGAAGAACAAAGCCATGCTGTTTTTCATCTTTCCTACACCTGAGCCTTTGGGCAGGCTTTGAATTCCCTTAGACATTCCTCAGTCCATTCATCCTGTTCCTGCTCATCATCTAAACAAGGGCTACACATCCCACCTGCCCTTACTGAGCGACAGCCTGGGGCAGTGTGAGACCTGGATTTGCTTTCCCTGTCCAACAGCAGTTTTCTGCTGTTTGTCCAACAGCTTGCCCAGAGGAAGGCCAAAGGGTCAATCAGGAAAGGACAGACTCCATTCCTTTGGCAGGCAAGCCCAGCTTGGAGTGTGCTCTGATGGGCACTGAGACCATCAGTTGGAATGTGCCTGTGGTCTGCTATCAGATTGGCAGCAGTGATGTGTTGGTCCATCAGGCTGAAGCAGTTCAATGACTATTGCTGGTGTGCAGCTGTCTGACAGAATGCTCTTGGCCAAGGAGTTTGGCCTTAGAAAGGGCTTTCCTATGTGACAATGCACCTGATACCAGATATGGGTTGTCCTGGTGGGCTGTGATTCCTCCCATTCATCTTCTTAGAAAGGTGTGAGATCCACAAAGAAGCAGAGGGATTGTGGGATCCTTGCAAATGATAGCTTTGGGATAGCTGATATACTATACTCATATAGTCCAGGCCATTAAACGTATCACCTGTGCATTTATTGCACATATTTTATTTGCAGTAATGTTAGCATCAGACTGTATGCTTATTTAAGCTGTCTGTATTATGCCTGCACAGTAGGCCTGGTGGAGCTGTGATGTATGGTCCTCCTCCTCCACCAGAAGATCTGTGGCCTCTACAGTGGAAAGTTAGGTATCCTGCTCTTGTAGGTCAGTGGTTTGAAAGCTGCTTGGTGAGGCTGGGTGCATGATCTACAGCTGCCTTGGATAGATAGCCATATTAACCAAGGACTTGCATAATCATTAGTTTTATGTAAAACTAAGTTAACTTCAGGACTGCCAAAAGTTCATGCCTGGGAGTAGCTGATCTGGGCTTGTTTGAGGGGCCATTTCTGCTTGAAAGTAAAGGAGAACATGCTGGGGAACTCTGCAGAAACTTCTGCTTCATGTAAGCCAGTGGAGCAAAAGCAAGTTGGCAAGTGAGTGTTGCTGTCTTCAGCAGGTAATGGAGTTTGTTATGATTCACTCAGATTTTACAACAGTAATAGCCATTAAAATGGCTTGAGAATAAAAATTAAAAAAAAAAAAAAAGAATAGGCAGAAGAACTGGTTGGGTCATCACCAACAGAAACATTTTCACTTCATCCTGATTACACTTAAATATCGAAGATACTGTGATGTGGGTGCTGACGTTGTGGAGAGCATCCATGCATTGGAAGTCCAGGAAAAGGTCAAATCCTGGTATCACTATCAGCAAGTGACTGAGGGGGCAGAATGGAAAAAGACGACTGAAGAAAGAAAACATGAGGAGGGAAAAATGATTTTGCTGCTTGACTGCTGTTTTCAAGGTTAAAGAGAAAAGATGAAATCAAAGTGCCCATTAATTCTAACTGTTCAATCTAACTTAGTTTGCTAATGCTGCAAAACCACTGGTTCACTTTTATCTAAAATTGAAAAAGCGTAATTCAAAGCCTGTTCAAAGAGAATAATGAGGTAGCCTGAAAGACCATTACCTAAAACCCAGTTACAATTATACGTTATCTGTGTGGACTCAAGTTTTTATTAGCTTGCATTTGCCCTCCAGGGCATCAGACAAAGGCCATCTATTTGTCAGGCTTTGGAGCAGTGCTAAAATCCAGCCGTTTTGGACAGGGTTGAGGGCAGAACTCCCATATCTCTCTCTGGGATTTCCTAGAGAGATGTAAGCATGCGTGACTTATGCAGTGACTTTACCCTGTGCATGCACTGCACCAGTGATTTGCAAATGCATGGCTAGATTTCTCGAGGGTTTGTAGATAGATCTGTATGGGCTGTAGCCATAGTTCTAACTTGGCTTTAAGACTTACAATCTTATCCCATGTAAAGGACTAAAATGGTTACTTTTTGAGCTGAGCAAGATTTCTGGACAGAAAGCTGGAATCAGACATACGGGGAGCAGGACAGGGAACTGCTGTACCTCCTGTTGCTTAAATAACACTTGCTCCTGCAGGCTGGTGGCTGCCTGATAATCTTGTCTGAGTTGCTGTCAAGAGTACAGCTCGTGTAGAGTATATTAAATTCAAGTAAGTTCATAATACATTGGACAGTTGGAAGTTGCTAATTCTTATTTTACCCATCAGAAGCCCTGTCTTTCCCTCTGTAGCTGTGATTTAGTAACAGTAAACACTATTTTGCAGTCTCAGATTACTCTTGGAGTACAAAATTGATTCCTTACATAACTCAGTTGAAATTAATGGACTGATTGATGCTGATGATTTGTTGTTATTCTGTTAAACTGTTTTTGCCAAGATGGAAAAATGTGTCAAGATTTGTTTTATTATGCTGTGGAGCATAAATGAAAGAGTTGATTGAACTGTTTTTTATGGGAAAAAAAGGATAATAATATCTTTTGTACCTTTATTGTCTTTGATTCTTTTGGCCCTTACTGGCTTCAGTGGACTTTGGATCAATTAGTAATTCAAATCTTTACACAAATGGCAAGGGCATGTTCACTATGTGTGTGAATTCCTTAATCTTCTGGGAAAATTTTAAGTTTATGTTGTAAACCAGAGACCTAAGAGTAAGTTCTGAGGCTATTTCTGTCACCCCTATAAAATGATAATTTGTCAGCCATCCGACGTGTTTCCTTGCCAAACTGCTACTATTAGGAAAAGTAGGTTTGTGTGTGATGCTCTATATTATGTTGGTAGCCACTGGAAAAGGGTGACTTTTAACAGATACTTTTCTAAGAAAAAACCCCATATAAGATGTATAGCAGAGGGTGATGGCTAAAGACAAAAGAAAAGAATACTAATGAGATGGAAAAGCTCATTCAATGTCTAGTGATAACATACCACATGTGAAAAAGAAGTTCAAGGTGCCCCTTATTTAAACTGTTAAGGACATGCAGGGGGGGAACACAGGAGGAGATATAAATCTCTTTGTATGCTCTCTAAGACTTGAAGAGAGCTCTGGAAGGAGCTCCTTGCAAAAAAAGTTTCAAGAAAAAAGTGGAGAAATAACTGCTCTAGTCTGGACTCAGATCCAGACAAAGCTTAAGGTCCATGGTGAATAAAGACAACTCTTCTGGCAGGTGATATGGAATGGTGTCACTGTCCTGTCACCATGATGAACTGAAATCTCACATGCTCTGGCTGATGGGATCAAATGAATGTTTCTTCCATTTGACTGCAGCTTCTCTGAAAGAATCAAACCACAGCCTCTGGTGTGAATGCAGAATTTTGCTCATTATTATTACGGATTATTATATTTCCTGAGCCAGTCATTGGAAACCTTCCTGAAAAGACATAGATCCTCGTGGAGCAACAGCCAGAACCTGGATCCCAAAATATCTATCAAAAGGCTGCACGATGGTAAGTCCTGGGTCATTCTGAAGCGCTCCTAAGCTATGACTGTTATTTTTCTCTGTTAAAAACCATTAAAAAACTCTGAGGAGGAACACAAATAACAGGGATGAAAGCCTAATCTTTGTCAGAATCCAGACACTGACTGTATTGTAGTTTCAGCAACAGTCATGTGTCTGATTTAAAATCAAGGAGGCAAATAAAATAGGAGCACTCAATGCAGTCATGAAAAACGGAGTTTTAACCCTTTTTCAGCTTAAGCAGTTGCAGCTTGGAGTGAATAGTGACCGTGTATTTTGTGAAGGGGGAGTTGTTTTTGTTTTTGTTTTAAAAAGAGCATTCAGATCAGCTGAGTTTGAGCCAATGCTGAAAACAGAGCTGCCAACTTTATCATTGACCAGAAGATTTGTATGGGGCCAGAGGAGGTTGGTACAGAGAGATTAGAAGCAGATTATCAGCATGTTTTTAGCTTTATCTATTTCTAGAAGCAAATAATTAGTCTCAGACAAAACCTCACCTTAAAACAAGTTTTAAAAATTACTGTTGTGAAAAGACTGATAAAAGTTATAGAAACTATTATTTCAGCCTGAAGAAATTAATTCCCAGAGTAATTAATTTCAGTCAACATGGTTTCTGTAGCACTGCTACATTTTTGCTAGGAAAAGCCAATTTTAAGAAACTCATTTAGTTCCTTATTTCAAATCCTCCCTGTAACCTGCCTAAAGAAAAAGGCGGGGCGAGGGGTGGGGAGGGGAAGAGACAGTTCTGACATCAGAAACTGGCTCATTTACCTTCTGGAGCTTTGTTACGAAACTGAGAAAATTGCTGGTAATGGCTTTTTTTTTTTTTTTTTTTGAGCTAAAGTGGGTTGATTCACCCTGTTTTCTGCTTGGCACGTGAGCGGAGCGCAGCTGGCTGGCTCCCGGCAGGAGTGCTGGGAAGTGTGTGCTGTGTGGCATTTCACCCATGGAGAGATTGTCAAACCAGGCAAATAAGTGTAATATAACTGAGAAAGGGCATTTGTTTGTGCTTGTACCATGTGGGCTCCTAAACGTGGGTTCGCAGATAACTTGGGAAATGGAGGGAATGCCCCTGGTTCGTCAGCAATATCCAAGTTTCCTTATGATCTCCACGACGGCCTGAGTATCTGATGTCAGCACTTTCAGCTTAAACAGCTGTATGGAGACCATGATAGGATTTTTGGCAACAATGGGGAAAAAGTGGTTGATTTTATACGATATGTTTACACGGACTTTCAAAACAGTGCAGATTCATGTAGTTTCCTCACACCCTGTTTTCCTTATGTTGCTTTGAAAGCCTCCATTAGAGAAATTAAAGACCTTTATCATATTTGAAAACTTATAAGCATTTATTGGGAAAAGAAAAAAGTTTAAAATAAAATGTTGTCCCGTATCTCAACACAGGCAAAGTGATAAAGGCAGATGAGAAACGAAAACTCTCGACTAGATACAAAAGAGTATTTTTATAAGGCAAAAATTTGTGCTGCTGGTACTCTTACACTGATGAATAAGAAAGCAGACCTTTTCAGCTACATGATGGACATTTTTGCCAAACTTGAAAACTGCTGACTGTGTCCAGCCTCCTTCTTTCCTGGGAAAGCATCTTGCCCATGTTATGCCTCTAGCACCCTGAAGTTCTATTCTGCTTTCCGATTTGGGGTGTTCCCATCTGAAAATCTACATCTTCAGCTTAACACAAATCCTTAGGAGGCCATATGTGAAGTTAAAACTGAGGTCTCCAGTATGTCTGTGCCAGGAGATCATCTCTGATCTTCCCCTCTTCTTTAAGGAAGAGCTGACAAAACAACAGACCTTGCTGCAGGGTTAGGACTGGCAGGTGTGGATGGAAACACCTCTGTCACAGAAGCATCACCACCAGGGCTTTTAATTTCCCACATGACAGTGTACCTTCCTGGCCCCTCTGGCAGCTAGGTCACTCTTGACGATTTAGGACTTATCTAGTTCTTTCCTAGGCAGTTTTAAATACAGAAAACATAGGGTCAGTTGTTACCATGAAATCCAGGGCAATGGTATACAGAAAAACGACATTCTTCTCAATAAAATGCAAATTAAACTCTAACTTCCCAAGTCACTGGATGAATAAGAAGCTGCATTTTTTTCCCCAGGATGTCTTGATTTCTCTACTCATTGCCATTGCAACTCTGCTTCTAGGAAGATGGAAGTTCCATGTGTGGTGTGAGACGAGTAGGAACAAATGCATCAGCCCCTCCAGGGGCTCCCAATTGAAGGCAACTGCTGCCCTGTCCAGGCAGCAACTTGGGGAAGTGCATGATGCTTGCTCAGATGGCAAGAGCTACCTTGCTGCCTCACAGCATCCTAAAGAGAGGGGCCACTGCTGTGAGCTGTGTGGATGCTTGGCATGAAAATAAACTGCATTTCTTCTTTATGGTGAAAGTGTTTACAAACCTGTGCCCGAGTGGGGCAAAAAAAAAAAAAAATTGACACAAATGGGGCCGGGTGTATGCCAAATATATGAGCTGTTCTAAAAGTACGATGTGTCATGGGCTCATTATTCATCAATGCTTCATCACACTGAGTTTATGGTGGCATTAAAACTGGAGAAAAAAAAAGACGTCATTTACATGAAATGCTGGAGACACTCCCTCCACCCTTTGATTCCTTCAGTAAGCTGGAAGGAGTTTGTGTGCGCATGAGAAAGTGTGCTATACAATGCCGGCCTTTATTCTCTTCTTGAATTACTCATACTGTGCAGTATGTAGCAAAAAAAAAAAAAAAAAAAAAAAAAAAAAAAAAAAAAAGGAAAAAAGAAAAAAAAAAAGAAAAAATGTTTGGGGCTTATTTTGCTCTTAAGAAATAACAGTGAAACACTGAAGCCAAGCTCCAATGTGAGTGACTGCACTGATCACTTCTGGAGTTTATTTTTCTAGGAGTTTTTTTGAATGCTGGTATCTCTTTCTGTGTTTCACATTGAAGTTGTGACTCTCCTACGTACACAGGACAACCAAAATTCCTTCCACTGCCCCCTAAGTTCTGACCTCAACAAAGGAATGACTGTTGTCCCGCTGCACAAGGTTCTGCAGGCTGTTAAACAACTGAGGTGGAAAGCACCAGCTTGACAAAAGTAGCTGGCCTTGGGAAAGGAGCTGGAAATTTGGTCCAGAATCAGTGTAAGGGATTGGGGCAAGGTGGAGAGCTTTGCATGAAAACCCAAATCCCATTGTAATCCATTTGTCTAACAGAAGGCTTGAGAGTTCAATAGCTGATCTCCTTCCCCAGGGCCTTTTTTTTTTTTTTAAACCATCTAGGTTTTCTCTCCTGACAAAACCAGGCATATTTTAAAATCTAAGACATGGCACAGAGCAAGGAGGAATATGGGAGGCTGAGTTCAGTGGCCTTCGAATGAGACATTGCTGCCTCACAGCCAGGGGACCACAGTTCAAAGAGGGGCACAAGAGGGGTTGGAAGGATGTGGAAGACAACCCAGGAGGTGCATGCCTGTGCATTTACATCTTGTGCTGACGTCCACCATCAGGAATTTGGATGGGTGTGTTTTGACTGAGTTGTTTGGCCATCAGCTAAGGTTTTAAGATCATTTGACTGCTCATTTTGGTGGCCATTTAGTTTTTCAAAGTTAATTTCCTAGTACGGCAAAACACCAGGTTTTTTTCTTAGTTGTTTCCCATTTTTTGCTAAGAGAGGATATTCAACTTTTACTACCTATGGCACTATCCATCTAAGGTTTCTTCAAACCCAACATAACACAATAGACTGGCCTGGCTCCAGAGGAGTTTGTTTAGTCCCATATATAATTATTACCTTGTAAACAGGATGCACCTTTAAGTTATAATTTAAATATGATAAATGGGTCAAACCCAAGAGTTTTATTATCCCAGGACACAGTTATTACCTATTTAACAGGAAACACCTGCAACTTATTGTTAAAATTAGAGATGGCTGAAAATGGGGAAATCATTTTGTGGAACAAAAAAATAGAATTATTGAAGTTATTTCATTCTAAAAGGTTCAAATGTATTCATTTAGGTAACATTTTTTGCATAATTTTTATTGAAATCACATCTTTATGTTCTCATTGGCAGAGAACCATTACACTTTTCCACTGAAAACTAGTGTTTAGATAAAGGAATAGTACTAAAAGGAAATTCAAAGCTATGTAAATTCAAAGTCTCATTGAAAAAGTGATCAGAGGTTTTGTCTAATGAGAAATGTAACAATTTGGCAATTTGTGTATCAACAATTTTTGCTCCCTATTTTCAACTGAAAAGGGAAGATGTCAAACTTTTCTGATTATTATTTTACTGGGAAGTGCTTTAAGCTTTTCTTTCTGCCCAAAGCTTTTATGGCCATGTGCTGTGGTGGTGGTAGCTAAGCTGACACGAGGATTACTGGCTCCTGGCCCCCAGCACTGCCTCACTAGCTGGGAGTAGTCCCTACACTCTGAGGCCAAACTGTGCAGATCTACTGCTTAAATGCTACAGCAAGAGGTTCTCAGCCTTCATCACCACAGCCTGACTGTCACTCTAAGTGCAGGTGGAGGACCTGGCTTCAACCCTGAGTCCTTGCTCCAAGCCTCGTTCACACTCCCAGTTTGGAAGATGCTCCATTTTCTGTCTCATCCCTCATCTCAAACATTGTTCAGAGCAGGAAGTCTTACGGGAGGAAAGGGTAAAGAGGCAGATCATAAGTTTTTTTGCACGAGGCAGGGACAAAAGACCCATGAAATGATGTGGGAGTCGGGACTCAGACAGTGAGGAAAGCAGTCTCAGCAGTGGGAGAAGTTCACTGTAGAAGGTTTTAGGATGGCCACAGCATGTTCGTGAGAGGTCAAGAAGAGTGTATCAGCAGTGTAACTGCTATATCAGCACTGTAGTCACTGTCTGAGGGGGCTTTCCCTGTAACTCATGGATGATGTGGGTTTTTTTAAAAGCATTTAATTTCAGAAAATTCTAGAAAATCATTTGAAGATTTTTACTTTATGGCTTTGAAACTGTTAGTGTTTTACTGAATGTACTACTATCGATGTCACGAGAGTTGAAACAGACCATTTTATATTAAAATCAGGAAGGACAAAAAGATTTATTATTCTCTATTCCACTCTGCATGCTGTGTGACAGGAGGGCATTAGTTTTAAATGTTGCTGCTACATTAACGAGCCATTGTCAGAAGTTTGTCAGATGTACAACCACACATATGCATGTGTTTCAAAGGACACCATTGAAAAACCTTACAGTGATAACATGAAACATTTAATGAAAACAGTTTCCCAATTTTTGAAAAAAGGTTGCATTAGAATAAGGGACCATTACTAAATTAATTAGCATGGAAAATACATAATGATGTTTAATTGAACAGACCCTCAACCTGAATAGATTACTGCAGAGGCAAACATTTACTTCTGGTTTTTTAGCAACATAGTTTTTAGTGCTGCAAATTCTTGAATTTAATTATACTTTTTTCAGTAGGAAAATGGGACATAATTGGAAAGCTGTTCCATGAAAAAATTTTAAAATAATGGAATATGTCTGTAAGAGATAATTTTGAAAGTTTGGGAGTCTCAGTAGACTTCCATAGGCCTGGATCACTTAATCATGGAACTGGAGTCACCAAGTCAGTAGGAGGCTTTACAAATGTTAACTGACATTCACTGTCTACTCAATATTCCTAGGCTAGATTAGAAAGAGTATTTTGTAATTTAGGAAGAGTGTATTTTGTAAATTCACTTTTCATGTAAAATATATCACAATAATTTAAAGCAGGGTGCTGTTTGGACAAAAACACTTCTCCTCTTTGCAACACTAATAGAAAGACAGAGATCAGAAAGCCAAGCTGACTGGAAACTGTGGTAAACAAAAAAAAAATCATACTTCTGAACATATTTAACTTGTCATTTCCCTTTAAATCCAGATTCACCTTTTAAATGTGCAAAGTTGAAATGGCTTGTTACTCACTCTAGTTAAATTATTGGCTTTTTAGTTTTGCTACAACTAAATGGTGAATAGGAGAAGTGACTTGAACACATGCTGCTTCTCTTTTCTCTGGTGCCATCAAACTTTCCCATTGTGCACGCCTAAGTAGAAGAGGACATGACTGAGTAATCAAAATGAGTCACTTTCTATCTTTAGTGAAATAACTCTCTGTTCAGCATTCCCCTTTGCCAAGTAGGAGGCAGCAATTGCAAGTAGGTAATTGCACTGCTACACATGCCAAGGCTCAGATAAGAACCAATCTGGGTACACGCAGTGTATTAACAAATTCTCCAAGCACTGACTCTGCAGAATAAGATTCAGCATTTATATCCAAGATAATATGCTCTAATTAACCAGTGCATGGTACTTTACACTAAATACAGGACTTGAATAGAACTTTGGGAATGGGATAATGGAGGCTTATTAGGTTAATAAAGAATCATGTGTTCCAAGGCTGACTTAAAAACACAATTAGACTTCCTTTAAAATAGGCCAAAGTATTTCAGATTTAATCAGTTCCTGGAGGTTATTGAAATAATGAAATAAGTTTGGCAATTGATAAGTGACATAATTTATGTTTTTCAGAAATGAAAATGCTCTAAAGAAATATCAGGAACTTCGGTGGCTAAATGCCCCCTTAAAACAGCCTCAGAGACTGGATGCTTTTTGTCCAGCATTTGGACAGAAAACATTTTATTACAAAAGTGGGAACCAATCTCTAATACTGTGTAAGATTTCTATAGCAGAAGGGAACATATATGTTACGCCATCTGGCTTCATTAAGATCATGTGTTGCTATTTCCTGGGGAGGCTTTCTTCAAACAGGTCTTTGACTTGAATTTAGAAGCCATCCAAAATGACAGATGAGAAACCTTGAGCAAATTAAAGAGTTGCAGTGTATGTAATGGGGTGAGGTTCATAGAATCATAGAATATCCTGATTTGGAAGAGACCCATTGGGAGCATCAAGTACAACTCCTGTCCCTTTGCAGGACACCTCAAGAATCTCATTGTGTGCCTGAGAGAGTTCTCCAAACATTTCTTGAACTCAAACAGGCTTGAGTGGTGTTGATGACCACTTCCCTGGGGAGCTTGTTCCAGAGCTCAACCACCCTCTGGGTGCAAAACCCTTTCCTGATATTCAGCCTAAATCTCCCCTGAAACAGTTCCAGCCATTCTCTCAGGTAGGTCCTGTCACTGGTCATGGGACTGAAGAGCTCAGTGCCTGCCCCTCTACTACCCCTCAAGAGAATGTTGAAGACCACAATGAGGTCCCTCAATTTTCTCTTTTCCAGGCTGAACAAACCAAGTGACCTCAGCGACTCCTTGTAAGGCTTTCCCTCCCAATCTTAACAGTCACGTTAATGGTGTCTTACAAAATCCTTTCACAGCTCTTCTTTGTCACCAAACCTTTGCACAGTTTTTCATAAAGTTCCACGGGCCAGTTTTGGATCCAGTCTTTTTTTTTTTTTTTGAGGGAGTGATTTTTCTAATACATACACCCTGAAATGTATTTTGTTCTGCCAGCAGGTTATGCCATTACTTCTGGTTTTTATCAATTCAAATTTTTCTTAGCTAATTACATAGCGACTTATGAGCCAAACACCCTAGGGCCTGATCATTAGGCAAAAATCTCACCTGAAATGAAAGGGAGTTTCAGCCTAAAGGGTGGGACTGTCTGTCATGAATATTGAAAAAACATCAAAATAGATCCCGCAATTATGTATTCATAATAAGAAAGGCCAAATGTGTTTTAGCCTTTTTAGTGGAAATAATATTTAAAAAGAAAAATACTGGAAGGGTGGGAACATAACTGAGGAAAGAGTCTGCAAGTAAAATTTAGCTTATGTGACTAGTTTGGTACATTAAAGGGCATTATTTCTAGGCCTGGAGCTGCCAGAATTTAATCTTTCCTTTGCAGATCACCTCAGATTAATTTGAATTTTCTCACATTTTAAAAAATCAAATATTCATCCAACTTTTTTTCAGGTTTTCTCCACTTATCACCCATCCTCCTCCATCTTAGCTGAATTTAAGTTCTGGTTGACCCACAGTGAATACATGAAAGACTGTAACTCTCAATAGCTGAAAAAAAAAAAAAAAAAAAAAAGTCTTAAAACATTCCAGCATGTCAAGGCACAAACTGTCCTCTTCCTCCTCCAGTTATTCAGTGAGTATCACCTTCTTTCATTGCTAGCTTCTCTAAAAAGTGTCAAAGAGAGTAAGTACATAGGACAAATCCAAGCTTGTAGGAGGACTCCCACGAGCTTTGCACTGAACCGTAATTTTACTGCACATCATAAAATAAAACTATTTATATAGTCACTTCAGTTCCAACCCCTCCAGCCAAGAGATATGCAGAAAATACGTGCAGAACTGACAGGCAGCACCTGAATACCAGGTGAATATTATCTGTGGATCTCTTCTTATCCCAGGATGTGACATAGGTTGGAACAAAGCTGTCCTTAGTCAGGACAGGCCACTAGGAAAAATATTTCCTGAATCATGTGCAATTTCTGCAAACTTACATAAATAATTTTCAAACCAATAAGAGTTATGTTTAATCATACAGTGCAGTACTGCTCATATTGGCTGCACAGAATAATTAAAATAACAAAGCCCATAGATGTCTTTTGTTTACCTCAAATCACATTAGAATACAATGAGATAAGCAAGCAAATCTTTCTTTCATGTTCTATTTCCTGCTTCAATGTGTATGTGCACTAGGAAACATAGGCTAGATATGGTTAGAAGTTCATCTGTTATCCACACTATTTATGTAACAGTTGTATGATATTTGCCTGGAGCAGGGGTGACTCCACCTCGGTTTTGCTGTTTTTCAAGGTACCAGCTGATGGTAGCCTTGATCTGCTGATACTCAATTTCTACTGGCAGTTATGTTCAAGGCACCCAAAAGGCTCTGGAAATCTGCTCTGTCTGCAAATGGTCAATATGCCAATAACTTGTCACAAAAAGGCAGAAGGAATAATTTATCTTCAGTGAGTTAAACACAATTTCAGCCCAAATGCTCTCACAGCTGGGGGCATTTAACTCAGCACACATTTCTCCAGTGGGACACTGGTCCCTTTCCCTTCGAAAAGACCAGGTACATCATTGAGACCGAAGAAGCCAGGTGAGCTGATGAAAATGAAGTTTTGGGTACTCCAGTGGTACTGCAGTTGTTCTCATGCTGTGTCACTAGCACGTGGCTGGATACTGTGCAAGATGCCTTTCTTGGGTAACGTAGCTCTTGCTCCTTTGGTTGCTATTCCTACAGACAGCAAGCTCTGCAGGACAAGTGATCCCCTTCCAGTGCCAGAAGCAGGACTGTGAAAGGCAGCAGAGCTGTAAGATGCAGGAATGACCCTGTATTAAGCCAGGGAAGAAGGCAGACTCTCAGCTGAACAGCAGTAGATGGGGAGAGGAGGGTGGGTGAAGCAGTGTGGCCATTGAATCTGTTGGTGAGGCAATTACACGAGTCACATCATGCAAGGACTTAGTGTGTGCACACCAGCTGCACCTGCCCAGGGCTGCTGTGGGATAGGCTGGCACCATCACCTCAGGGTGATGCCAGTTCCCTGCCCCATGTGCCCCAGGCTGCTCACAGCACCCTCCCTCTGTGCCCCAGGTCACTCACAGCTCCTGCCCTCTCTGCCCCAGGACATTCACAGCTCAGGCCCTGCACCCTGGGTCTCTCCTGCTCAACTCAGCAGATTGTAGTGATGTCAGGGACCAGGGACTGGGAGATCTCTCTGCACAGACAACACTCATGGCACACTCCCACACCATTCCAAAGGTATGAAATGTGGCAGTTAAAGCTCAGAGAGCCTGATCTCAGTAGGTGTGAGGAGAAACTCGCTCAATCAAGACTATTTGAGAAGCAAGATTTTACCCTTTTCCTGTCTGTCATTCTTCATCCAGACTCTTTTCAGTTGTGGCCAAGTCAAATACTGCTAAGATCTGAGATGGCTGCATTCAGCAAAGCCATATGCAGCAACTTCTTAAAGATGCAACAAGCCTTTTGCCCCCTCTCTATTGTGTGGCTACACACTTGGGGCCCTCTTTGTTTTTAAAAAGGATCAGTTCAGCACATCTGGAGCTGTGCAGTGCCCCACCAGGAAAGGAATACATTTACAGCAAGTGTAAGGATAAATATTTACCAGAATTCATCTGTAACAACAGAACAGGAAAACTTTTTAAAAACAACAACAACAATAAAGAAACCAGCCAAGAAATAATGAAGTGGTTGATCCCATTGGCTAGACTGATCTATTTTTAAGCTAGCAATAACAAACAGATTTGCAATGAATTGTACTTATTATGTTCAATATGGTAGCATTGAGGAGCCATGCTCAAGAGTCAACCTGTCACTGACATTGCTTGGTTTTATAACAAGAACTAAAGCATTGTTTTTATAGCATATAATGTCGATGTTCACAAAATAACCAAGTGCTCAGGCTTCACTCCCACTGACTTGAACTTAAAGGCTCCCACTGACTTATGTGGGAGTTGGATCAGGCCCCATAGCAACTGCTTACGCCCAAATACAACGTATTACTGCTGCAAGTAGGGGCAAGCCTTGGTTTTGTATGATGATGATTATATTTTAAATTTTGTATGGAGAACACATTTATTGTTTGGGTTTTTTCACAACTGCTTTTAAGTGTTATGATAACCTTTCATTAGGCTCTAAGCTGGCACTCTGTAGGTTCAGGGAGGAGTGAATGTCACTAGTGCCTCTGTCTAGGAATAGACCCAGCATGTATGGATACCTGTGTTTGGGTTGTACCTGGCTTGGGAAGAACGAAGGCTCCCTGGTTAGAGACACTTTTCTGAAACTTCTCTGTGGAGAACAAGGTCTCCAAGAAGCAAACACCTCCCAGGAGGAAGGAAAAGGAGCCAGGTGTTCAAGTCAGCATGCAAACTTCAGAAGGACCTGCAGACAGAAGTCTTAAGGAGAACAGAAGGGGAAACAGAAATACGACCTCAGCGGAGGATCATGCTGAAGCTGAAAGAACCCCATTGCAAGACTGAAAGGTAGACAATGTAAATTCGAGATTATCTGAATTCTTGAGAAGACACTGGTGTAATACACCAGGAACATTAGCCAACAATGAGGAAAGAGTAGCAGAGTGTGATTAAGAAGGGTGTCTAAATAGACCCAGAACTGTACATACAGCCTTTATGTTCCTTTTAAGAACAGAATAGTGCCTCACAGGCCCTTTATGAGTTTTAAGGATGATCCTTTTAAAGATAGAGATTATGCCATAAGAAACTCAGGAGGAAGTGTAATGCAGTACAGAACCAAATGGCCACTGAAGCACGTCTTCTGTTTCCAGCAGAGGCCAGCAGCACATGTTTACAGGAGAGTATAAAACAGGATGTGCAACATTATTAATTTCCTTGTTTGGCCTCCCATTTTGAGTAATCATCTCTTTAGGGACTTCCTGAGGTGGATGTTCAGTATGGACAGTCATGCCCTACTGATCTAGCCTTCTAGTGTGAAATTGCCCAGTGTTTCTTGGAACCTATTTGAATATTACTTCTTCTCACATTGTCCCATGGCAATAAGTTCTGCAAAGTTACTCCATACTGCCCAATAACACAGAGAGCTTTTTTCGCCTCAAGAAGCTAATGTAATTTTTGTGCCCTGTCACTTGTGTTGTAAAACTTGGTGACTAATGGTTAACTGCTGTCTCTCTCTCTCCATTTATGAATTTAGAGACATGTCCCATATCTCCCCTCAATCATGTCTTTTCCAGATGGAGGGCTTCTAGTCTGTGCTGGGCACACAACCCCCTTTTTGCTCATCCTCGGTGTCCTTTGCTGGGTCTTCTGTAGTTTTTCGGTCTCCTGAAATGGGTGGGGATCGTACCTGTATATTGTAGTCATGCTTTTGGAAAGGGCTTTTTAGTTTCTGATGAGTCTGGGGATGTTGGCAGCCATCTGGTGCCTAAGATGGCAGACCCTGGATGCTTAGTTTACAGTTGCCTAACTAGTACATCCAGAAATTAAAAGAAAGCACTTGTCAGTTTCTCAGGTTGGAAATGTGTTTTTTTTGGACAAAAATTGCTTGGAGACCCTAGAAATCCTTGTTCAAGGTCCAAAATAATACAAAAGAGAACACTGTCACAAAACTAAAACACAAGGATTTGTCTCCGTGGAGATCCCATGTTGAACAGAATAAGGATGAAAACTGTGTCATTCTCAAATCCATATATGAGATCCTGGAATACACACAATTTTTCAGGTGGTATTAAAGGCCTCAGCTGCTGTTCTTCCTACATCTGAATCTGTCCCAAGGACGAACAGGGAAACTTAGGGCTCTTTGAGCCCAAAGGTATTTTTGGTTTCAAGAAAGTGTCCATATGAACTGGAGATAAAAATCACCTTTGAGACATCAGAGCAAAATCATGTCTGAAAATCCCAAACTTAATCTTTGGGTGATTATGAAGAGACCTATAAGACTTACACTCTTAAAAAATAAGGAGATAATAATTTTAAAATTAGGTATTTAAAAATAATCTACTGGCTGCTGAACACTCATGACTTTTTTACTGTTTGGAACATAGATGTTAATTTATGTAGCGAAGGCAGACAATTCAAATAATGGGAAGACCACCTCTTCCCCAACCTTTACAGTTAATCCAGCACCCCAGCCCTATTTTCATTCAACTTTCTAAATTTGAATCCAAACTACTGACCGGATGCAGTGTGGAAAAAAATACCTTGAAATAAACAAGATTCTATACTTATACACATTCGGTTGTGCTTATGCTAAAGCTAATCAAGAAGAAGTGTGTTTCTGGAAATCAAATCATACTTCAAAGAAATGAAGATTAAAATAAAAGAAAAAGGCTATCCAGCGTTAGTTACATCAGTGGGCAAAGGACAGAGGAGGGATGTAATCTGAATTTTGCTGAAAGGTTTGATAAGATGTGGAAAAGCTCTGCAGGAGTATAGGACAGAAACCTGGCACTATCCAGTGGTAGAAGAACATAGGACACACAGTGAATAAGCAAAAGTTGATGTAGTTTACTGAGCCTGGTATCCTTTTCTTCTCACACTGACATATTAATCTGTCCCACCATCCTTTCCCTCCTACCTCCTAGTGTTAGCCATATCTCAATGAGTTTACCTGTCCTCAGGGGCTATAGTACTTTCTCTGTTGTGACCAGTTTTAATTATGTGTTTTAATTGAGCACATGGCCACTGATGAAGAACACAGCCATATTGAGAGCTGGTGAGTAGCAGATCTGGCATTTGAGGCATTTATTTCTATGTAAGTCTGACCTGCGTCAGACCCATGTGGGGAGACTAGTGCTTAGGTGTTTTTTTACAACTGTTAGTTTTAGTTTTTTCCGTAAAAATAGAGAGAAGAGCAATGAAAACAAAATTTCCTTCATCGTTACCAAGAATTTTATCAGCATTATACAATTTTTTAATCACTGTTTATAATTTCAGAGCAATAAGAAAACACTGAGCAGAAGGTTTATTACCTACTAAACCTTATCTCAAACAGAAAGTCCTGGCAATACACAAATCATCTAAGGCAAATTCTACTGGCATGATAGTTATAATATCCAGATTAAGTCAGTAGACATACTGACGAGGTATAATAAAAGTACTATAATTTTAAGGCTATTGCTGGTATCTTAACAATTCTGTGCAGCAGTGTAACCTTATTGACTTCAGAAACAGTTGCTTGAAAATGATTGCAGGGTAGAACTGAGTTAGTGTTAATGGAAAAGAATCATTTAAGGTTATGCAACTGTGTGGCAATGCAGATCGCTCAGAAATGGAGAGGGACAAAGAAACACAAAACAGTAGGACACTAAGTTCATGCATTTATAAAGGGATTTTTTTTTTCTTTAACGAAATGATGTACATTAACTGAATGGCTTCTTGCTGATCCATTACGTCCTGTGACCTTTTGTGTCTTGATGACAGCCAGAAATGCCTCTGCTGAAGTCAAGAGAGTAACCTCTGTATATAAGTGCTTTCTTAGAGTGAAGCAAAGACAGTGTGTTTATTTATAACAGGAGCAATGATACTATCACATGGTACTTTTTACATATTGCTATAACAGTTCTTTTACATTTGCTATACTTTTTTTGGCATGCCAAATGGGGATATATGTTTTGTGATTTAATTTTCCAGATGTACTGCTTCTTACCTATAAACTGCATTAGCATGTTTTCAGCATTTAGAAAAGAGGCGAGTTTTGTCATCTGGGATCACAGACAGCAAAGCAGAGGAAAAAAGATACTGTGTGTCTGAATATGGGAAATATAACACAAACACAGAAATAAGGTGATATTCTATATACAGCCATATTTAGCACTTGTTAAAAGAGAGAGGACAAAAGACGTCAGCTCAAACCCAAACTCCTTTAGAGGTCAGCTGTTTCAGGACCAAACTCTAGAGACCTCCCAAGAAAAGAAAAGAAAACATCCTCAAACAAAGAAAATGCAGTGAAAACCAGTCTTGGACATATGCTAAATAACAGCACTGCCTTGAGATAAGAAGGTATTGGGGAGAAACAAGAAAGGGCTTTATTTCTATAGGGTCTCAAACTTTGAAGTTTACTTTAACTAAACCTTAGATCTCCCTCAGATTATTTCTCTCAAGGAAAATCATGAGTTAAAAGAGAATGGGAAAACATAAACAAGTTATACGTCACAGCCTGGCAAATAACAACAAGTAGTGGTCCTAAAGGATCAGCTGCGGATTTCAAGGAGACATGGACTCATGCAGGATGTGAGTAACTCTCATAGACTTCCCACTATCTTTCACTGGGCTCCCACTGACGTTACTGGTATCCTGTGGTGAGAGAATAGAACCAATATTTTTAGATTTGTGTATGATAGCTGTTTTCTGGAGTTGTTACAGCTCTAGTATATTTTTAGTGGTTTATTATACTGTCGAAGAGTCTTTGCGTTGTGTTGTGTCATCTGCAGCATGCGAACTTCCTGGCGCTCATCTGTTCCTTTGATCCTACCAGCCAAAATAGCAGCAGAGCTCACACATCAGTCAAGATGATTTCTTCCTTAATAGGAGCTTCCCAGGTAGACGGAAATGTGCCAAACAGGGCATGGTAACAGCCATATCGACTCCGAGTCTGGCACTGACGTGACATCCACTGCAGATCGGGTGGATCTGAGCAATGTCAGAGATACTGCAGATATTTCTTCTGTTTGCCTTTCAATATTCTATAGTAATATTGTGTCACTGTATCCTAGCCATATTTTGCAACTGTAGAGATGTCATCTTGCCAGGTACAGCCACTTGTGCCATTGTGTAGATGACATGATTTTTTAGATAAATGACAAGGCCTGATGCACATTTAGAACTCATAATTGAATGTTTCATGACTAATAAGTTGATATAGAGAGGTCATTTCTAGTGTATTTTTCTGGTATATATTTCTAGGAAAGACCAAAGGTCAGTTTTTCTTTGTAAAGTTTCTTTGACTTTCCTATGATTGTTAATCAAAATAACCAAAAAGTGATGTTCTACTAAATCTGTATTTTTCTTACTGCTTTCCTTTTCATCAGTGAATACTGAATATGTACTGTCAGTAACACATGCTAGCGGTTAGAAAATCCAAATAAAATTATTCAGTGCCTCATGACAGACATACTGTTTCCCCACTCCTCACTCCTATACACCCAATCCATCATGACAGCTGTTTAAGATACATAATGTCAGGATCACATGTGAATTTGCTTGAAGAAATAACATAATATTATTTTTAACTTGGAAAATGTGAGATTAGCTAAATTCTCATATACAGTATTTTGAGAACAGTTATATAAGCTTAACTATGCATTTCAACAGAATTTGCAAAATACTTGCATTCGAGTTAGAGAATCATGCAATACTTTTTGACCTACTTTCATCACAATTTTTGTACTAGTCCTTCAAGCCTACCCCCTCAACATAGTGTACCTCAAAGACTTTCAGTTGTTTATGAAGCAAAGTGACTATTGTCTGAGAGGCATTTTCTTTTTTCCCTTGTCTCTCCATCTCTCACAGGTAGAAGCCTGTGCAGCCTGCTTGATTGCTTTCTTGCTTCCTTGCTTCTTTTTAATCTTTTTTTTTAAATTTTTGTGTGTGTACATAAGCTGCACCAAAAATTTCTATTAGTGAAAGAAGAGCTGAAGAAGAGCACCTCTTTGTACTTGGAGTAGAAACTGGTAACACCTGAAGTAATACAACACACTGAAGCACAGTGTACAGACAGGAGAATCCTGTGTTACCCAGTTTAAGATAACAGTTTGGTTGGCTTGCAACAGCCGTACCATGGTAGCTCAAAAGCTAAGAAAGTCTGGGCCTCATTGACTGGGATGGTAGACCTCCAGACAGCAGTAAGATTTCTTTCAGAAAGTGGCATCAGTGACTTCACAGCTGGCACTTTGAAATGGTGCTGTCCCAGCATGTTTGTAGAGTCAGAGTATTGCAAAAGAGAAATTGCTATATTTTCAACTATTTTGCACAGTCTTTACTTCAGCATAAAATAGAAAAGTCAGAGCTAGGAGATAAGACTGAGCATTTTAGCACTAAAAAGGCACTGTTTCTAGTTGCAAGTCTAAAGGTTTAACAGAAGTTTTCTTGGCCAAGCCTTTGTTTGGATTCTTTCTGCACATGAGCAGAGTTTCACATGAGGCTTGAATCAATCTAAAACCACATTGCTGCTCTTTTCCACCAGGCACATACTGCTTGCTCTGGCCCACTCTGGCTAAAAGGCAACTGCAAAACACAGAAGTAATGCAGAAATGACCAGATGGGTCACTGAGGTGATGCAGATGCATGATTTAATGATGCCAGCACAAGGGCTGCGGTGGGGACCCATGACTGGAAGTGAAGCAGCACTGTTCTACTGGCCACCCTCAAATAGTCTCAGGCAACTGCTGAGATCCCTCAGAGGTTTACTTTTGAGAAGACATTTTGCTGCTCCTGTCCTAGGCCTCTCTATGCAGGGTTATTTCTGTAAGTGACAGCTCAAAGGATGGCTCCTGACAGAATGAATGACAGGGCTTCATTTATCTTCCATGAAAAGGGTGGTGGCCTTTCACAAAATAAGACCTAGAGTTTTCAAATGCCTTTTTTATCCACAGAATCCAAATCTACTGAGAGCAAAGAGCTCTTTTAAAATTTGCAGCACCTCTAAGGGCACTTAAAGTGTACTAAGGCCCTGGTTGTAATGTGAGTATGGTTCACTTTTTCAAAAAATGTCAGGGTCCCCAAATGCTTTGTGATGCACAGGAACTGTCTGTTGTGAGGCTTTTTCCTCCTTTGGGTTGATTTCCAAGGAGCAGGGGAATGTCTGAAGCTCCCTAACCTAATCCTAGTCATCACACTATGCATGTATCTGTGTACACATGTACATTCATATACATGTATACATCAAGATGCGCACACACAAATCCTTCAGGCAAAAAAGGAGGGACAAATTGTTAACTGCAGAAGCAATTCTGTCACTATATGAAATGTAAAACTTAGTGGTTTATTCAGACTATTTTATTATTATTTTTGCTCTGCTTTGATAGAGGCAACTCCAATGAAAGGGAGGAAGAAAAACCAGAGTTGTGCACCAGCCAGTGATGGGAATGGAAACATCTCTCTGTTCCTTCCAAATGTAATCTCCAGACCAGCCTGCCTTCGTGCTGCTCTTTCAGGCAGCGATATGTTGGAAAGCATTTAACAGCTTCAACTGTTTTCTCTATGCACAGGAGAGATTCCTGGTCTCAGCTGTGTAAATGTTTTAACTGAGATTCATGCTTGGCTATTCAGGTCATTGCTTTCTCTTCCGGCCCACACAGGCCAAAATGCATCTATATAAGCATAAAGTGTCCAGAATCAACACAGTATTTTTCCCTTGAACACACCCATGGCACGTGGCTCACTCAAAGTACAGGATACAATGCCAAGCAGTAGATTCGTACATTTGCCTGATATGAACTTAGTATGATTTACACAAAAAGAGGCAATAGTCCCATTGTGTGCCTGTGTAAATCTGGGTTGGCAGAAACTATCTTTCCAAAGAAAGAACACAAGGAAATCACACTCTCCCTTCAGTCTTGAGAAAGGACTAATCTAATGTAGGAAATGTTCTCAAAATATTTAATTTATATTAAGAATTACAATGTATTTCTTTCTGAATTCAAATAACCCTTTAGCTCCTTCACTGGAAGAATAAAATAAATTTCTTTCTGCTGTTTTGAATTTATTGTTTAAGGGTTTTAGGAACACTTTGAAACTTAACAGCAGTTAAATGATTGAAAAACCTTTAGTTATAGAAAGACTCATGTATTTCTAGAGACAGATTTAACCAATGCACAAATTTTAAGGGTTGTGTTCCCACATACTCTCATCCTGCCTGCAACTCTTTGCAATGTCAAACAAACGAAACCCAGGGCACACCCTCCTGTCATGCCAAGATTCCCCTTTTCTGACACTTCTGTTGAAGTTTCTGTCTGAAATTCAGTGTAATCATAAAACCAGGAACTTGAGCACTATTTTTACTAAGTTTAATGGGAAGGTCATGAGGTTTATGGTGATCCAAACTTGAGGCCCTCCTGAAGTCAGTGTGTAGGTATTTTGCAGTTTGACATGTCCCTTGCGGGGTGAGAGAGGCCGTGTTCTCAGCACCCAGACACTGGCTTGGCTATTTCAAGAGCTACTTCACTGTCACAAATACTTGTCCTTTTAGCTGGAGACTGCAAGGCACACTGACTGCTGTGCACCCTGAGAAGGTCTCCCAAATGAGTGTTCGAAAGGCTGCTGTTTGCAGTTGGTTTGGTTGCCCACAGTGCTTGGCTCACAGACCTACATAAACTACCTCCATTGGTTCATCATTGTCATTGTCACAGGCTCCCCCTTCTCTTTGCCAGCTGCAGTCTAAAAAGGGAGGTACTGCCTCTGAGCCTTCCCACAGGAGGACTATCAACATGTCTTAACTACAACAAAGGAATGCTAAGCTATTTTATAAGTGTCACATTTTCTTTTTCCAGCTTTTAAATCTATATCCATGTCCTATTTTTCTATTTATTTCTAACAATATTTATCTCCATGGATTTGGGTCAAAGTTGGCAATAGTTCCAGGACAAGAAAGACACTCTTTTTGGTCAGTCAGTTTTGGAAGAAAAAAACCCGGAAAATATTTTTCTGCTTTTGTTCAGGGCAAAGTTGCTCATGCCTCTGGATAGCCCAAACTGCAAAAGCATCTGTGTGCATAGTTGTAAGTAAACAAACTTCCCACAGTATAAGAACACTTATTTGTGCATAAAACTGTTTAGTCAATCTCCTTCTCAAGGACATGTTGCTTACTGTGTACCTTACCAGTTGCATTAAACACAAGTAGCTATGCCTGCTTCAGGTGATTCCCATTGTAAAAGGTGGCTCATAGAAGATAAAAATCAAAACAATACTGAAGTTGAAAATATTGTTTCATAAGTTTCTTTTCTCCCTACAGAATGAGTTTTTACAATGACATTTTAGAGCAACCATCACATTGCCCCAACCCCTTCAATTAAAAATTGCCTTAGTGTCTTCAATTCACTGTGTATTTGTAAAGATACAATAACATGGTCATATACCAGTGCAGGTTACCAGACTGAATGAAAAGTATATTAAGTCTCAACTCAAGGTTGAGATATAGAAGGGGAAGCGTATGCTGGTGAAACACAAGTCATTGAAGGGCCAAATGTTGTACTGTTCTCAAATTTCTTGAATTCCACTTAATTCCACTTGATTGCCTTTTTTTTCTTTAACTTCACATACATACCAATTGCCACCTCTGCTCCAGATGTGGTACCAGGACAACATGGAGCAGCTACAGGACAGGCTGGAGCTGCACATTTGAAAGTCCCTTTCAGTATTTTGGCTAGCTTTAAGGGAAAGCAATAAAGCCACCCAACGATGCAGAAAGCAGAGCCCAGCATGAGTGAAGAAGACCATTTTCACAGGACATTCTGCCTCTGCAAAGACCTGAATAGGCATGCTGCCTGTGTATCCACAACTGATTATAGAAGGGTTAGAAGAAGTGATAAAAAAAAAAAATAGTGAAAAAAAGCAAGCTGTGAAAGCCAATGTTTGCTGATGTTCTCATTCTGACTGGTGGGGGGCTTGCCCAGAAACAGGACACATGCTTTCCTAGTGCTGGACCTGAAGTGAGAAAGACTCGTCCAGGTATTGCAACTGGATACCAAGACAATATTTCCTCTGGTCAGTCAACAGTTTTCTGAACTGGCTGGTCTGCCATTCTGTGCCTGCTATGCTGTGCCTTTTGGTCTTAGTTAGGTCCATTCCAGTTTCCTCATAAGGTGTCTTAACTGGAGGGCTAATCTATTTCTGCTTCCTCCAGAAACAGGATTGGCATCTCACTTTGCACTAACAGCCTACCTTAAACTTCTATTTGAATGCAAGGTTTCATGTTGGAGCTTTTGGAGTAGAGAAGAAACACATTTTTTTCTAAGTTTTCAGCCACATCCCATTAATTTCTAGTCAGTCTGTGTAATTCTGTCTTAAAATAAGTGGCCTAGCAAATCATGGTATTAACGTTTTCCTTATGGTAGCAATCAGTGATCCATAAACACTGTGCTGGCTGCTGTAGAAACACTCACTTGTCCTAAACGTTTTACAGAGCCAAGATTAGTGAAGTGTTAAAGGAAACATGGACACCTTTATTATCAATAGGAAATAAAAAATGAAGAGTTATTTAGAGCTTTTCCCAAGTTCAGACAGGGGGCCTATATCACAGCTCCAGCTCCCTTACTGCCAGACCCAACTCTAGTCACCAAAACTATACTTCTCTTAGTAAATCTTAAAATGTGATGATTTCTTCTCCAGTGCAGGCCACTACCAGATGCTTCCAACCTGAATGATTACGTCAATTTTCTTGCTAGATAAGCTAGAAAAGGATGCAGATTATGTCTGAGCTTTTATATTTTGGAAGTCTATTTTGGAAACTTTGATTTCATGACCCTTTTAGAAGCATATAATGAAGTGGTAATCTCAGGACACATGAATTGGTGGCAGCAGTAATGCAAAATATCTCAAGCTTGCAACCTGCTTCTTCCTTACCCCCTGAACTATGCCAGGAAAACCACTGCATGTGAAGAAGACCAGGGAATGTGGTAGATCCTCTTAAAACCAAGTTGTTTTGACTTGGTTTTGTCAATTTTAAAATTAGGGAATTTATTCTTCTAGATGCAGGAATGAGAGGTGTTATTCTGGAAAATCTAATCCATCCACATTTTGCTGATCAGTCTCTACTCTGAAATCTGTGATGCAGAAGTGAAATTATATGAAATTTCATTTAATACCTATGTTATATGTCCTGACCAACACCATAACCACAAAAGATAAGTTAATATGCATCTTGAAAATGCACAATGAAATATGCCAACTGAATCCCCCTCATCCTTCTCCCCATGTTTTGTTGGGCTTCATCTTAGACTGAGCTGTGAATATTTCCATGCAACAAAACATCTATGAGGGACCACATTTTACTTACGATCCCAGGGGAAAATGTACTATTACCACGCTATTTTGTAGAAGAGGATGCCAGATAACTAGAGCAGAGTGCAGAGTATATTTGAAGTTAGGAGGGCTGTATATCCTATGTAGTATATACTACACAAACATTTAAAACAAAGAGAAGAATATGTTAAATCTATAGTAGCCTAGGGGTACTTTATCAGTCATATAGTGCATGTGAGTAAAATATTGTTAGTGATAAGGGTCAAGATGTGCTTAAGGAGGAAGAAAGAAGGATATATCTTGTATAGAAGCTAACACAGCCCACTCAGCAGCCATGCACACTACGAGCCTGAAACAAATCCTAGTACTGATAAAAAAGACCATGATCTTATTTCAGGAGATAAATCTAAGAGAGAAAATACAACAGCACATTTTCTATTACCTATAAGAATATCTCAGGTCCATCTATACATAACATCCTGTATCTGACAGCATCCAGGAAGAGACAGTGAAAGAGTTTACTTTCTCTATTTTATTTTCCCAGTGATCTGTGGCTAAAGGTTGTAACCACACTGTCAGAGCACTTCATGCACCTTGGTTTTGTTAATTTGTCTACATTACCATTTTGGTCGTATTTATGAATATCTAAACTACCTGGCAATTGTGCATTTGGTGTTAGCCACAAACATGGTATCGCCTTTGACTAAGCTGATAACTGCTATTTTCATTTGTTGTCCTGTATTTCTTGTACAACTGGAAGGAGGGAATGGGCATTACTCCTTCTTCTTCTATATGTTATGTTTGAACTGATGGACACTTTCCAGTGACTCTTTCCCAGGTTGAATAGTCCTAGTCCAAAGTTACACAGAAACCTCACATGCTTTTGACCTTCCTGCTCCCCAGATACACTTCGTTTGAAGTTCTATTATAGTCTCTCTAGAGCTGCATGCAAAGATCCACCAGGTGTGGGGCACCAGGGATTTTTACTGCAATATAATGCAATGTATCTTCTCATGTTTCATTTCTCTCACAGTAATTCCCAAATGTCTTTTGCACTGCTGGCCTCAGAGAACTGTAGCAAAAGACTCCAAGGTCTCTACTTTGTGAGCATTAGCTGCTCCTGCAGGGCTGTCCCAGCACAGAAATTCTTAGGTTCTTTCTCTTCTTATTATGTATTACTTTGCATTTCCTGACTCTCACCTCTGTCTACTATTCTATCACCCTGTGAGCTGAAGCTCTTCATAGTCATTATAATTGTGATACCTTGAATAGTTTTGTAGCAACAGGAGACTGCCATCCATGAAATGCTAAATACTTCTAGAGTACTCCCCCTCACAAGGGAGAACAAGTGTCATTAACATTTTGATCTTCATGTCTATCATATTAAAGGTATATTTAATCAACCTATCCTTTACACAATACAGAGAAGGAACAGAAAATCCAGACACACTGACAGAAGAACATGTCTACATTATTGGAAGGGAATCACCTATTATAGCTCAAGTCTGTGTGAAGCGAAATCGAAACCATAAAAGAGCCCATGGTGCAAGTCAATTGTATCAGAAAGTATTAGTGAACTCCAGGGATCTCTTTCTCTGCCTGCCATGAATGTTCAGAGGAGCCTGATGTCTCTAAAGCCCCCAGGGCATTGCTTTGGTCCTTGCACACAGAACTGCTGTCCCAAACTGAAGTTAATGAGGATTTATCACCACCAATATAATAATCCTCTTTAATCTATAAGCCTAGTTGTTGGACTGTTCATGTGTATTAATCATTGTGTTAGAAGATACACCTTAACTACATAACTGGGGAAATCCTTCAAAAATTCCACTCAGAAAATATGGCAGAGAAGCTGTGAATGCTGTTTGCCTCAATTCTTTTATGTAGTTAAAGTACATGAGAATTATTCTCAGTTCTTGAACCAGACTCTCTTTCTTATCTTCCTGACCACTACTTGCAACATCTGTCAATGCTTATTTAGGAGGGCCCCAAGACACAAAGAGCACTAGGACAATTACTCTGAGCTATGTACTGTATTGCCAGGATGCTCTTCTCTAAGCTTTGAAAAAATATGTTCAATGGGAATAAGATAAAACCATGGGATTTTTTTTATGGTTTAGAAAGTATATGTTGGCAAAGGCTTGTCTCTAACAAATGCTGTTTCTTCTTTAAATAACATCAGGGGAAAACCCCATCATAACTCTTTTTAAGCATTGTAAGACAATAAACTACTCTACCTGAATAATGTATGGCATTTTTCTCATTTCAACCTGCAGTATGTCTCTTTGGCAGACTTCAAAATATCCTCATAGTCATAGGGGGACAACACCAACAGACATAGAGCTCAGAAAAGTTAAATGAAAATTTTCTAATCTTTTCACTGGAACTCTTTACAAAAGAAGGAAAAGAAAATGGAATTTCAGGTGGGGATAGATCATCCTTCTGTTGCCACAGAAAGCCTAACGTATCTGCTGACAACTCTTGAAAGATGTATTTCATGATTTGGTGCTTTTTTTTGAATACTTGTATGTTAAGGACATTTCTGTTTTAATGCCTACTTAGCATTGGAAAAAAACCGAGGAAAGAGCGACTTGCTTCCCTTTCAAACGGAAAGAAAATCAATGCACTTTTTTTCCCCCATTTTTGAAAACAGCTCATTAAATACTGTGAAAAATAGCAATTAAAAGCACGAATACAAGCAAGCAATTACTGTTGAGCACCACAAGAGCCCCAGTCCTGCATGCATTTATGTGTCAAGTTCTGGGACTGCCTGCTGAAATAACTGCAATATAATAAATAACTGACAGAGGTTTCATGCCTGAAGAACATCTTTACATGGAAATACTTGCACGAACTGGGTGCTAATGCATGTTTCCACAGAAGATTCTAAGGCTTGATTAAGTCCCCACTGCAGATGACGGAAAGCAAGTAGAAATCAAATCAAGTCCATCAGAAGAACTGACCAACCTCAGGTGTTCAGTGCAGCACAAAGTATCTGTTTTTTGGTCGCCCTGTTTGGACAAACATGTGTCTGATGTGCTCAGGATAAATAGTTCTACACTGAGTCAAAATAACTAATGCTGGGTGCATGAAGTGATGTGGAGAGATCATCTGCAGTGGGGGTTGTGGTGTGGGGAGAAAGAAGGAGAGACCAAACCACCCATCACTACTATGCTGGGCTCTTACTTTGGTGAGTGAAAGGGAAGAGGCTTTGACCCAAGTCTGCTTTTGCAAAAGTAACTTGGAAATCTCTCACATTACAAAGCAATGTGCAATACACATTTGTTTTTATGTTGCTCTTTAAAGATCAGGATTTTACCTCTATCACAGTGACACGTATGTACAGCTCTTCCCTTCTTACACACAAAACCCCACAAAATGGAAAAAAACCCCTGCAACTCACAACTTCATGCTGAAAACTTACATGGAACAGAAGAAGCAAAACTGCTAATAATTATGTTCTTCAGTAGGTGCAAAAAAATTCCTCCTCCTCTCATTCCCTCCAAAGCTCTGAAGAATTGAAAAGAAGTACAGACACCACAGTGTAGTTCAGATGAAAATATTACTAGGTTGAATTAAATATCTCAGATGCCAAATTACTTCATTTGACCATTTTGTTAATTGACTATATGGGAGAGTTTATCAGTATGTGGCCAGGGCAGATTTCTTCTCAGACTTGTATATCTGTTTGGCTGTGAAAACCCCACACATAGTTATATATACATACATATAAAAAAAGGTATAATCATATTATGACATCAACGAATAAAGTTTCAGGTCTTTGAGACTGACTAGTTTCCTGGGCCATCTGAAGCATCAGAAGTGTCCCCAGTATTACCTGAAATGCTAAGAAGCTGAAGTTACCCTAGCCACAACCACATTACACCTACAAGATAGAGAGCAGTTATGAAAGGACTGGTGGATATGATTGTGTGGTGCTTGGCATGACAGAGCAGCACTTCCAAGAGCAGCAAAATCATCCGTAAGAGACGATGTCAAAGAGATTTTAAGCAGGGCAACAGCCTTCTCTTCTCTGGGGAACATATTTGGGTCTCTGGCAACAAGTAGGGGGCATGGGAACCATTTGATTCATTCGCTCCCCCTTCACAGTGTCACCAGTGACACAGTGTTATGGCCCTGCAAAGTGTTTTGCTGGGATGCTCTATGTGGCACAACAGTTTGAAAAGCTACTGTGCACCTAAAACTAAAAATGAAGGCTTGTATTTATGGATGAGAATTCAGAGACAGGGTTTACTTTCCAGCAACTAGAATATTCTAAAATGTGCTGACAATGTGTCCACAATAACTGTAATAATGTTCCCTAATAGCCTTAAAGATCTCAAACATATTTCACAGTCATAGCATGAGTTATGTAACTATTTTGTGAAATGACCAACAATTAAATAATTTTACAAAATAGTCTCAAGTGTGCAAGTAAGTGATTGCATGGTTCTGTAGAAATACATGTGTAGAAAAATAACGCAAATTTTGAGAAATTAATTAAACAGTAATTTTACAAAATTACTGGCTGAAACAATAATTTCGCAAAATTACTGGAAATTTTAGTCATTTTGCAATGCGAATTGAACTTATTTTTGTGTTTGGAAATGAACTTAATGCCCAAGAAAATGAGGGACTAACAAGCAATCAGATTCATTCCCCAGCTCTTTGCACTTTTCAGACACAGCTCGAGTAATCCATCCATCTCTTGTCCTGAGCTGTCCCTGCTAGGTTAACTGTGGGTTCTCTGGCAAGATTATTTTATTTTGGTTGTTCACTGAATGAGTCTGTACCTCTGTTTCAATTCTCCTCTGAGTAAATGTAAGAACAGATGGCTCAGAGTTGAGAGAGTGATATGGCTCCTTGGCCCAAATGTAACTGCAGTTTGAAAAATCAGAAGAGTGCCCAAATGCCAAAAATTCTGCAACTAAGCATGCAAACAATTACAAGGTTTGTGCAAATGTGTGTGGGGGTGTGTCTGCCCACAGCAAATCCACACCCACATGGACTTCCATTAATCACTCTGGGATGTTTACTTCTGGCTCATCAGAATGCATTCAAAGAACAAATATTTGGTTTTGTAGTGCATTAAATGACATTTTAAAAAACTTGTGTTTCTTGAGGGAGGAGACCCCTGACAAACAGACAGTGGGTTTTCTCTTCTAGGGTGTTAAACAGGCTAATTGGTAGAAACAAATGAAGATGACAGCCAGGCTGTGAACTGTTTGGGACAGGGATCATCCCTTCTTACACAATATGCAGACATGAACACAACATGCAGAAACTAGTTTATGACAAATGGCAGAGCTGTGGTTAATGCCTTTTGCAGGAGAAGGGGTCTTTAATCTCCAGGCCTTTCCACTTGCCCTGTCTTCAGCCATGGCATTAGCTTAGAGCTCTTATGCCGGGTTGCTTCGATCATCAATTGATGACATTATGAGAAAAATACAGAACATGTGGTGATCACTTGAAAGTGTTTATATTAGAAGTTTTGATTCTTGCTAGCAGGCTACTGAAAACGAATATACACATCTGAAAATGAAAATACACATTGGCATCCACTATGTTAACTCTTCTGTAGCAGCCCAAAGACAGTGGAAGCTACTTAGGCAAGGAAAAATGCAAAAGGCTCAGCTACGCTCAGAGATAGCCTGCATCCTCCTGTAAGTGCAGGTATTAAATTCTGCATTCCTCTAACTCTTGACCACTGCCCCACTGCAGCATGCCTCTTTCTTAATCTTCAGCTGTGTGGAAAGTGCTCATCAGAGCTGCATATGGGAATGGGCCAAAATTTGTGATAACAGGAACAATAAAAATAGCCAGAAGTGATAATCTCTTTGGCTTGGAACAGTTGTAGCTGTAAGGAGATATTTGCCTGCCATCTTTGTTGCTTTTTGTTTTCTTATTATGTGAGCCCAAACACCAAGAAAATTACCTATATATTATTATCATAAATATAAATAATAAAACTACCTGTATAGGAAGTAAGAATAATTGAAGGGAGTGGTACAAGAAAGGCTGGAAGAGAAGATGCTTTCAGATTTCTGAACCCTGTATAATTTATGGTCCATGATGTATTGGGTACACTTCTCAAGTGCAGTGGCTAGTGATTGTCTCTTTTGTCAGATAATCTCACCCCCCAGTTTCATATGAGAAGTGCTAAAGGGAAAAACTGAAAGAGTGATCCTGAATTTCCTCTGACTGAGAACATCTTATGGTGAAGTTCCTCATCTGACTCCATTACCAGAGAGAAAAGAATCAGACTTCAGGTACAAACTCAAAGCAGTTATCTTTCAACAGATGATATCCTAGACTCCCAAAATATCATCCCCCTCCTCTTGCTTAGTCCTTTGCTCCTTAATCTGCACTTATGTTGCACTGAAAAAAATCCTTTTATTGCAAGACCAAGTACTCAGATCTTACCAGAATTGTGTTTCTCAGATCCTACCAGCACTGTATTGAGTAAAAGTACAATCAATATTCTTCACAGAAAGTAAAATGATTAGACCAAATCTTTAAGAGATCTGGTGAAACATTTTTTATCCAAACACAGGTGACACCATGACTTGGTGAGTTTTCTGAAGCAAGCCTGTACTTAAGTTGTGTGAGACACTGAACTAGAAGATGAGTGCTATAAAATGCCTTCAAAACATTTGTTTTTGGAGTCGACAATACAGAGCTAGAGGAGACTGTCTTCATGAAAACACGCAGTGGATAACACACCTCAAGCATGAGCTAAAACAAACTTGATGAACCATGAAATTGGTCTAGGAGTTGGATGATCCTTACGGGTCCCTTCCAACTCAGGGTATACTACAATTCTATGATTCTATGAAATCCATTTCTATTTTTTTCAGTTGGAATAGTATTTTAAAATTCTATGTATCACCTCCATACATATATAATGTACAAACATACACTAACACACATGTACAGATTTGGGTATGACAGTAGATAGCACATATGCGTATATATGAACTTCTGTGTGCAGTGTAGTAGTGACAAACAAAGAACTTTTGTCTGATGATGTTAGCACATTGGCCTGGATATGAAAAAATGGAGATACAGCTAAGGCAGTAAAGGAACAATTTCTTCAAAGCAAATTTACTCAACATCTAGAAAAATTAATAACACAACATTGAACAAACTGAAAACAGTCTCAACCCTTGTTGCTTCCCAANTACTTCTGGCTCATCAGAATGCATTCAAAGAACAAATATTTGGTTTTGTAGTGCATTAAATGACATTTTAAAAAACTTGTGTTTCTTGAGGGAGGAGACCCCTGACAAACAGACAGTGGGTTTTCTCTTCTAGGGTGTTAAACAGGCTAATTGGTAGAAACAAATGAAGATGACAGCCAGGCTGTGAACTGTTTGGGACAGGATCATCTCTTCCTACACAATATGCAGACATGAACACAACATGCAGAAACTAGTTTATGACAAATGGCAGAGCTGTGGTTAATGCCTTTTGCAGGAGAAGGGGTCTTTAATCTCCAGGCCTTTCCACTTGCCCTGTCTTCAGCCATGGCATTAGCTTAGAGCTCTTATGCTGTCTTGCTTCAATCATCAATTGATGACATTATGAGAAAAATACAGAACATGTGGTGATCACTTGAAAGTGTTTATATTAGAAGTTTTGATTCTTGCTAGCAGGCTACTGAAAACGAATATACACATCTGAAAATGAAAATACACATTGTCATCCACTATGTTAACTCTTCTGTAGCAGCCCAAAGACAGTAGAAGCTACTTAGGCAAGGAAAAATGCAAAAGGCTCAGCTATGCTCAGAGATAGCCTGCATCCTCCTGTAAGTGCAGGTATTAAATTCTGCATTCCTCTAACTCTTGACCACTGCCCCACTGCAGCATGCCTCTTTCTTAATCTTCAGCTGTGTGGAAAGTGCTCATCAGAGCTGCATATGGGAATGGGCCAAAATTTGTGATAAAAGGAACAATAAAAATAGCCAGAAGTGATAATCTCTTTGGCTTGGAACAGTTGTAGCTGTAAGGAGATATTTGCCTGCCATCTTTGTTGCTTTTTGTTTTCTTATTATGTGAGCCCAAACACCAAGAAAATTACCTATATATTATTATCATAAATATAAATAATAAAACTACCTGTATAGGAAGTAAGAATAATTGAAGGGAGTGGTACAAGAAAGGCTGGAAGAGAAGATGCTTTCAGATTATAATTATAATTTATGGTCCATGATGCTTTGGGTACACTTCTCAAGTGCAGTGGCTAGTGATTGTCTCTTTTGTCAGATAATCTCACCCCCCAGTTTCATATGAGAAGTGCTAAAGGGAAAAACTGAAAGAGTGATCCTGAATTTCCTCTGACTGAGAACATCTTATGGTGAAGTTCCTCATCTGACTCCATTACCAGAGAGAAAAGAATCAGACTTCAGGTACAAACTCAAAGCAGTTATCTTTCAACAGAAGATATCCTAGACTCCCAAAATATCATCCCCCTCCTCTTGCTTAGTCCTTTGCTCCTTAATCTGCACTTATGTTGCACTGAAAAAAGTCCTTTTATTGCAAGACNGAAAAAAATCCTTTTATTGCAAGACCAAGTACTCAGATCTTACCAGAATTGTGTTTCTCAGATCCTACCAGCACTGTATTGAGTAAAAGTACAATCAATATTCTTCACAGAAAGTAAAATGATTAGACCAAATCTTTAAGAGATCTGGTGAAACATTTTTTATCCAAACACAGGTGACACCATGACTTGGTGAGTTTTCTGAAGCAAGCCTGTACTTAAGTTGTGTGAGACACTGAACTAGAAGATGAGTGCTATAAAATGCCTTCAAAACATTTGTTTTTGGAGTCGACAATACAGAGCTAGAGGAGACTCTCTTCATGAAAACACGCAGTGGATAACACACCTCAAGCATGAGCTAAAACAAACTTGATGAACCATGAAATTGGTCTAGGAGTTGGATGATCCTTACGGGTCCCTTCCAACTCAGGGTATACTACAATTCTATGATTCTATGAAATCCATTTCTATTTTTTTCAGTTGGAATAGTATTTTAAAATTCTATGTATCACCTCCATACATATATAATGTACAAACATACACTAACACACATGTACAGATTTGGGTATGACAGTAGATAGCACATATGCGTATATATGAACGTGTGTTTGCAGTGTAGTAGTGACAAACAAAGAACTTTTGTCTGATGATGTTAGCACATTGGCCTGGATATGAAAAAATGGAGATACAGCTAAGGCAGTAAAGGAACAATTTCTTCAAAGCAAATTTACTCAACATCTAGAAAAATTAATAACACAACATTGAACAAACTGAAAACAGTCTCAACCCTTGTTGCTTCCCAACGGCCATGACACTATTTGGAAACCACCTGTGAAACATACACAAGAACTGGCATAATTTCTTGTTTTTGCTGCTTACTTTTTCCAAAAAAAGGGACCTTCAGACCTGTGCACCAGGAGGACACCATATGCAGTAAAATGAAAAAAAAAAAAAGGAAACTACTCAGAAATACTTCTTTGCCTCCAATCCTAACAAGAGTTCTTTGGGGATGTAAAAATTCTGTAATACTGAACAGATGTTAAGGTAACCCAAATACAATACCCAGAATCCTTGTTCCAGCCTGTTATTTTATAATTTATCAAAATGTTTAAATGGTCCTTCACTTGGCTATTAAAAAAATATTATTAAATGAAAGTAAGACTCTTGAGAAGGCTTTGAGCTTTAATGTGTTTCACAGAACACCCAGTCAGAGAGGAATGAAGATGCAAAAATCCTGCCAAGGGCTCAGTGAATGGATAAAGTGTTAGAGGTGATGTGTGTTTTCAGAAGACTTTATGCAGTACAATTTCAAAATGAGGACTGCATCTCTAAAGCCTTATTCAGGTAAGATGTTCATGGGATGAAATGAACAGGAAAAGGCAGATGCTCAGCTTGGCCTCCTTGAGGTCATCTATTAAGCCTGGAAGTTTCTGTTAGTACACATGCTTCTCCTCTTTAAATGCTAAATATTAGCCTATATACAGTAAATGATCATATATTCTCACTTGTACACATATAAGATTTCTTAAGCCCCTAACTTAAAAGCAAGGACATGTGTCCAAAACCAGGAGTCCATTCTCTGACACTAACAAAATAGCTAAAAGTTGATGGAGTTAATCAACTAGCCCAGTTTAACTTGGGAAATCAAAAACTCTAGAAAGGAATGTGCTCAAATCCATATTCTATACTTGAAAATTTGGTGAGGAAGGAGCAAAGCCAAAACCTGATGTGAGTTTGGCAAGTGGTACAAATCCCAACTCAAACCACTCAGGAGCTTTGGACACTCAAGTTCTGCTTCCAAATTGGCTGCCTGGAGCACATCTTATATCTGGGGCAGATAAGTAAATCATGACACCAAGAGAATTTATTTTTAACTTCCTTATATGTAAAAAATTGTCTTTATATTCGTTCATTCTTGATACCTGTCTTGCTTACACGATTTACAGCTGTCCATTTCCTGGAAACTCCTTTGGGTGGCCATTGCACTTGCTGTTTTCTTTCTAGCCAGCAGGGAATGCTGGTGTATGGAAGTAACTCTCTCCCTGTCATATGCAGAAATGCCTCTTCCTCAGTTAAGAAAGCATAGAAAACATTCCCTGCACAATCTGGAATATATTTGTTTCTGGAACAGCAGTGTTCAATCTAAAGGGTAAACTGATTTTCAAGTGCAGAGTACTCTTACCTTAGTCTACCCTGCTTTGCCAGTGCTTCTAGTCTTAAAGCAGGATGTCCTATTTTACAATACTTGCTATTAGTGCTTCAGCCAAGGAGGATCTTCATGCTGCAGTCGTAGAAAATGTAGCTTGTCTCCAGGCTGGGAGAAACACTGGTCTTTGAGTTGCCAGTTTCTATTCTTAAATATATGAACAGTCCAAAGATCTCTCAAAGCTTGATATGATATGACAAAGCAAAGGTATTTATGTTCCATGGTTATTTTCCCTTGTCAGATTCAGTGAGGATAACATACAGATGTACTGTAAGTCTTTCAGTATTCTCAAGAGAGAAAGCCCCTTTGGCAGACCTCCTTACTTCTTCAATAAACATAAGGTTTTTCTCAGTTTTGATTTATAGCACTGAACGTGTACCTTTTCCATTCTGTAGCTGATGATACTGAAAGCTGGAAGTTAATAGTGTCATAAAAAAACCCCAAGGCCTTGTTTCCAAAACCTGTACATATTCTTTATACTTTTGAATCAGAGAATATTTAGGAGAAAATTCTCCAAAGTAACTGAGTTCCAAGATAAATAGCCATTCTCCACTTTGCACTCAAAAACCACAATCCCCAAGAAAAGAAGTTTCTCTGCACATACTGCGCCCCTTAAGCTTATGAAATGGAAATGTTTGCCAAAGGAGAGAGGAAAGAAGGAAGATCCTGTGTCTGGGCTCCAGTTGCAAATCTGTTAAGATGAATTCCTTGAGGCCAGCTCTGTAGAGAAGGGCTTCAGACTATTGGTGTACATAAAACTGAATATGAGCCAGCAATGTGTGTTTGCAGCAGAAATCCTGGGCTGCATCAAAAGACGTGTGGCCAGCAGGTTGAGGGAGATGATTCTCCCCCTCTGCTCTCCCCCAGCTCTGGGGATTCTCACCGTAAGACAGACATGGGCCTGCTGGAGTGAGCCCAGAGAAAGGCCATGAAGATGATCACAGGGCTGGAGCACCTCTCCTGTGAGGACAGGATGAGAGAATTGAAGTTTTTCGGACTGTAGAAGAGAAGGACCTGGGGTGACTTTATTGAGGCATTTCAATAATTAAAGGGTGCTTATAAGAGAGTGCTTATAGAGAGAGACTTTTTACCAAGGGCTATAATCATAGAATCACAGGATCATGAAGTTTGGAAAAGACCTCCAAGATCATCAAGTCTAATCTTTGACCAAACACCCATTGTCAACAATCATAGCACTAAGTCCAGTAATTTCTTGAACATCTCCAGGCATGGTGACTCCACCACTTCCCTGGGCAAACTGTTCCAATGCTTTACAACACTTTCAGTGAAGAACTTCTTCCTGATATCCAACCTGAACATCCCCTGGTGCAGCTTGAGGTAATTTCCTCTTGTCCTGTGACTTATTACCTGGGAAAAGAGACTGATGCCCCTGGCTACACCCTCCCGTCAGGTAACAATAGTAAAAGAGACAATGGTTCTAAACTGAAGAAGGGTAGATATAGATATAAGGAAGAAATTCTTTACCATGACAGTGATGAGACACTGCAATAGGTTGCCCAGGGAAGTTGTGGATGCCCAATCCCTGGAAAAGTTCAAGGCCAGGTTGAACAGGGCCCTGAGCAACTTGGTCTAGTGGAAAGTGTCCCTGTTCACAGCAGGATGGTTGGAACAAGATGATCTTCAAAGGTCCCTTTTGACCCAAACAATTCTGTGATTCTATGATTCTATCTCCAAGATAGAAAAAGTTTTACTTTATGATCAAATAGCCACAACAACAATAACTTAACCAGTTTCATTATTACTTAGGCATCTTGCTGTTGGCTTTAGTGTTGGCTCTGCTTTTTCCTGAAACTCCTCATATTACCTGTGAAGGAAGGCAAACAGCACTGAAAGAGTAGTTTATGACAAGACAGAGCTATTTATCAGCCTTGTAATGTAGGACACCAGAAGACATGCCATCCAGACTTCATTTCCTGCTGTATTTCACCTCTGAGCCTCCATCCTGTCACCAAGAGTCCTCTGTGAGACTTTGTGAGCAGCTCTCCTGCCACTGAGGAATGACCTTTCCAGGTGCAGGCTACCATCCTCTCTTTTTGCAGACTGTCTACCAATAATGGGAAATGTGTAAGTGCTTGATATGAAGGTTTCCTAGGAGCTAAGGCTGGAGTTGCTTCTGCCACAGAGAAGCTCCTGTATCAAAAGCAAAAAAAAAAGTAGATTTTCTTTTCTTTTCTTTTCTTTTCTTTTCTTTTCTTTTCTTTTCTTTTTCTTCTTTTCTTTTCTTTTCTCTTCTTTTCTCCTCTCCTCTCTTCTCTTCTCCTCTCCTCTCCTTTTTAAATTTCTCTCTCTGAATAGACCACATTTGTACACAAAAGCAATGACCCAGAAAGAATGCATTCATTGCTATACATATTGCTGCTTTTAAACACTAAGCTCCTATCCTGACAGAGGTAGCTAGGCAGAGATAAGACTAAAGAGCAGTTCCTGTGAAACTGCAGTCTTAACTTTTATAATAGCATACTGTGGAAAGAAGTGTTATTTTTAGAGACCTAGCTTATCTGGGAAATTTTGGCTTGCAACTGAAATATTACTTTCATGATCCATACACATGGATTTTTATGAATGGTTCTTAAGGGATACTTTTTTTTGCTGCTAGGCCAGTCTTTGGTGACATTTAAAATTATAATAGCAGCATTATATGAGGAATTACCTGGTCCAAGAACCCTTTAGTGCCATGAGCACATGTAGCAGACGTGTAGCATCTGCATGTAGAAATAGCTCTTCCACTCACCAAGGTATGAAGGCTCTGCACAAAATCTCATGGACACAACCACCTGCATTGGGGCACAACCACCACACTGGTTGGGCTGTTTGGCTGATCCTCTGCTATTCATGTCCTCACTGAGCAGAGCAGTCATTTTCCATGTCTGTGGAGACAGCTTCTCTTGAAAACCACAGGCCTCCCTGGTACAGCTAAAATGCTGCAGCAGCTTTGCCCCCCAACACTCCTCTGCCCTCAGAAAAATGTACTTTATCCAACAGTTATGCATTGCTGACCCTCAGTGTCTATCTCTCATCAGGAAATACCTGAAAAGTTCACTATCTTTTATGCCACATGATCAGTCTACAGTTATGATCTGCACACATCCATCAGTGCCCCTGTGTAGCTTCCAACAGTGAGACAGTGAGACTATCCCTACTCTTTTTTTCTCTTTCCTCCCTTTTTCTTTGTTTACTTTCCAGGAACTGTCTGAAGTATTTCCAGCCTGCCTTCACCCAGCTTCAGTTCTGATCTAACTTTCTTTTCTTTTTCTTTCTCTTTTTTTTTTTTTTTTCTTTTTTTTCCCCATGGGCAGCCTCACTTGGACCCCCCAGCAGCTCAGCAGCAAAGTCTGCTGACTTGCAGCATCCCTGGGGAGTTGATTCAGTCAGTCTCTGTCTGTGGGTCTCTTCAAAGAGCTCCAGCTCAGATCTGCAGCAAACTGGCAGCTGCTTTCCTTTTAAATACATAATGGAACAAGCTGGATGTCAGCACAGGAGAGCTGGGAGGATGGTTGGATTTGGAGGAGGGCTGGATTTGTAATGAAAGTGGTGCAAGAGAAAGGTCTTGAAAAATATCTTGGCAAAATCCATAGACATACCACCAGGAGAGACTCAAGGTAGTAGTGCAATCTGCACATAAAATCTCTGCATTGAGATTTTCTAAATTTTATAACAAAATAGGGGAACTGTAAAATATTCTTTTGAACTCTAAAATTTTCTTACATGAAATGTATAGTTCTGCTGTCAGAACTTTATCCCTTTAAAGCCCTCCTTCCCTTGTTTTAATGAAATACGGCTTGATTTCTTGATTTTTTTTTTTAGAGGTCACCTTGGAGTAAAATAAAGTTTTATTTCAGGATTGATGAAACACAATATTTCAGCTTTCCACAAGCAACACATTTTAAAAAATATTAAATAGCTCTTTCTTGATAATTTCAAATCCCTTCCTTCATTATTTCTGTTGGGACAGATTCCTAAATTTAAATGGGTTCACAAGCCAGTTTAATTTCTCCAAACTCTGTGGTTGGATTTACTATCTGTTGAACACAGAAGCCATATGGTGCCAAGAGGCCTTGTGTAGAAGAGCAGTCTTATGGCTAAACGATCACCCTGGGATTCAGGAGGCCTCAGTACAACTTCTGACTCTGCCAGTTGTCTTCATCTTGGCCTTTCCCCATGACCAAATTCTTAAAGGTACTTTGGTGAGCTTTTTTTTTAAAGGTTCCAAAATAGTCTAGGCATCTCATACATACACTGACATACTTTCCTGACAATTACAGCTAGCAAAGTCCCTGAGATGACGCAGGATGGAAGAGCTTCCCTCACACTTCTCTGCTGTATTGTGTTGTGCTCTATTCAGGACGCAAACTCACAGAAACAGGTCACCCAGGGGAGCTGCTGGACTCTGGGTCTGGCATCCAGACCAATAAGAGCCAAATCTAATCCATCTCTCATTACCTCATTACAATTAGTTGCTACATGGCAAACTGGCAACTCAGTGCACTAATTAAGATGATAGGATAGAAAAAACCCCATTGAACTGTAGAAGGTATTACATAATTCAGAGATATTTTGGGGAAATGAATGGAAACCAGAGGTAAAGAAAAGCTAAAATGGCAAGTTTTCTGTCAGCCTCCCTGCTTGGGAAGGCAATGTATCTTCCAGCCAAATTCTCCTTATTCTCCCTGAGATACTGTAGTCCTGGGTCACCCTGTGGCACAGTTAATCCATCAGAACAATTTTTATATCCAGATAGTTTGGCCTTTTAATACCCTAAAAATGAAACACCATGGTTGCTCTGAGGGGAGACACTTCCACTGTCACCGTACAGATTGGGAAGGTGAGGAAAGTGTCAGATGAGATATTTGCCCCAGATTACACTCAGCAGCAGTACAGGGAAGTGACTGTCACACAATATCAAAATTGAATTTTTCTCTTTTCTGATCTTGCATTTGGGTCTTAGTGATATTCCACACCTTTGCAATAGTCTGTGAACTGGAATTGCCCTTTTGGTACCATTGCAATAAGACATATGACCACAGGTACAGACATGTCCAAGATAACCTAGAGCTGCCCCACTCCCCACTGCAAGTGGAGCAAGTGGCATGGAATTCAGGGAGCACTAACTGCAAAGGTGTGCAAGAGGAAGAGGCACTAGGTCTTGGACAAGGTAACACATTTAGCCTAAAGTTAGCTCACATGCTGCAATCACATGTCTAGATTACACCTTAGATGTAACTGTGTGTCCTTTACCGATTCATTGTGTTGTTCAAAGCATTATACACATGTATATTGCCATACACATACACTACCTTATCTACAGATTACATGAATTCATTGTCCAAAGTCATAGTTTTACTTTTGGATTGGTATTGAGACTCCTTTGCAGTTTCCCGGGAATTACAAATTAAATGATGTGAAGAGATGATTAAAACGGCTGAACCAGACTTTTCAGAACTGACAAAATGTATGCTCTCCATGCAAAACTTCCTTGTTGAATCAGTTACACTCATTTTGAATTATCTTAATTGTTAAGACCTTTAAATCATCTTTTGTTGAATGATAGTAACCAAGATGCTAAAAGTTCCCACCTTTGTAAATGAAATCACATCTTTCTTAAGGCAAGAACTTGAATGTGAGTCTTCCATGCCACAGGGAGATGCACGAATTTCTCCCTCCTCTGGCACGAAGCTCAATGTCAGGACAGGTAGTAACCCAGAGATGCCTGTACCATCTCTACCAGGGCAGATATTGCTCTCTTGAGCAGAAAACCTTCCCCTACAACCAAAGTTTCACTAATGACAAACTCCAATGGAAGATCATGTTTGTGGTAAGTCAGTGTTGTGGTAAGCAAAGCATCTTTTGCTGAAAAAGTCTTTACCCTGCTCCTGCCTCATCACTGCCCAGATCTACAGTCCTCTGACTCTGCAGACACAGGGATGGGTATGCAATGAATTCTGCCCTCTGGTCCAGCTGTGACCCAAGCCTGCAGGTACCTGTTTGGGCTCATGTAGCTGCACCCTTCTCCATCACAGACCAGGGGGATTTCAGCACAGAGTGTACAGAGGTGCAATTCCCTCCACAGCACCTCTTCACTAACTTTTCCTCTTTCCTCCATGCCTCATAAGAAGCAAGGCAATGACACTGCCCACATCATGCACTAATCTCCCATGCTGCCGTAATTAAAAAACCTCATGATATGAATTTTTTAGTGTAGTTTCCCATAAAGCAGTCATCCTTGGAGGATGTAAGCTGGGTATACACCAGAGTGCAATGTTGCTTTGAGAGTGAGTTCATAAAATAAATGTCTCTGTGAACAGTCCCAGTGAAATTGTCATCCATAAGAAACCCTCCTGGGTCAGACACTTGTAGAGACACGTGTTATCTTAGCTGACACTGCATCTGTTTGCCCAATTCTGTAATTCAGAGAATCATAGAATCATCAAGGTTGGAAGAGACCTTTAAGATCATCAAGTCCAACCACCAGCCTTGTACAAGATGAATAAGGAGATGAATTTACTTTTCAGGCTGTTAACTTTTCATAAGCCGCCAGTTCTTACTGAAAATGCTCAGAAACTCTCCCCTCATAAAATGAACAGACCAAATGAAGCATCTCTGCTCTGACAGAGGAGTGGACCATGCTGTCTTACAAAGTGCAATTTTTTAAATCCAAAGAGAGCTGAGCAAAAAGGGTATGTAGGAATAAAGGACTCTGACTGCTAAGGAATCATCTGCATGTGAACAATAAAAATAAGCAAGTACTGCTCATTTTGGAACTGGGAGGTGCAAGCCTGAGGGTTGTTTGTGCATTAACTTGTCATAGTGGCTTTACAAGTGTGTGCCTGCCTGTTTATTCATGGATGCAGCAGAGTCTGTACTGTAAGCAAGAAATATAACTTGCAGATAAGTAGTATTGCGTGGAGACAAAACACCCACCAAAAAACTGTGGGAACTTGTGTGTCTTTATAAAATGTGTTTTGATAGGGAAAGACATGTATAACAACAAAGCCATCTTACTGGTAATAGTAGTTAACATTTCTTCTAATTTCATTAATGATTTAATTCTTAAAGGAAGAAAGGTTGGAAGAGTTCATTTGGTTTTAATTACTGGGGTGAAGTAATAGGTGACTAACGTTGGCAAATCACTCATGTTGTTTTGAGAAACCAGTTTACAATTATTTTTTCTTATGATTTGTTTTCTTAAAAAAAAGAAAATAAAATCTATTTAATGTATGTTTCTTAATTTAAACAAGGCTTGTGATAAATGTTGAGGATGAAAGTAAAAATTCAGGTGTATCAGAAATAATAATTTTTAAATTGTTTTTCCCTGTCTCAAGTTTACGTTTGGACTTCATGAGCTCTTTCCAGGGCATGTCTTCAGTGCCTATTACCACAATATGCTCTTCTCAAACATATGCTTGTTAATCTGACAGGGAGGACAGGCAGTCACCCACTTAATGATTTTCTGTAGTGTGGTTTTTCACACTGCATGACCTGCAAGCAGGAGGAGAGAAGTGTTTGTTTTGCTGTTGGGGACCTATTTGCTGAAGAAAAAAAAAAAAAAAAAGGCCAGAAGAAATCTGGATTCATTGCAATGATCACAAAGAAGGCCATAAAGCGATTTTTACTAGAGTTCAACTCTTGGTCAATGAGATTCATGTTTGCATATATATCACTGAGCCGTCAGGGTCCTGCAGCAGGTGTTCTGTGGGGAAATGTTCGGCACCACAATGGCACCTGTGCCCATAAAGTCATCACCTACCACCCAAGACGGGCGCAGAAGCACCAGGGGCCGTGGAGCCCTTCTTGTTCCAGCATCACCACACAGTCAGGGGCTGGGCTCCTTCCAGGGAGGAGCTGGTCAGGAAGGATTAATGGCAGAATTAGTCTCTACCATTCTCGGGGCAACAACTGCCACTTCTCTCCTGACCCTCACCAGCCCTTCTCAGAGACAATAGACAGATTTGGCTGCAGCTGGCTGGCGAGCCGACATAAAGCTAAACACCTGTGGACCAAATATGCACAGCTGCAGCTTGCCAGGGTTGAACCACCTATTGTGCAAACTGTGCACGTGCCACCTGCCAGCGCCTGCAAAATGGTGCAAGTTCAAAGACAGAGCCATTGGGGGTGGGGGAAAGAGGGGGTTGCCAGAACCCCATTATCTGATTTTACTCAAATGCCCTGCAAAATCTTTCTGTGGCAGAGGGCGTTTCTTAGAGCTGTGCAATATATGGATGAAACCATATTAAGCCTGAAGAATTAAACACCTGCTCAGGAAGCACTTGGCCATAGTTCACAGGTTTGTTGCATTCAGTTTTTGTGTTATTGCTGTAAAAGTGATTCACAAGAACAATTAATTCTTGTAATGGCCTACTCTAATACTGAATAGATACAGAAAATACCTAGGGATGACTGAGTTGCATTTCATTAATTAATTTCTTCAGTGTACTCAGAATATGTAAAACAACACACGCCTATTATTAGCCCCAGTGAGACTAATGCAAATATTTAAGGGCAGATATTTCATGGAGCTGCCTTTGTTCATGAAATATATATATATATGTCCATTAAAATGATTCTTCCTCTCCAAGGTTACACAGGCTTTAGCAAATTAGGAAGTAACCTTTTTCAAATATGAAATACTAATAGTCTGTTATCATGGCTAGGGGATGGCTACTCTACTGAAATCTATTTGAAGCTGATCTGCGAAAACTCCACCATCCAGAAATTCCCCTTGAAAATTTCAGCTCAGGTGGAACATGGGACAATGAGCTCTTGAAACAAGAAATGAACATGGTGTTGACTGCAAGCTGAAAAATGAATTCCAGCGTTTTTGTATCCCCAAAATAACTTGTTCAATACATGTGTGGTCCAACCTGACTGGCTAAGCACTTTGTCCTCAGAGCTTCTTGTAGGTGAAGGCCCCTTCAGAGACTTCTTCACCCATGTTACCAGGTGTACCAAGACACTTGCACATATGTCTGACTGCTTCTAAGGATGTGCTCAGCGTTCCCAGTTCTTCTGACCAGTCAAAACTGGTTGTCACCTCCAGAACAGTTCATTCTGTCAAACTTTTTTCTTACGGATGCTTGGAAATATCCAGGGAATAGGCTGGAGGCATACCAGCATTCTCATGGACCCCATGATGTCTTGCTAGGTATGTGAAAAGTTAGGGTCTCTCAGGGTCAAGGAAACAGCCAGAGACAAGGCATGGCATGGATGCATTGCCCTGGTGACTACCTATGTCCCATGAATGTTGACTGGACAGTGTGGGACCCTCTGGTTTTATACTGTTACTTCAGGCTCTTAAATAAGTTGTGTGGAGTACCTGACTACTCCAGAGCAGAAGCATGCTTTTTTCTATACTTCTTTCGTGGTGGGAAATTGACTGTGTCAGTTCCAAATTTTCAAGTCAGTCTGAAAAAGAAAATATTTGCTGTGGATTTATTTCAATGATTTTCTTTTTTTTTTAATTTTCAGCAGAATATGTCCATGAAGCTGTTTTCATCGTCAAAGTTTTATATGTTCAAACCAAAAGAAATTAAGAACATGAACTTAACATGACAAGGCACTTTTGGAGGGTCTATGTTTACTATGTTCTCTGCATGGCAGCTCAGCTCAGCACAATTCAGTAGGAATTTGTGCCTTCTGAGAAGCTGTCACTTATGAAAAACAATCACAAACCAGACACACAAACCAGTCAACAACATAAGGGAAATCACTATTCAGCCAAGGTACCCATACACTGATATGAATAAAACTAAAAATACTGGTTTATGGAAGCTATTAAAAGGGTGTTGATTTTTTTATGCTTACTGGGAAATGGACAGAGGCCACCAACCTCATTTCACAAAGGCTGCTGCAAATCCTCCAGTCAGTAAAAGCTTTCAGTTATCCATGTCTAGTTTTGAACCGGCAACCCCTATGTAAAAGGTGCTGTATCCCTTCATCACTCAGCCCCTCCCTACCCAGTTTTTATGGTCAACAGGTGTGTGTGTAGGAGAGACTGTGGTCTCCCATTTAATTTGTTACTCCTGATTTATGACATAATATCAGTTAGGCAGGCTTCATAAAGTTGGAGGCCAGAAGGGACAACTAGATCATCTTCTCTGTCCTCCTGTGTAGCACAGCCCATTAAGTTTCACCCGGACACCAGTATATTAAGCTCAAAGATGAAATTGAGACTACAGTACTTTAAGTACACAGGGGATTAAACCATGTGCCACAGATGGACCCGGGAGAGATGAAAGTCATTACTGCTCAAGACCTCTGCAGTCTCAAGAAAGAAGAGATTTGAGAGAAGTCTAGCTGATACCAGCAGACAAACCCATCCCTGTAGAAAGAAGGCAGAGTCCCCAGATCAAAAACAATGAGGCAAGAAAATCAAGAATGAGAGCAAAACTGCCAGAAATTTCTGCTAACCTAATCTGGGAGAAAATCATATCTTCTATCAAAATATTGTGATCAGCATAGCCCTGGATATGACAAGAAGGAACAGCAGCAGGAATATAGGGGAAAAAACCCCACTTTCTGCCATCACAAGACTCTTCTCTTTCCTTCTCCCTTCAAGCTTCTGAGGAAGACCAAAGGGGGAACAAAAAGGCAAAAGGTTGCCTTGTATGGCTAATGTTAGACTGGCTTTTTATTAAGGTTTATAAAATGAAGGCTTATAAGGGCACTCAGAGACATTGGGCATGTGATGCTGAGAAGTGATGAGTGTAATGTCATTTCAAGAGCAGAAGCTAAAGCATGGGGAAAACCAATTCTCGGAACAAACCATGACACTAGGGCAGCTCTCCTGAGCCACAACTTTCCTGACTAGGAAACAACTGACTAATAAGGAACACACATGGAAATAATTTACTGTCAAAGCGCCGGCAAAAAGGATAGTTTTTTTCTATTCCATCAGGACAAAAGCATCACTGGAGAAAAGCCAGTCCAAGCTTCATAGTTTCTAACAAATTAAGCATGAGACAAAAAGACAAACATTGCAAACAAATACAAAATTAAAGCAATATTTGGTGGACTTTAGCATCTTGTTGCTTTTGACTGTGTAAAAGTTTTAGAGAGAAAACACACTATGTCTTCCCTAGAATTACGAGGTGAAATATTGTGGCCTTTTAACTGGACAAAGTTCTCAGTCATCACCTTCTTTCTGATTTCATTCTTCTGTCTGTTGCAGCACTGTCTGTTGCTACCAAACAGCATGATGTGACTTTGCTTGTGCAACTAATTTTACTGATTTTAATGGGATTTCTCAAGCAAATAAAATTGTTTGTGTACTTGAGTATTTTTTCAGATTCAGATAAAGGCTTTGCCTTTGCAGAGAGCGATAGAGTCTGTCTGTCTTGCCTGCACATTTGCCTTTTGCTTTCTTAGATTCAGCCATGTCATACTGTTCAATCTGATTCAACAGCAACTTCTAGAAGTAAAGCCACAGTATATGGCATGTATTGCTTAAGTGTATTCAAAGCCATGGACAGTATGATGTTGTGCGTCTGGTTCATACAGGGACTGAGCAAAGTCACATCTCCCACAGACCAATCTGTCCACTGCCCCTGAATGACAAAGGAAGTTAATTTTTCATCCAATCCTTCCAAGTTTCCCCTTCTTCCCCTTTTCTAAGGTTGATTGTTTCAAGGAACAGAACTATCTCCTCTCATGGTCTATCTGACATATTTCTTTTTAGGTGCACTAATTTCAGGGAAAGTACACTCTTGTGGACACCATCATCAACTAGCTCTTCTATAATGATGCAATGATGTCACCAGCACATAAAATGTGATTCATAAAGTCCCTTTTGATAAAGTCCCTCTTGCACCAAACTCTCTCTTGATATTTTTCTATGCACCAAAGAGACTTTGGGATCCCTTCACACACAATGGGAGGGAGGGAAAAAATAAGAGGGCTGTGGGGTGAGACAAGAAAATTATGAAGGTTGTTTTAATAAACCAAAAGAGATAAGGATGCAAAGTGCTGGAAAATATATCTAGAAGGGAAAACTGTAGAAGTTGAAAGGAAAGAGGAAATTAGGCAGAATATGTGAAACTGAGAGATCAGCAAGCCAGGTTTTCAGCTGGGGTAAGCCAGTCAAAATCCACTAAAGTGAGTGGAGCTGAAATGAGTTCTAGCCATTAAGAATCTATCTCATTTTTGTTACATTAAAGAAATAAAGAACAGGAAATTTACTTTAGAGAGAAGCTAGAACTCATTAAGTGTGATTCAGCTGGTTCCCTGAAAAATTCAGCAAGAACCCTGCTAAGGCCTGCTATTCTACAAATGTTATCCGATTAGACTCGTTATATTTCAGAAAGCTTGGTCTTCATACACTCAGGGTGGATTCTGCAGATGCCCAAGAATAACCAAATTTGATGCCTGGGCTTCCAAATGTGTCCAACTACAGCAAGGAATAACTGAAGGCAGACTGGGATTCGCCCACTGCATCTACATGTTCAACACAGGTCACCCAACTTTCTCTAAGCCTTCACATGTCCTTGAGTTTATCACAGCAGGCAGAGAATGCAGTGAATCACAGCCTCTTGTTAGCAATTGCCATGCCAGACCATTAGAAAGTTCTAAATTGCTGCTAGCCCAGCTTTGAAAGACAGGTCTATTTGATTTGACACAGAACAAATCATAAATAAAACAACACCGCATTCCCTCCCCATTCCCCAATTAAATGTCACGGAAGGCTGCCCTTCCCACACAGCTGGAACAGGCTAAAGCCAGACATGTCTTTTGGGGTGGCAGGGAGGACTACAGAGTTCCCTTCCCACATACAGTTTCTCCATGCTGCACTGTGGCAGCCCTCCATCTATCTGGAAATGCTCCAAAGTTCAGAGGAAGCTTATGAGGAGCAATGTGCAGTGATCCTTCTCACAGCCTAAGGAGTTGTGCCAGGGACCAAGTTCAAGACCTAAGCAATGCCCTGCTTGGCTAGTCAATTGGATAGAAAAATTAATTTACAGCCATATAGTGGAGGACAGCCCAAATTCCAAAGAGTACTGAAGTCTCTGGAAGCTTGGCTAGGATAAGTAGTGCTGCTGTGACAGCTGAGGTTTCCACTTGTTGCAAAGGGTGGCAAGACTTTATGGCCACATACACAGGTAGCCCAAAGGGACCTGCACATCACACTGCATGCTGTCACTGCAGGCACCAGCCAGGAATGGAGTGTGCAGTACAGCTTTTCATCATGACTACAGTTCAAGTTAGGTTTTCTTGCTCATCTCAGTGGTGGGTGCTTAAAATGAAGAAAACAACAAGATGCGTGGAGTTGCAGTGCATTATATCTGAATGCAACACGTAGAAATGCTTCTTCTTTGTGTTCAACACAAGAATGGTTGCAAGCAGGTCTTTTTCTGGAGGCTAAGTGTAGAATCTCCAGCTCCTGGAGAAGAGCCAGTATTTCTCCCAGGCAATCAGGATTGCCTGGTACTGTCAGGTGCCACATCTACATTTCAGTGTCTCACTGACTCCTCCATGTTGATACACTTGGACAGGAGAAGGATTGCTGAATTGCTATGCTAAGGAAAAGGTCTGCATCAGTCTGGAGTGAGGGAAACAATCCGGTAGTGGTTTTAGAAGTTCTGAAGTAGCCTGTGACACCCAGCCCTCCACACGGAGACTGTGTGCCTGTGACATGCAGCAATGGGAGCAATGGGAGGGGAAGATGTTGAAGACACTTCCCTAAAGCAAGGGGAGATGTTAATGGTTGCCCGTGAAAAACAAGACCTGTTTCAACAACAACAGTAAAAAAACCACTTGGGATTTTAGAAAAGTATAACACAGATCAAAGGCCTATTTATACTGTGGCCAGTGAATATTTCTGCGGAACTTTCAAAACCTGTGTTTCACGTTTTCACTTGAATTCTCTCTTACCTTAGAGAGGATGCACCTTCAGGCAATAAAGTAAAGCACAATAAATGTTGCAAATTTAATCCGACTTCCCATGTTTTGGGATAAAAGAAGAGGTTTTGAATCTGCCAGTAGTAAAAAACACCAACACATTTTTGTCTTGAGTGCATGGTTACTAAAAATAGATGTTGACTACCTACCTCATGCATTGCTCTCAAAGCAGGGGGCTGCACATGCAGCCATCACTTGCAAAAGGTGTGCCAAGCCCGTTCAAAGGAGGGGGCCTGTGAAATAAAACTTCATTGCTAAAAAGCTAAAAATAAAACTTCACTTCTTCTCAAGTGTCTGGCTTAATAGCCCCTCTGTTATTCTTCTTATTCTGATGATTCTTCCTGTTATTTGTACAGCTGAGCCAAAGTTTCCAGGCAGTTCACAAAGTAAAAAAGAAAGCTCAAGTGGGACATGAGGTATTATAACCTGTAATTTTGGCTCTCATTTACACTACAGTTTCATTTACACCCATTTTTAAAGTCTCTAGACATTCAAAGAGGTATGCAGGGGCTTCTTTTTTTTTTGTTTTGGTAACATTATTAGAGGTATTCTACATGTATAATTATATTATTATTATTAATTTTATTTTAATATCTCTGAATCGAGTTCTGGGGTTTCCAAGAAGAACTCAATGCTTGGTTAAATTCCAGAGTAATCAAGGGAATAATAAAAAGAATTATCTTGCCCACTCCTATTATATTTAATCACTTTTCTACTACATGAAAGAAAACCTGAAATTTGCACTGCGATACAGTGCAAATTAGATTACTTGAAACAGGTTCTTTATGAAGTGCATATGCAGGAGTGCTGTCAACTTCTGCAGCCTTGTAAAAAAAAAAAAAAAAGAAAGAGTTCTCAGTGATAGTGATTCATTTTATAATTCACTAATCATATTTCTCTCAGGTAAAGAGAAGATTATTAAAACACTTTTCAGCACAAAGTATTTCTCCTACAGAAACTGTAGGGGTTTTTTGGCTTTCTCATTAGCCATGACCATCCCAAATCTGGTATCAGTTGACCAGAATATCAGTTACTCTCTTGCCTTTCCTAATAACTAGGAATAACACAGGAAAATAATATTCAGTGTAACGAGTTATTTATATATACACTTGTAAATAAAATTATTTCATGCCATGTAAGATATTTTTCTATTTGAACATTGCACCAGCATTTTATTTTAAAACTTCACTATAGATTAAAAAAGACAGATACTTCAAAGTGAGTAATGTTTTATTTTTCCATTCAATTTTCATAAGCATCCTTTTATTTCTCTGCTTTCTGCTCCCTTTTCTTTCTTCCTTCCTCTCCACCTTTTCTTGCTTGGTGCAAATATATATTCCCTTAACATGAGAAACTCTCTTAATGAAAGCTCATGTAGATTTTTCAAACTTTCATTTTCATAGGGATAGATCAGGTCCAAGAAACATGCCTGTACATGTGGAGATTTTTGTTTCAAGACATAGTATGAGAGATATCATATTTTTGAAGGTCGTTATAGGCTGAGTTGAGCTCACCCCATATAATCCACTAACATTTTTGTTGTCAGGGATGACATCATTTAAAATGAGCTTTTGAGACTTCAAACAGGGCTGGTACAGAGCATGCTGAAATCAGTAGGTGTCTCTCTACTGACTGCAGTGCACTAATGATCAAGTCCTTTAATACCATCTGTAGAAGGCAATTTCAAGGCATTCCTTTCATTTAAAAAACTCACAAACCCTCTGGTGCACCCTTAAAAGCAAGGCATTTAAGAAGCCTGTCTATATCTAGTGGACATGCCACCCTACCTATTTCCTGCATGCTCCAGAGCTCTGCAAATTGCCCTCAGTGTTTGTATAAAAAATATCATAATAGTCACTACAGCATTTTGACAGCTGAATGCTGCGACCCCTTGAATCAGTGAGGTATTGCTGATGTGCCAGGGGCTGAAAAGCCTTTGCTTCACTTTGACTTTTTATTCCTACCTAATCACCATTCACATTTCAGTAAAATTAAATATTCTTCTGTTTAGGTGCCAGCAACTGATGGAAGCAGTAAAAGAAGTTAATTGAAAGCTATTGGCTGTAATACCTTAGGCAAGATTAAAAAAGAGAGAGAGAGAAAGAAAGAGACAGAGAAAGAAAGTGAGAGAGAGAGACAAAGAAAGTGAGAGAGAAAGAAAGAGAGAGAGAGAAAGAAAGTGAGAGAGAGAGACAAAGAAAGTGAGAGAGAAAGGAAGAGAGAGAGAGAAAGAAANCTAAAAGTCCCATAGCTGTGACACAGAGTTACTTAGGGCTATTAAATATATATACTTCATCTTCTATTCTTGCGATGTTTTATTCAATTGACTCTTTTTTCCACTTCAACTACCCTTTTGACTTCTCAGCAGTCTGTGTGTCAGGTGGCTCCCTGTACTGCACAGCCCACAGTTCCTACTCTTCTGTCTCTCACATAAACTAGTGCAGGGCCAGGTATGGTCCACCTCTACCCGCATCGAGAAAGCTCTTCCTTCCTAAGTATTCCTGTTTGTCAAACAGCTAATGGATCTCTTTGGGAGAAAAGGAGATGGAATCTGGCTCAGAGATGTGCACAACCTCAACAAGAGCACAGGCAGATGAGGGGAGAGAGATGTGGCATCCAGGGGTGGGGGCTACAGCTGGGGAGTGGTGCATGTGGCTCCCACCAGCACTGATGCTTCCTTCTGGATCACTGCATCTGCTGTGTGGGATGGAGGTGCTGCTGTCAGCCACAGTGCCGTGGGGGAAAAATGGGAAGCACATGGGAAGCAGGAGGGAGAAACCGACTGGGAAGAAGGAAAAACAAAGCCCCTCTAGCTCCTTCTCAGTAAGATGTGAGCTGTCAGGCCTTTAAGGTACTCTAAGGAGCAGTGTGTAGATGGGCTGCTGTACCCTTGTGGAGCACCTCTGAAGATGGCTGAGCAAAGCCAAGTCCAGGATCCAGCCCCCAACTCTGCAGCCAACTAGGCTAAAAGTTTAACTCAACAGAGGACTATGTCCACTAGCAAAACTTTGCAAGATCAGGTCCAAAGAAAGAAATTTTACTGGAAACCATTTTAAACTACATGTGAGGAATGGGACCAGGGAAGACAGCAGAATGAGAAACTGCTGTCTTCTGTCAAAGCAGATGGGACCCAAAGCTGTCTCCAAACCTAGGAAGTTCTGTGACTGCTTCCAGGCCTCTTGCTACCTTTGCTTGCTGCTGGTGTGACACATGGCTAAGGAAGACATGCATGCTGATGGAGCCACCTCCTGTCTCTGCTCTGTGCTTTTACCTCTAAATACAACCTCTTGTGACAAAGGGGTCTCTCAGAGTACTGAAAAAAAATAATTTCTAAATCAAACTTAGAATTTACACACAGATACTGTTCCTTTCTTTCTTTGTTGTACTTCACTAATCACAAACTGAGGTGAACTTGATCCCTCCTTTTGCTCTGCATGTACAAGATTGATCCATACTCTGAGTCTGTCTTTGATGCTAGTCAGCATCAAAGTTGTCTGAGGAGAGCTCCAGAAGTGCTGCAGATGGAAGCTGTGCTCTGGGTTTTCTGTTCCTTTCACTTCTAGTTCTGTATACAGAAATTGCAATTAGCCACATATATACACTAATTCCTTCTTTGAATAGTGCTAAATTCTCACCTCAGTAGCTTCATGCAGGCACAAATCCTGTAATCTAATTACACACCCTGTGAGAAAACGTTTCATTATATCAGTTGCAAATACGCTGCTTTTTGGTTTCATTGTCTCCTTTTTCCAATAGTTTTAGACAGAGTCCCATTCTGAGCAAAGAACTTAAAAGCCCCAAATCAGCTCCTCACTCACAATATATACACAGACTGAAGACATATTTCCCTCTTTCTCCTCTTGGACTTTTCTTTTTAAGCGGCAAATTCAACACTGAATTTTGGGTCATTTTGGCAGAGTATGGTGTCTGCTGGGTGACCTGTGCTCATACAATCTGGTCGTCATAAGAACTTTGTTTTCCAGTTTCCTATTAATTCAATACTTGACTAACTAAACAGAGTAGAAACAGGTACCTGACACAGAATGGTCTGATTTCACTTCTAGGTACTTATCTAAAATATTCTGGTTTATATAAATACTGCAAATATTTGAGAGGGTCCTTGGCTTCCATACAGTAAAGACTCACAGCTAGATTGGTGGTGAACAAAACCCACATGAATTTGCAAGTTTTGGATCGGAATTTTTCAGCTTTTCACATATTGAAAGCTTTGATGCTGACAAGTCTCGAGTCAGATGCATGTGCAGCTCCAGCTTCATACTGAGTTTGCCAGTTCAGTTCATGTGGCCATGGGACTGCCCAGCTGGGTTAGTTCTTAACAGCAGTTCTTTCTGGTGAGGTACTGGAATAGGTGATGATGCACTGGACCAGGCTGTTGAGAGAAGTGGATGCCCCATCCTGGGAGTGTTCAAGGCCAGGTTGGACGGGGCTCTGAGTAACCTGGTCTAGTGGAAGGTGTTCCTGTCCAAGGCAGGGTGGTTGGAAAGTAATCACCCTTAGGGTCCCTTCCAACCCAGGCCATTCTATGATTCCATGATTCCTGACACCAGGCAGACTCGCGGCACAGATCTGGCCCTACTTTGGGCCTTGCACGACCACCTTTGGTTCCAGCTGGTTGTTGCTGGAGCTATGTACTTTGCTATCCAAGACACCTCTACCATCAGAACTGAGGATCGCTGCTGAAGCACTTTATAATCTGGTCAAATTGATTTCTGTCTGACTGGTATTCAGACTGCTAGTTCAAGCTGTCCTTGGACTAGGCTGCTGCTAAGCAGTTTTGTCTTGGGTTTTTGTTATGGGTTTTGTTTCAATTTTGTTCTGTTTTAACACATATATTAAAAAGGAACTAAAGCCTGGAAAATTTAGTTGCTGATATCACTATCAGGCAAATCTGGTTCTGATTACTGGGCAAAAGAGTGTGATCTCTGAAATCTCTCAAAGGCCACTGTAACTTCTATGCGTAATAGATGGGTTTTGTTAAAATGTAACAGGTTCCACCAACAAGAGTTGCCAAAAGGCCTGCAGTTTCAAGTAAGAATCATAGATTTTATGTCTCTAAGGAAGGACAGGGCAAAGAGATTTGATACTAAAACTTTCTCAGGTCTACAAACGAGCTTTGTATTATTTCACCGATGGTACAATCTGTTAAAACTGTATACTAAAGTATTAAGGACACATATCAATGAGACACCAATGGCAGATATCCAACTTGCTACATAATTCCTTTTAAAAACTACTATGAATATTTTTCTAACTGTATTTCTAAAGCTCCAAGAGTCCAAGACTATTTGAATAGCCTTCGAGGATATGCATTGAAATATCCAGTATTACACTAACAGTTAAGATGGATAAGCTTGTATTATAAGGTAAACTCAGATGTGAACTTACACCAGTACAATAACTGTGGTGCACATGTGGCAGCTTATTTGTCTGGCCATAACTTAAATTATTGAAGATCACTCTAATTAAGTGAAGGGTTTTTCCAAAAAACAAAGACAACATAAAAAACTGCATAATCCTTTATACAGCATTAGCAGCTACCACGGATTTGTAAAATTATATTAAACGTTCATTTACAAACAAGCAAGAAGATTATATCTTAATTCAATGTAACTCTTTACAAAGAATTTTTTAAAAAATAATAAGATATGCTCATTCAAGTACACTGATACTTCCCTTTTTGAGTTCTGCAAAGACTGGCTCGGGTCTGGACGGACTACTCTTGGGGTGATGAGTGATTTCTTAAGATACTGTAAAGGAAAGGGGGACACAAAAGAGGAACTGACCATCTGTGACAATAATAAAAAAAAGCTTTATAAATTTATTTTTTTATAAATCAACAGGGAAAAGCTGGAGGAGATATATGTGGTCTTCAAACCTGATCTTTGCCCACAAAACACAAGGAATAAAGAGTATTACAGTAGCTGAAAGAAAAGGGGAGAATAGGTGGACGGAGCACAAGGATGAGAACAGCAGCCAGGCTGACAACAGTGACAAGTATGTTCAATGGGAAGTAGAAATGGAACTTTGTACAGAAAGGACAGGACATACCCTAAAATGAAGAAACTGGAACATCTGGTGCAAGACATCAAGTATAAAATTGAAATAATAACCAAAACCTGGTATAACTATGGTTGGAGTAGGGGTTATGATGCGATATAGCTGTTGGAAGCACCCGCTGTTCCACAAAAACACACGTAATGATAAACGCCAGGAAATCCTGCACATTAACAGAGAGAGACAACATGGATAAACAGAAACAAAACTCTGATTGTCTGGTTATTCTAATTTCAAATGGGGAAAAAATGGGCTACAGGCTGGAGTCACAGTTTGGTATGAATAAAGATCTACAGAATGCTAGTCGAGAAAGAAACATTTCTGAGCATTGTACATCATTGAGATACTGTAGCTTTGCAGAAATACGTTGGAGAACAAATTCTACCAATGATATTAGAGACTAGAGGTTCCTGCCAGGGCTACCTGACAGGTTTTTTTTCTCTGCAACTCTTATGGAGCCAGCAAAAGGAGATGCTATCTCAGATTTGGTTTTGGAAGGTACTTGAGGAAATGGTAAACTGTCCAGAGAAGTAACCTTAGTTTGAATGCTCATGATGCAATCCACCTTAAAGTTAGGGTTTTAAAAACAAACTAAACCCATAAATAATAAAGGGAAAAACTCAATGAACTTAGGGAAACAGTGACACAAATTGGTCTGAGAATTTCTCGGATTTGAATGTGGAGGAAACACATTCATTATGCATGTATTCATAATGCATTATTATGCATTAACATACATAAATTTATCTGCAACTTGTGTCAGACTGGTGTTTGAAGAAGATTTCATTGCTAATCCTATTTCAAAACAGGATGGCAAAAATAATAAGAGATCCTCTTAATATGGAGAAAAGGATACATTTTCAGAAAAGATCTGCCAAAGAAAAAATATGTCTTATAACTGCAGAATTGTAGGTCTGTTGTGAAAATTCCCAGCCAACTTCTTTCAGAAAAATCAACTACCTTAACAGAAATGTCAAAAGGCAGACAGAGAAAAAAGAAAGGGAAAATAAGTATAAAATAGAACAAGACATATACCATATTTTTCAGTAAGTACAATGTCACTGGCTGCAGTGCTGAAGGCTAGAGGGGAAACGGAGCACAAATGTGGACAGCGTAAAGAACGTGCAGGTATTTCTAAATTTCTATGTTTGCTGTGTTCCTGCCCTTCAGTGTGGTGTGTTGGATACAGGAATGGGTTAAAGTTCAGTCTTGGGTCAAGAGGCAAGAAGTCTGGAGATATTTGAATCTCCTTCTTTTTGTTGGGACAAACCTTCAAGACTGAATAGCACATTACCTGACAGAAAACACTTTGCTTCAGAGACAATGGCAGCAGCATCTTTAGCAGATGAACTTTCAACAGTGTATTCCTAGAGTACAGGTAAAAGAAGTCACTTGAAAGTCAAGCTCCTTAAGTGGGGGGTGAGGAGGAGGAGAAGCAGAGAAGAGCCAGACAAGCACGGGCAGTGCAGCAGTCACAGAAGCTGACACTTGCTCTGGAGGGGGTGGTTTCACGGCCTCCTTCTCTCACAAAGACCCTGCCAAGATGGTTTCTCACATGAGAGCTCTGTGTCTTTAGCAGATGACCAGCAAATGTAAATCCATGGGAAAAGTTATCTGGCCTTCTGACTGTTGATCTGTCCTGAGGAACCTGCATCAATTTGGGTATCTCCACAGTGGGGCCATGGAAGCAGCACACTGTCACAATCACAGAAGAAGTTGTCAATCAGGCCCATAAGTACCAAGAACTGCAGCCAGCTTCAAGAGCTATGTGAGAAGGCTGCAGCAGGGCTGCAGTCAAGAGAAAGATGAGTCTCTGTCACAAAGAAACAATAGGGATTACCATATTGGAGGTGGAAGCAAAAACATTCCTGTGCTGTAGGGAAAGGATTAGCTTTTGGACTGACCTCTTCAATTATTTTCATGAATGGTCTTGGCACAATAATAGGAATGCACAGGAATGCATTAATCAAACTTTTTGATGAGAATTTGGGATACTGCCAGTACAGCAAAGGATCAAACTGTCATACATTAAGAATTGAACTATTAGAATGAAAGAAGTGTAGTAGGTCATGTGCTTTTGAACTAATGATAACAGTTTCTGGAAAAAGTTGGGAATTTTCCAGTTGGAAAAGGTCAGGGCATAAAAGCTCAGGGAAGTTTGAAAACGTTGGTCAATACAGAATGACTGGGAGTCATGGTGTGAGGCAGCTATCAAAAAGATTGCTGCAATTTCATGTTAACTATTTCCACTCAAAACAGGAACTGTTCATGTTGCCGTAGAGGGCAGGGACAACTTTTCCTGGAAAACCTTGAACTGTTTTATTCACCCGTGCTTAAAAGAGAGGAATTCAAAGTGAGACAAACACAGACTCTTTAATGATGCAGATTCCACATCATGGTGAACTGACTCCTGTTTGGTCTCACATCCTTTCTTGTGTTCATGCAACTGTGTGGCAAACCACAACAAAAGAGGAAAAAAACTTCTGAGGCAGAGATTACCCCTGTAGGACTTGAGGATGCAGTTCTTGTAGAACACGTAATACTTGAAAGTCATGTTCATTTCCTTTTTAAGACTTTAAATATATACATGGATTTTTAGGGATTTTTTGAACTTCAAGAGTTCAAAATACTAAAAAAGCACCTTAACTGCCATTTTTCCAAACTCGCTCAGCAGTTAAAACCATGGGCTACCCAAGAGCTGAACTTCCACTAAGGAACTGAAAACAGTTTGGTTTCCAGAGGTGCCCTGTACCTCCCAGGTTTTGTCTTCAGATGGAGATGGAGGACTGGAAAGAGCCTGAGTAGAGACAACCTCTGACACTCTGGCCACTTCAGACAGCTGGGATAAGTGTGCCTTTATGAAAATCTGTTTCTTTACTACTACAGCCTCATTGGGAACTCCTGGATACTGTTTTCTTATGCCTTAAGGGATTGTGCGGGTTAATAAAAGTATCAGTAGTCCACAGCCAAGGCTCACGTGATGTCTGTCTTCAAACGACACTAAATGTCTTAAAATGACATACAGTAATGTGCACAAATCACAGGCGTCAGGGAGGTTGAGCACTACAGAAGAGACAGGTCAGTAAAATCTTGTCCATACAAAAGAATGGCAAGGATTTCTAACAGGTATATTTATACTTGTGTTAAGAAAAAGCATGGAAAGTTCATGCCCAGATTCAGGTAAGAAGTTAAGCATTTCAAACCCTTTGGTTGTCAAAATGGTGGGAGCTGGGTGCTCATGCTCCCTACAGCATATGCAGAGCGTTTTGGGTTACATCTCTGTACTGATGAAGAATTCCAAACCTACTTCTCTGAGGATGGTCCCTTCCTCCAGGCATTCCCTGCCTCAGTGGAAATTGGGAGCACCTGGAGCTAGGGTGCCATTCAAAATTGCCCAAACTGTCAAGTCAGAGCCCATTCTGGCTGGTTTCAAACTCCAGATCTCCCTCCTCCTGAAGAGCACCTCAAATCTGCGCAGGAGTCAGCGATATCTTTGCACACCCAAATATGTTTGAAGCAATCCTTTTATGAGACATAATGATGTTTGAAGACTTGAGCAAGAATTGGCAGGTTTGTGATAGGTACTCCTTCAACTTTGAGAAGGATGCTACTCCCACCATGCAAGAGCAAGAAATGAAATGAAATGAAAGGGCATGAAATGAAATGAAGTAATGGGTTTCCAGCACAGAAAGAGTACTCCAGGTGGCACACAGAGTGGGACTCACTGCCACAATTCACTCTTGATGCCAAATGCTATCAGAGGTTCAGAAGGTGATTCAAAAAAGACATGGAAGAAAGGTCCAGGAAGAACTTTGCTTCTAAAAGTATGTCTTTCTTGGGAAATTCCCTGGGACCTATTGCTGCAGGCTGGGAAAATACTGTGGGGAATAGCATCGTGTTTGCCACGCACTGACACTTTTCCAGGTATCTGTTACTGGGCCCTGTTGGGGACAAGTTAGTGGCCTATTTGAGCCTTTGATCTGACCTAGAACTACCATTCCCATGTTGCTTCAGAGCATAATTAAACTAATTCATCAGAAAAACCCACAGCAAACTGTGTTTCTCTCTCTTAACTTAGAGATAAACTCCTTTTTCTTCCTAGAAAAAATTAGGCTGTATGGATGAATATGAACTGCAGGCAATCAATAATATCAACATGTTGAGAGGAAGCTTGTTATAACTATTCATACAAGCAAATTGCTCACTTACAATGATGTCTAAATTCTTCAAGGAGATCAACACTTGCAAAAAGTTAGAAACTTTCCTCTGCCCTAAAAATACATTCCTATAGGGAGGTTCCTAATTCTGTATTTAAGACTACATCTTTTATTCAGAGGCAGCAAAAACCCAACTAATTCTATTTTCTTCTTCTCTTCTGCCCAGTAACTGGTCAGTTGCAATCCGTATTAATAAAATCTGGTCTGTATTAGTAAAGGCTGGATGATTCTAGTCCCCTTAAACATATCCTGCAGTTAAAAGAATGGCTTATGTTCATTAGGATAGGAGAATATAGAGATTTAAAGGTCTGGGCAATACTTTCTAATCTGGAGTAAGAAAAGAGAAAAAAAGGTGAATATTAGTTATATTGCAGAAAAAAGTCAGATGTCTTTTTACCCCTCAAAGCTGAAAATGACTCAGCTCTTTCCCACTCAAATGATGAAATAAAGCTGTTGCTTTAACAATAAGTTGTGTACAACTGATTTTCTTTGCCTGTGTGAATGTATTCATGGAAAATAAACCACTCCTACAAATGAAATATATGTTTATAGGGTTGATCTGATCTTATGTTTCACAAATAGTGTACCACGAGAACAAGCACTGACAAGATAAAACAAGTGCCCATAAAAATGTTTGGCCTGGGAAAACTCTGCTACTGAATTTAAAAGCTGCCTGTAGTCAGAGAACTGGACATAGATGCAGCACCAGACCACATTTAAGCACTCATGATAATGATTGAATTTTTCAAGGCATTGCCACCCCAGTGTAAGAACTTGAGTAAATACTAAGTTCTTCACAAATGCTGACAACAAGCTGGAGATGCCAGCTGTTGGGTAACTTTGGAAAGTCTGGCCACAGCTTAAAAGATAAGCAGAGACCATATAAAAATGCAGTCCAGTTTATGGGCTTCAAATACTTGGAATGGTAGCTCTGTATATGAACAGTAGTATGCGAGCTGCTGAAGTATCTGTCTCTGAAAAGACACTTTGTAGGTAAAATGGTGGGGGGTGTAAAGAATAAAGAAAACGGTCTTACTTGCTTGTAGGTGCTCCACTGATTTTTTTCCTTCCTTGTTTGTGTATTTCCTACTTTCAGGCTGTAACTTTTAAACATTTGACTGCTCTGAAATATGTTTGCTGAGTCGCAGTAGGTGCATGCAATGCCTTTACCTGAGGCCATTTATTGTAGCACTCAATGGAGAATTCTACACAGCATCTGCAGTCCAAGATGGCAAAAGTCTCAGATGCTGGACTACATTGGGATATCAGAGCCTAAGCGCCTCCCTGCTGATGTAAAGCAGGATTTTCTCTTAACACAGAGACAACTTTCTTTGCGTCCCTCTCATAGTCACTCCTGCAGATATTAAGCTTGGCAGTCAGTGTAAGCCTGTGGCATGCCTAAGACTTAGCTAGAGGACTACTGTATAAACAATAGGAACAGTAATGTTATATGTTAGATACATCACCTGGTACTGTAACAGTCCCATTTCCATTTTGTACATGTAGATCAAGCAGGCTGCTGTAATCTGAGAAGAAACATCTGGCTCACAAGCTTTCCTTCGATCTTTTCTAAACTGAAAAAAACCCCCAGACCCCAAGCCCCAGCAAAACCACACCGCTTCAACGGCCCACAGAAATGTCCAACAATTATCTGCCTTTTCAAAATTAGTAAAGTATCACTAGGTTGTGATTAAGCTCATTTCAAACCTGTTCCTCAGGAAATGCCACTATTACATTCCAAGCAATTCTTCAGGCAAACTCACTTAGTATACAATAATAGAAAAATACATTTGTTCCAGGTGCTTTCTTGGCAGATCCTGACATTTGTGCTTGTTTATTCTTTCCTCCATCTCCCAAACCCCCTTCAGATTTTCTTATTCTGTAATCATCCAGGTTGTCCTGTCTCTCATGCAAGAGATGGCTGGGGAGGAAAGAAGCTTTAATGAAAGGAGCATGGATCAGAGCCACAAAATGAATATGGTCTTTGTTTTCTTATTTTGCTGCTGACCCACATTCATTGTAAAATAGACTCTTCCATAACCACTACTCCATTAAAAATATTTAGAGCCTTCAATATTCAATATGTTTAAAGTGGAATTAATTCCTTTGTTTGCATGCTTGTTTATTAACTAACGTTGTGCATGCAATTGTATAAAGCAAAAAGGACAACATGCTATTTTCTTCAAAGTCTTGCAGTCTAAGGAGACAGGCAAAAAGCAAGAACAAACACTGCAGCCCATAAAATGCTGGAAATTACAGCCACAGCTTCCACAGTAACCTGTGTACTTGATTTCTAAAAAACATCTGTATTGTATTCGGTCATTTTCAGGAGCTGGGATGACTGGCAGGTGATGAAAATTAGGTGCATATGAGAAGTCTTGAGCAGAACCACTAAGAAAAAATGTTCCCTAAACACCTGATCACTTATAAAAGCTTGATACTGGAATTTTTTATTTCCTTCTACATTGTTTGAGCTTCATTTGCCATTTTGATAACAGGTGTTCGTTGTACTTCTATAACATGAGGTGGTATCTGAGGAGCTCTCAAAAGAAATAAGCTCTATCCAGAAGCAGTTTTTAATAAACATTAGCCTCCTCTCAGCCCAAAAGTGAATATTAAAAAGACTTAAAGGTTGGGTTTGTGGGTTTTTTTCACCTCTGAGTTTGAAAAGGCCTTTGGCAGTGGCCAGAGTCCAATGAAAAGAGCCTTGCCACAGAAAAAAAGACCAAAGCAATAGAGAGATTCAGAGAAGTCTCAATCATGGTCTTCTCAATCATGAGACCAGAATTTTATATTTGGGTAACAGGGCAGATCTCAAATCTGAGCCATTGGGCTTGCCTCTGATCTGCTATAGATTTTATTTTGCCTCTTACCTTATTTGCCACTGAATCACTTCAGTGCAACCTCTCTTTCCAGGTTACAGTCGTATCAGATTAGGACATCTGCTTCATATTCACGGTAGGGTTTTCTTAATAATATGCTTTCCTAAATTGAATTCAAGTCAACAAGGTAATTGTATCTGGAAAGACAATACAGTGTTTCCTCCTTCTGTTATTCATTTAATTAATTTGCACTGTGGACAGAATCTGATGTGTGAAAAACCCTTTCCTTCCATAGTTTTGCATGACTAATGAAGGTAGAGCTTTGGTCTACAAAAGCAGAAGTAATACAAATTACTTTTCAGGCTTTCATCCCTCAGAGCACTGTAAAAACATCTATTCCTTTACAATGGAGATGTGATACTCCTGTCCTGCATAACAACTGAAAAACCACTGGACTTCAAACACTATAAAGGACCATTTAAAACACCAACCATTTTAAAAGACATTTTTATTTTGCTTGCTTTAAAAATCCTTTAGACTTCAAAGCAAAATGGATATTTCAGGCTAGATCTAATTAGAGGAGAAGTCTAAATTCTTTCTTATCTGTAAAATGGCTTTCCAGTGCCCATCCTGCTCTTCCAGAGGCCATGACAGGGCTCCAGAGCAAACACATGCTGATCATGCTGGAGTATCCCTGGCATTTCTAATGTTGGATATATAGGAAGAGATGATACCCCAAAGAAAATCAAAGAAAAAAATCTTCTAACAGATACCTTTCAGACTTTCACTCTGGGAAACACAACATTTAAGGAAGCACACAGTCATTGAAACAAGAGTATTTTCCATTGTAAGTAAAAATTGTTCCACACCGTGAAACAAACTATATGATCATTGCAGTTGAAAATTGGTTTGCTGCTGCACAGAAGAGTTGTCTCCTTAATCATTTACTAAGAAAACTAGTTTTCAGGGATAGGACTACCTAGAAATGTGTTCTGTGTACTAACAGACCATCTGTCTACAGGCTAGCCAGATACTATTCTTCATGGCAGAAAAAGCTGGATTCCTAAATTAAATAATCATAGTTGTCTGCCTGTAGAAGTGGTTTGCTTTCCTGAAAGGCTGACCAGGCAGCAGTTCCTACTGTTTTTTTAAAAGCTCAGACCTAACCATTTAACAACCTTGATACAAAATTAGAAAGCTAACTTTACACACTGGGGTTGGAAAATGTTGGTGGTCTGTAAATATGATTACAGGTCAGACAGAGCAATTAAATTTCTAAGGAAATAATTGGTATGTTATCCCTCCCTCCCTCCATCTATCTATCTATCTACCTATCTATCTATCTATCTATCCATCCATCCATGTCACCTTACTTACACACCCACACATACCTGCCTACTCCCCCCAACCCATGATATGAAATACATGGTCTTGGGACCTGGGACCATGAAATACATCTGTCTTCATTTAGCTCTGGCACATTTTTTCTGAATGAAGTTAGCTACCTAAGCATACTTCTCGCTGTTCTTGCCTTGAAATTGGAAAACAAATATGTGATGCTCTTTTGCCCATCCTTGGTTACCTCACCGGAAAGTTCTCCACCCATCTTGGCACTATCGATTTGAGACAGGAAGCACAAAATCGTGACCACATAGGGTAAAGGTGGTGCCTCAACAAAGCCACAAGGACTCTAAATTTAAGCCTGCCATGAAAGCTTTGAAAATGATGACACACAAAGAAGGAGAAACTACAGGGAATGAAACACCTTAATTTTGAAAAACCACAATGATCCACCCAGCACTTTTAGAGCTTTCAGCTTAAGGCATGAATTAACCACAGGCAGTTTTCAACCTACCAGACACAGAGACTCATTCTTTGTAACTTTGCAGCTGCTTAAAATGGGATGGATGTCTCTTACAAACTTAAAAAGACAGCTCTCAACATGTCTATATCTGTTTAAAAAAAACACCATACACTGACAGTCCAGTAGTCTGGAATTCCCAAAAATGAACTGGTGATCCCTCATTTTGGAATGGTAAATTCAGCATACTGTAGTGGTACCTGGCTTTAAAAGCCCAGAGCACTCCTATTCTGCAAAAAAAAGTGCTCTGCTTCATCTTGAGCCTGGGTTCCCCCCAAAAAGGCATCTCAAATGAAAATTTTGGCCTGGCATTTGTGATTTCAAAACTCTTTGTGGGCTGGTCATGTTTCACAAAAAGGTGCTGACATTGTATTTAACTGTGACTGTAATTAAATCTATTTATGGCATCATTTGGTATTAATTTGTATTAATTAGTCAATTACTGCTAATAGTTAAATGTTTTTTGGAGTTCACTTTCATTTAAATAACACTCTTTAAAGGACAAGCAAATGGTATGAGGCATCTTCTCAAACATGACGCTATCCAGGACCAGCGGTGAGTGGAAAACTGTTATGTACATTAAGCTAAGCCCTTCTCTGAATTAGGGAAATGCTGACTAGTGTTTCCTCTGAAGGAATGTTTTGGGGGAAACTTTGAGTGCTGGTGAATGTGAATATCAAATTAAATTGAAAACAAAATCCTGCTCTCTGGAACCTACTGCTCTTCGAAGTCTAATCACTGTTTTTCTTGGAGCAACGTTGTGTTTTAGTTTGGGTTTTGTTTTTTGGATTTTCTTTGCGTGTACTCAAAAGACAGGGTGAAATTATAGGAATACGGGGATAGGGGAAATTCAAACGGAAATAAAGCATGTGCTATGGCCAAGACACAGCTTATAGCCTTCTGCAGGTTACTGCACTTGCTCTTACAGCCAGGATTTGCCAAGGAGTCTAAGCCATGTCTTCCCTGAAAAACTGCCTGGAGCTTTAAGATGAATTTAAAAAATCTCAGCCTGGAATTGTTCTGAAATTTCTTACAAACATTAACTCTGTGTCCTTAACAACGCTGAATTCTGAATTTGTGGTGATTTCAGTAGCATCTAAGAAGAGCAGCTCCAGTCTAGGATCCAGAGATGTGCTGAGCTCACGGGCGGGGAGCACGGGAGGTGCACCGCGGTATGAACGGGAGCTGCAGCGCTGGGATCATCTTCCTGCCTGATGCATCTTCTCCCTGTGACACACTTTGCCTCCCACTCAGTCTTTCTTTCCCAGTCCTCTGCTGCTTGGGCAGGCCCCAGCAGGTTTCCAGGTCCCTGCAAGGCAGGACCCCAACCCGGGTGAGTGGGGCACTGCTGAATGAGTCAGACGAATGAGGCGAGGATGCCTGCAGCCCCGGGTGTGCCTGGGGATGACAACATTCACCAGCAAGGTGAGCAGAGCTGCCCAGCAATGCAGAGTGGCCACACCTGCTGTGTCAGGCCATGGGGAGGGGAAGATGCTGTGTTGCAGGTGCTTTGTGCATCCACGTGCATGAAGCAGGAGCCAAGCATGGGAATGCCATGTGTGTCCTGTGACTGCCCAGATGGGAGAGAAACTCCTCTACATACTGAAAACCATTTTAAACCTGGATTCTAGTATCTATAAAGGGCTTTTTCTTTTCATTAGAAGCTGTCAGTGTCATTCCTCCCAATATGACTAACTTTGTAATACTACGTCATTTACAGAGACACTGGGTCTAAAAGCAGGTTGAGAAACCTAACCTTACAGAAGAGAAAACTCTAAAAGACAACACAGATAAATGTTTAGGATTTAATTCCTTCTGTATTTATCTGCTCAAATTTTTTTCCCCAACAACTGTCACTTTTTTACTGAATTAAACAGGGGAAGTTGTAGTCCAGAAGTTTTGAAGTTTTTTTCTGTGTGCTTTTGTATGCATGCATGTGAAAGCAAGTGTTTTAAAGCAAATGATATCCAGAAATTTACTATTGGCACATGACATTTCTCCATCTGTCACTCTGACAACAAGTGCAGGACTTCCAATACATTACAATCTCAAGACATCACTAATTTACGACAATTACTTTTAAATGCACAGTAAAATAATGTTTTTCATAGAAATGAGATGCTGGGGATATCATACAGCAGTCAAGAAGGTTGACCGAGCCTTGTGGCTGCAATTAGCCCACTACACTTACAGAATCTGTCAAACCATAGAGGAGAAAACAAGCTCAATTCTGTTGGAGCTAGAGATCCACTTTTTAGAAGATGGAAAGGAGCACTCCCATTACAGGGTTCTCATTGCAGGACACAGTCCCTGCTTGAGATAATAAAGGGAGAAGATGGTGGCTTATTTTGCCTAATTTCAAATTTGGGATACTGTTGGGTGTTTCAGTTCCCCAGGAGAGGCTCATGATGGGGATGCCACAGAGAGTCAACCTACCAGAAGCCTTCCATGGGAGTGTCTCTGCTCACTGCTCTGCCTCAAAGCCTGGCTCACAAGAGGAGGAAAGAAGGAGCTACAGGAGGGCAGACTGCCTGGCCTTAAAAGGAGATTTCCAGTATGGAAATGTTGTGCATAGCCTGACTTTGCTGGTTGCTAAATGAAAGGGAAAATATACAAATAGGCAGGCACACACAGAGATGTTCTTAAGGGAACTTTACACACTCTCCTTCTTTCTTCTAAAAACATATTACCATTCTTCTGCTTTCAATGACAGCAAAGTCCCAATTTCTATGACTTCAATAAAGAATTATATTCTGCCACCAAAATGCTCAGTCCTCTCCAGTAAGGGGGGTAACTGAATCTTATACATCTTCCTGTAGATGAACTGTTTTCCCTCTGTGCAGTTTCTAAAGGCGGGGTGTACTATTAAGAGGCTTGTCTGCAGACATAAGGGCAATAATCTGACTGGAGCCAGTCAGTCCATGACCTCAAGTGCACCATTTGAAAACTACACCTCAAGCCTTGCCCTCATTCTTACTCCACCCTCTGCAGAGCAAATCACACCACACCAGTTTCATAACTCTGGGAGTCTATTTTATCCACTTTGGCTATGGTGCTGTCAGCAGCTTTTGGGAGAACTGAGTTAGACATTGTGGGATAGCTTTCAGACAAAAATCTTTCTTCTGACTTCTCTTTTAATATTACCTTGAGTGCTTCTCTTTGCTTTTTACATTTCCCTATCCTAGTTTGACAGCACGTCTGAATGAGTTTGCACGGTGTTTATCAAGAACAGCATTATGACTAACATATTTTCATGGGTCACAAAACAACTTATATCAATGCAGCTAATTAGCTCTTTTCTGTGGTACTTTTTTTTTTCACATGAAATATTTATTCAGCTTGCTTATCTACTGGAATTTGTGATGTGCAGACAAAGACATACCACAAAGCGATTCGTTATGAAAGCCGCAAGATGTTGCTTTTTATTTGTTCACAAAAACATTCAAAATTAATTTATCCTAAGGGATAAAAGAGGCAGAAAGCGCAAACTGAAAGAAGATGAAGATAAGGCAGACTGAAAGAGACAGAAAAGCTTTGCCCAATATCTAGATCTGGCAGCCCACCCTACAGTCAGTCAGCGGAATTCTTCTACTTTCAGCCTCTTTTTTACATTACTGGCATTTTAGGCTGACTCCCATCCATTTCCTACCAGCTCAGAGAAGCCACAACGAGGTGGGGGCCTGATGAGATACCTCCTGTCAGGTAAATCTCCATCAGACCTTGTAGGGCTGGAGGGGGGCTTTGCTCTGTAACAGCCACTCCAGGTTGGTAGCAGTGGGCTGTAACAGCGTAATCCTGTGACAGGATGGGGAGCTGGCACATCATCCAGCTCATCCTTTGCCCAAAGGGTGGCCTGTATCCCTGTCCTTCCTGGTACATGTTTATAAGCCTGTTCCTAACGTTCTCTACAACTGTCCAGGTAATCTAATCCAGGTCTTCATTTTTCTCTGTCATTAGAAAGTGAAAAGTATTTTAACTGTACATTTTTTGTTCCAGTTTCTCTTATCGAGCATGCAAATGGAGAATGGAGCATTGCTTCCCTTCGTGTAGCTACCTTTTATGTACTTGTGGAACCATTCTCCTCCTTCAGTGTTCCTTTCTCAGACTAAATTACAGAGGTGAGTTACTTTTTTTTGTAGGTCATTTCTCTAAAACCTTTTATCAAACCCTCTGCTCTCCTGTGCTTCCCCTGATACCACAAGCTAATGTACCAAGGACAACATTCAAATCCTGATCTAAAGATTTATGAATGCAAAGAGAAATAGAGTGGAAGAATTATTGAAAATGTCAATAAATCTCTGCTCCTGGTTACACAACCCCCACTGGCATTTGCCTGTCTTGAAAACCATGGCATTGCTGGCATTGTGTTCAGCTGGAATCCAATACACCATTTGCAAGCTCTTCTCTGCAGAACTGCTGTGTTACTGATTCATTCCTATTCCTCATGCCTGCAGTTAATTACTGCTAGGGGTAGTTTCTGGCACTTGTTGAAATCCATCCTATATTTTCAGCTCATTTCTATATGATCAATTTAAATTCTAATCAGCAGGCTTGCAGTTCCTCCCAAATTATCATCTACAAATTCAAGGAATGTGTTCTCCTCCTCTGTCACCAAGAACATATAGAATCAAAGCAGTTTCTATCTTTATGCTGGTTTTAGATCAAAAGCGATAGGCCAAAATACACACATCCCTCAGCAGACAGTGGTGTGCATTCCCACTGTCACTGGGTGGGGGAAGTATTTCAGGGCTGAATACGGGCACATCACTTAGGCTTGTGCTTTCTTTGTCTTGATCTCTACGATGCAGAGAACTGATAGAATACTGAAACACTCATTATCCAAAACCCAGGGCCATGGAGCTCCAGTTGTTGTGGAACAAGGATGTTTCTTGCGGTTGGCTTACATGTTCCTTCACCCGTCACATTTGTGATTCGAAATTTTGTTACAAAAATTAATAGATACTACTCTAAAAGAACTGTCTGCATTTGAAATACTATAAACATTTTACTAGTCCCAGATTTTTCTCAAAACATTTTTTTTTAACTTTCACTGCAGACAAGACTTCTACTGATTTTGAAAAACATTTTGCCAGAAGGACTGACGTTGTATCCAGATCTTGCAAATAAGACTTTATTACTTTGTTCTGCCCCTGGCTTGCCATTTATCTCAGTGGAATTCCCACCTGCTTCTTCCAGATGCTGCCAACAGAGATTCATAGGAGCTCTATTAAGTTTTAAAGTCCTTGTTAACGTCATTCTAACAAGCCACTTTTTTTCATCTTACTGCCATGAGTTGAAAAAAAAGCAGCACTCCTCTTTTCAGCAGATCATTAAATCTTATTAAAATACATGCCTGAAAAAAAGGTAGATTAACTCCAAAACTCTGCTGTGACGGTGCTCTTCCCTTCCCTTCCTCAAGCTGCGAGAGACTGAAACGTTAAGGGTTATCGACTCAAACAATCGCCCACTTGCAAAAGCAGCAGTGCTTTGCTGAGGCCAGGTTTGCAACCCCCAACTGAAGGGGAGGAGGGGAATTTTTCGATCTGCATAAGAACAGCCCAGGTGCAGAGTGGATAAGCACCTTTCATCATCACCTGAGGATGACCATGACAATCCAACCTTTGTTTAGCAACTGGATTTTGAGCCAGATAAAGAGAGAGGAGGATAAGAAACAGATTCTGCAAGGTGGGATAATGCTTTTTATCATGCCAATGTCCTCCCTTACACCACTGGCACAGGTATGAAAATTTCACCTCCTTCTCCGGGAAACTACTGGGACATTCACACGTCAGCCTAAAGATTTTCATCCCTTCTGATGGGCATAAATGGCTCAACTATACACGGGTGAGAAACAGTGGTCATGTCTACAAGTGGCCGCAAACCATCAAAGACCCCTGAAGTGCCCCCAGACTCATTTCTGGGCCTTCTACCAGAGGACTACACATGATTCAGAGCTGCAACAGAACAGGGTAAAACTCCTTTATTTAATTTGAGACTTTACAAATTCATACAAAAGAGATTTGGTTCTTCACTCCCTATACCAGGGTGACTCCACTGACATTTTCCTTTGCAATAGTTCAAAGAGGAAAATTAATGCTCCAGATTTGTCTATCTTTAGGCAAAGCATTTCTGCTAAACTTAGCTAATGTATGCTAAATATTTTTAGGTAGTTTTACCTTCTTTCACTTTTCATACATACATTCACAAAAAAAGCAACTTCTGTGTCTCTAGTTTGGAAAGGACAAAAAAGAACCAGTGATTTCCAAAGCAGCATTTCTGATAAGAGAAGCTGATTAAGTGAAATACAGATGGAATAAAAGACTGCCATCTGCCTTCATGTTTTAATTTTTGTGGTAAATTCTGAGAGCCTGTATCTCTCATTTATGCATACACACTCATGAGTCATAGCTGCAGGGGAGTACATGAGTATTATTAATTTGATACAACAAAACAAAACGTGAAAAAAATTCCTTGTGTTATTTTTGAAGGGACCTTTCTCTCTTGTTTGAACTTCAAACAGAGCTAATGTCAAGTAACTTAACCTTCATTTACCATGAAAATCACTAATATCCAGTCCTTCAAAGAAATTATCCATAATCAGCATTCCCTCCAGGATCTTTGCTACAGTCAGTGGAGATTTTTTTGTTATTGTTTCCTACTTGTGAATATGCTTTACAATCAATTATTCATCCTGTGTCCTCTACTCCAGAGCCTTTCATCATCTCTGAAAAGAGGATCAAGAGGAAAAACATAATTGCTGCAGTTTCATTACTTTATAACTGTCATTCCCTTCTGCAACTCCCTTCACCAAAAGAGCAGCACTTCACTCATAGCTGGATTGCTCAGACTATTTGTAACTTCTAAAATATTAACACTATCTAACAGTTGCTCAGTTAAGTTCAGACTTATCAGGAGAGAAGAAAAAACGTGAGGGAGGGACCTGGGTTTAGTCCCAGCACAACCACCAGTGCTGGTGCAAACGCTGCCAAATAGTGACTCTTTGTAACGCTGTTGTCCAGCATCCCATCTATGCTGGCACCACATCTCGTTCCTCCACCACCTCTGGTCTGGATTAGGAACCTTTCTGTGGGAACAGCTGTGATTTAGGGGAGCAGGAAATCAGCTCTCCACCATGTAGAAGCTGCTATCCACAACTGAATCATGACAGATCCGTTTGGTCTAACTTTATCCTTATCACTGCCTATGCTTCAGTTTGCATAACTACATAGTTACCTGCTAGCTATAAACAAGAGGAAGCCTTGTTGTGAAATTCCTCATTTTCATACAAAGAGAAACACAAAAGGAATATTATGAAGAATAGTCTGTCTCCTATTTTAAAGTATTTTTGTATTAATATTTCAAAAATATGGAGATCAGATTTTTTTCTTTTTTTATGCCCAATGTTTAGGGTACTGAGATGCTTTGGCTAGAACATTTGGATGAAATTTTATTAAAAACAGAAAGAAAAATGTGTATATTGCTGTAATTTTAAATCTAAGAAGCAATTTGACACAACAATAAGGAATCTTGGACAGATTACACCAATCCCCAGCTAAAAGGAGGAAGAGACTTTGCACCCTTTGCAAGGTTCTTATGCAACGATACCCAGCAAACTGCTAATGGAGGATGAGTAAGAAATCTGGAGCTGAATGAAATACCAAGTGCCTTACAGGTAATGCCCCAGCTCAGCCGAAGGGAAAGAACATTTCTCTCGCTACAGGAGAGCAACAGTCCATCATTGCTTTTCATCTTGCAACTCCCTCACGTAACAACGATTACAGACCAAACTGCATAATCTTTCCTTAGATAGCAAATTAAGCAGCTCCTGTTTCATGCTATTCTATTTGCCATGTCCAGTGCACGAAGGTCTTTCCTGGTAGCTGCTGTGGGTGGGTGTAACCTAGCAAGCAAGATGAGAAAAAGAGGCTCGGGCTTGCCATGCTGTTTAAACTCCAAGTTTAATTGTATCTGGTTGCTGAGATGCACATTGCTTTTTAAAACTGTAAATAGAGACTGGCTGCTCAAACAGTAGCTGCAGAAGCCTGCTGACAATTTCATCTGGTGACAGGAGCTGGTTTCAAAGAAGATTAGTCACTCCTATTGAGAATATTAATTAAGAACTCACTCTTTCTGCCTGGAGATTACAAAGGTTTACTGGCAGTTCCACTAACCTAAACAAGCCGGGCTTGTTTCAACCACCCAATTGCAGCAGTTTCCTAACCTCTTCTGGACGCAATTTACCACCAGCTTCTTTTAGCTACAACAAGTTGCAGAAAGGAATACGACTCTTTTAAGAGTAATTTTAGCCAAGAAAACTATGCTAAGGAAGAGCTACATCATACATTAACTGGGATTTCCATTCAGTTCTAATTAGGCTGCATAAAAATGTCTCCAAACATATTTAACTTGTATGCAGTGGCATAATGTTCAAGGCTTAAAATGTTAATTTATGGCTTTGGGTGGGTGCCTGATACTTCTAATGTTTAATGAATCTGTCCTCACTTGGCAATTTGCCATTGGTGATCACAGAGTTTGTGTATGCCCCTAGGTATTTATATCTGTAAAATTGATAGTGTGTGAAATGTCTTATATTTGACAAAACATGGCTGTTTTATTTTCTTCTGAAATGACATAATTACTCCTGCAGGATATGTGGTCAGTTGAAGATTTGCAATTTTTCCTGTTAAAGAGTTCTATATATTATTTCTGACAGCCAATGCTTTATTTTTGTGAAAGATTCAGAGTCTGTTTAGTTAGTAGCCACATTTTGTTTAAGTCTCACACTGGAAGTTCCCTGGAACAGGGGCTATCTTTGTGTTATAACACAATTGAAACAATAACTTTAAAAACCTCTGTAAAACGCAATTTTCCATTAATTGTTTAGATGGTGGTTTGCTAAAAATACACACAGAAATTAAAGTGGCACAAAAGCTAGTAAGAGTAAACACACAAAAAAATCTCTAAGTCCAAAGAGAAATGAACAAGAGACAACAAAAACCTCATGGATGTTAATAAAAAATAAAATGAAAATCCTTTGTTATTCAAGCAGGCCTTTTAAAATATCTTTATTTTTTCCTTTCAAATACCACCAATGACATATTTAAGTAAAATTTCCACTCCCTTGCCAAATAACTACTTAAAAACTACAGTGCTAAAAAAAGACAGGAAAACAAAATCAGGAAGGCAATCATATATGAAAATAAAACCAATCTAAAGTCCACTGGGTACAGTCCGAGGGTTCAGCACTGGTAGAACAATAAGTCTTTTGAAAGTCCCTCAGTTCAGCTACAGTTAAGGAAAATGATGGTGGTGTCAACCCCTCTGTACTGCTCTGGCTTTCATAGATGGGCCACCATAAAAATTCAAAGCACCTACACTTTCAGTGTCTGCCCAGGTTCATCCAGCTGTAAAAGTAAACTTGTTCCTGTCCCTTCTAACACAGTTGCACTGACAGATCTAGAAAATCCAAGAGTTATTCTCTGCGCAGTTAACAGTCTCCCTTGTATTCTCTACGAAAGGAAACAATAATTTAAAGGAGACACTTTTCAGAAATGGCATCTACCAAGGCTATTTTTTTCATGGCAGTTGCTAACCCTAACACAGGGCAAGTCTGGGCTTGTCTGTGAATAGTTATGAGGTAAAAGGGCTAGTTTGTTCTGATGCTGATAGGCAGCAAGTGTGACCTACATTACCGAAAATACCCCTACATCCACATGCCTATTACTTTTATTACGCTTAACCTCTTGTGTAAGACAGAGCAGAAAATTGTAGGTAGCATCCATAACTTGTTGTCTTCTTTAGAGTGTCAGGAAAGGTCTTATAAATCAAAGGTTTAGAGTTCCTTTTTCTAACAACTCTGTTTGCCTTCCTCTCTAATGCCCCACTTCCTGAGCATGATAAGAGTCCTGGATATTTTTAACAACTTTTTTCCTCCTATATCTTCCTTCTCCTCCTTAGCTCCCATTCTCCAGGGATCCTCCATCCTTCTGGCTGAAGGATGGTCAAATTTGCTCAGAGCCCTCGGAGTCCTTCTGGGAGGTCAGTTTGAGGGAGCACTGCTGCCTGATGTGAAACTCCAGCTACACAGGCTGAGGCAACTAAGTTCATTGGCCTCACAGACTGGTGTAAGAGTTTCTCTAAAGAAATTAGGCAACATTTGTCAGTTTAGATCAGTGGTGATAACACATTTTCCTATGGAGCAGAGTTTTTATGGAAGAGATTTGGTGTGTGGGGGTATGGTGGCTCTGGATAAACTTTTGAAAAATCCAAGCAAGCTTTTTGACCTTGTTTTCCTGTTTGTTTGATGCTGTCTACTGTTGCTCTCCTCCTGGCCAAAATCTGTTGCATCATTTGCTTCCTCTATTCTTAGAGGTTAAATTTAGTTCAAAAGTTATCAGTTTTCACTTTTTGCTATAACCTGCACCAATTCTGCCTCCCAAAAAGTGTTTTCCCTGATGGGGTCCTGTTTGCACCATTTTATTTCTGACCTCCTTTGAAAGTTTCTTTGCATCAACCTTAATGTGTTTGTGACCCCATATCACAGTTTATCCTTGGAACTTTCCAGCTCAGAATAATTGAAAGTAATATTGTGAACTTAACAACACTGTCATAATATCTGTCCACCGAAGTTGATACTCTGAATTAATTTGGCCTCTTTACCCACGAGATCTTTCTTCTTAGCATCAGGTAGTTGAGTTAAGCATCCCAGAGGTGATGGATATTTTTTTGCCTGACAGCTCTAACTTGCTGATTTGGCCCACTGTGATACTTTGGTTACCTTGGCAGAAGAGCGAACCATTTTGGCACCGCAAATGGGTTGCAGAAGTTGTATAACATTTTCAGCCTCTGAGAGAGTTTGACAGCTTGAGCAGAGCTCAGAGATACTGTTGACACGCACAGAAGGGGAAAATTGCTGGTGTTTCTGGCTGTTTCTGTTCACCTAATAAATGATTTAAAACTTTTAGGCTTTTTGTCAGAGCAAAATTTCACCTAAGCCAAATAATGACGTGTAAGAGGAATATAAGAGAAAGAATGTATATAAACAGACATGCTTGGCATTAGAGCTTGAAAGAATCCTTCAGTATGTTCACAAAACACATGCAGACAGAAAACCATGCATTCATGCAGCCACACGTGCATATGCGCACACACTTCTTCAGGCCCCAACTGTCACACACATTTGTTTGAGGTTTTATGGATCCCAGAAAATGCTACAAAATCAAATGAGATTACTGCAAAGAGATTCACATTTTTGAGATACTATTTTCCTGGAGTGCTATATTCACTTTCTGAATCAAACATGCTTTCCATCCCAAGGGCCTATTGGGCGGGTGAGGGGAGGAGGGTGGAAGGGGAGGGGAAAAACAGAGGAGAGAAAAGGCAGTGAAGACTCCAGTACTACTCACTTAATTTGATTAACCGAGTGATACTTAAATTGTGATGTATTACATACTTATTATGATAAGTATCATACTTATTTCTGTGCAAGTTAGATTAAAAAAAAGACACTGGAATAAGGATTATTTGTTAAATTCTACTGTAAAGAGTGGCTGCATGTTTGTGTCTCTCATAAACTCCTCAGACATAAAATAAGTAGTGTTCCTGGAATATTTCAGTTTAGTAAAGAGGTTTCACTGCTGAGCACAGCTTTTTTTTTTTTTTTTTGTTCTCCTCTTTTCCCTCCCCCCTCTTTCTCTTTGAGTCTGACCATAGGATAAAACCTCAGTGATTAGCTTCGTTGCCGGCAACAAGCCTGATTCTTTAATGTAGCTGCTCCGCTTCTTAGCTTTGTTTTCATTATTATTTGCATTGTGCAGCAGATGACTAAGAGATAGTCAAAAGATCAAAGGTTTCCTTTGATGGTTTATATCATGGATCCCTGCTGTATTAAAAAGGATCTCAGGTCAGGACATTCTTGTTCACACGCAGATCTGAACAAGGGGCTGCACGGGGTGATCAAACTGGATGAAGGCTGAACACATCCATCAAAGGGCTGACCACATTGGCCCAAACAGAAGAGGAGGTTCTACCTCCATAACCATGACATTAACTAGTGACAGATGTCTCCCTGTGGCTGCTGCTTTGATGTGTCAGGACTGAGGAGAACAGAGAACATGGAAGGGTTACACTTTGCACTTTACTCTAGAACTGTTTTAATAAAATAAAACAAAATAAAATAAAATAAAATAATAATTAATAATTAGCAATTTCTAATATTTTTACAGAAGAACACAGACCCAGCTTGCATAACCAAACCATGCCTGTGTCAGGTCACAATATGTCTCTCTCAGACATTGTATTTAATCTTGCCAACATTTACTAAACAACAGTGAGTAATCGCAGCACCCCTGAGAAGTGAAGGACTATCATGCATGGAAGGGAGATGGACATATTGAGACCATAATGAAGACCTAGTCCCCAGAAGGTGGGCTGGTGCAGCTTGTCCACATCTGTGTTTAAAACTCCTGGCTGCAGGCTAAAATGATTTTGTGTGTTTCTTTGTGTTGGTGAGAGAGGGTGATGACATTTTAATATCATTAATATATATCAGGCGAAGATTGCTTTTGCAGCAGGCCTGTCAAAACCCTGCTCTGAGCATGCTGTGTTTCCCATCACAGCAGTGACGGTGCCATTATCCTGCACTGAAGAGACATATACTTGGAAGGGGTGTCCAAATAACCCTCACCCACTTCCTGAGTAAAACAGAAAAAAGCAACAACAAACCCCCACGTTTTATGCCACGTAATTTTTGTTTACATTAGGACTTTTGCCAGGTTAAGTGCTGTCATGCCTCTAAAGAATATTAATCTACATTAAGAGATTTAAGTGTGGACTTGCCCTAAATTTTACAGACTATCTCCAACTGCCATTAATTGCAACAGCAGCTTGGTTACACCTCAAGAGGTAGGATTCAGCTCTGAAAATGCCATGTGAAGAGAGGTTTCTAACCTGAAGTAAGTGTTGAAATCACTTGCCTCATGCCAGCAGTGGGCCCAGGGCACTTCCATAGCTCTCACAGCACTCCCAAAGACCAATTCATTCTGCCTGCTCTACCATCTGTGTTATGATGCTGCACAGGAAGCCCTGTTGTGAGATTTCACTTGGATATTTAGACATCAAAAATCAGGCAAAATGAATCCCACCATAACATACAATGGCTTTTTATTGTGCAGTTGATGTCAGAGGTGAGATTTTAGGAGGAATCTTGGCTTGTGATTTTGTATTCCTTCAGCAGTTCTCACTCAGATCATCCTAAATTGGTTTCCTTATTAGAAATCCATTGGGCTGATTTCACGTTTCAAGTAGTATCCATCTGACAGTATCTTTGAAATGGCTTGTTCACTTGTTATATTCTGTGCCTTTAAAGAAAACGATAACCCCTCCCTGATGTACTCCTCGATGTAGTCAGCAGATGCAAAACTAGAAGAATAAGAAACTTAAAGGGGAAGTTTAAATAGTAAGCCCATTGCTCAGTAGCTTTGTAGTGGGATACAAAGTGGTAGAAACTGCATGATCTGAGTGTGCTTATGAAGCAGTGGGAAAATTCAAGTCTTAGTCTATGGTTTAAGGGAGTTTATTTTTACTGATAAACATATTACTTGTAATTGTTACAGTTACTTGACTTAAATTCCAGAAACTTGACAGACTTACAGCCCATGTTTTAGCAGTCCTCCTCCTCCTCTCTCTACTGAGAAATTACCTAATATCATAACATGGTATTTCTCTCTTCTCAGAACATCAGATATCCAGTTCCAGTAATGGAGAGTTATTTCTCTGTCAGTTCAATTCTAGCTAGTGGAAAAATAGAGATTCTCTTTTATTACTAATGGACTTTGATACACTTGTTTTCCAAAATGATCACTTTTTTTTAATGCTGGTTATGAATCATGTTTTGAAACACTTATTCACAGCTGTGAATGTTTATGTCATAGTTTTAGTGGTGGCAGTGTGAATACTTCTGAAGTGGAAACCCCCTCAGAATTTAGTCTTGAAGACATGTTGTTAAAGAACTGTTTGTTGTAGTTCTATTCAATTTGTTATCTAAAATGGAAGCATTTGCTTGATGACTAAACTACCAGAAATTCTTAGCTTAATATTCTCTATTTGCTCATGATGCATTAGGAAAATCAGTAAGGCTTGTATGCAGTATTCTGTTACACAGCATTCTCCTGAACTACTTTTTTTTCTTTTTTTTGTTGGAAGTTGGTGCATGCTGCTAACGGAGAGAATGCCTGGCAAAATCTTGAGGGCAAAAGCACATTTGTGTATGCACAGGCTATATCCCAGCCTGTCAACGACTTGAAATAACATGCAAATAGGTGCCAGTACATCTATCTTTCTGTTTATTGTCTTTACTCACTTTGAGTTTGACTTCTCATACAATTCTGGCTCTAAGCAGTTGATAAACACCACTGGACTACTGGACTTTGTTTCCCACCAACATCACATCTTTATCTTTTGGAAAGGTTGATGAAATACAAACAGTATAAGAAAAACTTTACTGGCAAAGGCCTCTGTGTCTTGCTACACCACAGCAATGTACTATGGTTGCTTTGTATCTGTTGCATAAAGATTGTTTGAGTGACACTCTGACAAATGGTCTTTTTAGCACTGAAACTTAAACAAGGAGTGGATTGAGTAGAATCACAACCTGGACTGACTCAAAATGACATATCAGGAACATTTTTCAGTGGTCAGTTTCCTGATGGTTGAATTAACTGCAGTTTTATCTTGCTCTGTATTAGCTGTTTTACCTCACTTTCACCAAATTGCTTTCTTATCGTCATAAACACTACTGAATTACTGTAAACTGCCAAAGTGGCAGAACTCTGCTATCCAGCCCATGGGTGCAATCACTGGATTTTCCTCTCTCAGTTGTCCATTGTATTTCAAATCACCTCAAGAGAAACAAGCCAACAAAACCATATTTCGTCCCGAATTGCCCAAACTGTTACACATAGTAACAACTCTATTTTCATATGCCTGGATAGGAATTTCATGAACAAATATGTGCCAGACAAATACATGACAGAAAAACAGCTTTGCTCAATCTTCTGTCAGGTTTAGGTGGGTTATAAAAACAGCCACATTTCCGTGGGGGCCTTTCCTTTCATTTTGTGGTTGCCAAGATGACATCCAAAGCAAACTGGATGAAAGGCACTGAGACCCCCATAGACGGGCTGCAATTTCCCTCTTCTGAGGATAAGAAGTCTCACTGAGGAGAGGTGTGAGAGGCCAGGATATACTATTCTGCAGGTTTGGAATGAATTGTAAATGTGAATAATTTTTATTTCAAAGGAAGTACAAAGCACCTAGTTAAGATCTACGAAAAGATTTCACTGGTCGGTAATAGTAGAGGAAAAAAACCTAAAGACCAGAATAAGGAGCCCAAAGGCAGCCCCACAGCTTCTAAGAAATGCAATAAAAAGTCTGATTTTTGTAAGGTCTGAAATTGTTAGCCTTTATTCCTTAACTTCTTTATAGGAGAAAGCAGGATCCTTCTGCTTAAGAGACAGAAAACCAGTGTCTAAAATTTATCTTGTCTTTTCAGTAACTGAGAGTCACTATTGCACTAACTTTGTGACCAGTGAACATGCATTGGGTTACAAGCACTAAAGATGAGTCAAGACAGACTGAGAAGTATGCTGTGATCTGATTTCACTGCATGCTCCGGGGCCGATCAACACCTTCCTCTTGAAAAACTTCAAGTTTTCCCAAACTATCCCTTGCAAAGACAAATCAAGAGCCATAAAGAGTAGTTAGAAGACAAAACTCTTTGTGTCCACAGGACAGCTTCTGTCAATAATATATTGAGACCTGCCAGGAATATCTAAGCATGTATCATTAAATGTGTAATAATAGCACAGTGCTAGCAAAATGAGACAACTAGATTAGGCAAGGTTACAGGATTTATAGACTATGCTTTATGTAACATCCTTGAACTATGCTTTCTAGGCTGGCTCTCCAACAATCTCATGTTTTTACTGGTGGTTCTGTCATACGGCATCCACATTTTCCTAGGATCTGAAAGTACAAAGTCACCTTTGTACAAGCACTCAATTTACCTGCTCTGGTTCAAGTAGGTGTAATATCATTTGTGTAGACTGTTTTCTTTATGAGGCTTTCTAAGCTGCCACTTACCATATTTTTATATAGAGAGAAAAAAGTTAGTATCTCCTTATTATGGTGATTTTAGGACGCAGATGCATTACTGAGTTTCTTCCCTTTCAAGAGTGCACAACCAATAAGCCAAGAAAATCATCCTAGTTTTGGATCTATTTCCTTTCATGGAAGTGTCACCTCCATTGGAGAAGCCAATGCATCTCTCTTGTGAGGTCTGCCCTTGCATGCAGAAATCAATGAGAGTGACCACGATATTGTTTTCTAAGGTGACTTAAATGAAAAAATAATGTTTATGCTATGAGAGTTAAAAAGAAAAAAAAAGGATCCAGCTACCCAAGTGGCAACTGTACCAGCACACTGGGGACAGTGTCTTCAGAAAACTCCACTATACTACACTCATGGTGGTCAAGCCTCCATAGACCCACTTGACTTCATCCCCTTATTTAACATGACAGAGACTGGACTGGATACAGAAACAAGGAAAAGTTCTCTCACTGTAGATTGTTTCTGAATTTACCATGTATCGCACACCTTGGACACAGAAGATAAAAAGGTGCCTGTTGATAAGTGGGAAGGATAGAAATAGCTGTACTATACAATTTTTAGTCTCCAGTAATGTGAAAGGCAAGTGTAAACTCTTTTTCTTTTCCCTTCTGGAAAGTTGCATGTCTGAATGGTGTCGATAGGGATGGAACACTAAAAAAAAGAGTAATCTATACTAGTTAATCTGTACGACTGGGAGAGCCTGTGGCTGTGCTAGACAGTTGGGATTTATGTCAGCTGTCTGGTTTAGAGTTGCATCAGGACCACAAAAGGTTGTCTGATTTGAAGTGTGTAGACCGAAGGCTCACCACAGCAACACAGATGGGGCTGCAGAGATTGTGGAGAGTGGTTTCAGGCAGATCCAAAAGAGAGACAGTGCATGAAAAACCATGTGGGTTATTGCAGAAAATAACACAGCTCAAAGGATCCTAAGGGTTTAAATGTTTTCTATATAATCACAATGGCTGAACAAGTATTTTGTGACTCATAATATGCAGCGCTGGGATATCCACCTCAGGTTTTGGGTAAATTCTCCCAGACCATCATGATACATATCACTTGAACATGCACATCTGCCTCTAACGGGCACAGTCTATAGAGCTTCTTTGAATAAACCCCAGGTTAAGTACCTTAAAAAAGCATTTGCTACAGGAAAAGGAGGAGATCCTGCAGGATCTAAGAGGATAGCTATGTTTTGGCCAGAAGTTCCAAGTATCAGAAAAGTATATTTTCTCAATTATGCATGTGTGGTGGCCTCCAGCTTAACCACAACTTTGGCAGCCCTAGCTAACTTATGAGATCATACCCATCCCTTGGATCTCACAGCTGGGCTCACTGAACAGGAATACAGTGATAATTCATCTGTTTGACATCAAAAAATACCTATATGAATTATTAGCCAAATTGTCCTGTGCAACTTGTTCTTCATGGCTTTGGCATTTTTAGCATATTTCTTTGGCCTCTTATATCAACAAGTTGGAAGTTACTTTGCTTTTCCCTTAGTACCTTTACATTCAAAACCCAGAGCTCTCTCCTGCATTCTCCTATGCCTTTGTGTAGACTCTTTCATACTGCAAATATCGAGGGCAAGCCATCTTCTAATGTAGAAGTAACAGGCCCTTAAAGTGCACTGCAAGTGATGAGGGATGGCAGTTAACTGTGGCACCACGGCCCAGCTTAAATTTAAAATGTATCCTCAGGTCTGCTGAATTTGATGCATGCTTGAAACAAAGGAATGGACTCTATATAGGATCTATCAGACACAGTGAAAGCACCGCTGAAAGACAACACCTACTCTCCATAGGCTGGTTGTTGTTAAATCATTTGCTCTAAGGTATCACCAATTCAGGTGCTCAGTGCAATGTCATGTAATGCTGCATCAACAGATTTCGCTGATTTTGCATTCTCTCAAGAACAAATTTCTTTTTTTTCTCCAGGCATCTTAAAATAGTTGTCTCAAAACCTGGAAAGTATTAGAAGTGCAAAGTTTCCCTGCCATTTTGCATATGTAGATTCATAGAATTCCGTGATTTCAGAGTGTATTTTTTAAAGATGGTTCTTACAATTGTCTTCAGAATGATAGCTAATTATTTTCCCTTATTTCCCAAATACAGTAGCACCTGTTTCAGCTGTTGTTTTGGAATGAGACAGGGGAAAAAACCTGCTGAAGTAAATTAAAAAATGATACAGCAAGATTATTACTTCCGTTCATCCATCTAGAACATCCTGAGAGGATGACTAAAGGTCTCGGTAGTCCATTAATTTAAAGTACTGACAACTTTCTCAGTGCAAACATTTATATGAACATAGAGAAAAAAAAGAAGATAGAAAGGTGAGTGAATCATTTTTTGTAGATACCATAAGGTAAGGGTAGGATTTTGTGTTGGTGCAACATTTCATCTGCTTGTGAGAATCCCATGAGAAACAAAAAATGTAGCTATGTAGCTGAGGGAAGTTGGTAAACTTAGACACAGCTGCATAGGTTGTTGTATTTTCAGCATATATGGATCAGAAATCAGTAAGGGAAAAACTCTGACTCCTCATCCTTGCTGCAGACCCTAAGCTAATGTCAAATCAAAATTCACTTTATGCAAAAGGTTCTATCAAGGGTGCTTTAAAACACTGGAAACATTTTCAGGGTTTTGTAGAGGTTGTGGACATCTACCTGGTGACTTTCTGGTTAAATAAATTATGGCATATAAATGATCCAGTTTAAAACCTAAAATGCCAGCCAAATGACCAACCTAATTTCAAAGTCCATTTGTAATACCTTTGTAATTAATCAACCAGTTTTTTAATTAAGAAATTAATTTAAGTGTGATTACTGACTTATAAGCACTCTAACTCAGAGCCAACATGTTTTTATTTTGTTTGCCTGGATTTACACTAGAGGTCAATTAATCCTGATGAGATTAAAGTCTTGGTAATTTTGAGTAACAGCATCTATATGAAATAATGCAGTCTAGCTTTAATGCATTTTAATCCACTTTCATACTTCTGGTTAATTTGCATTAATTTTCTTCAGGGTCCATGTAGGTAAACCTTGCAGCTGAAGCCCCTAACAAAAGGGAGAGAACAAAATGAGACAAAAAAGCATCTGCTCTGCATGGAATTGGGCCAGTCCAGTCAAGTTTAAAGGCTGAATCATTTGAGGGGTACGAGACTGGCAATTTACTAATGACTACAACTTATTAAAAAGGCATGAAAAGCTCCCTAATTACATATTTGGATGCGAAGTTGCCATTCTCAACTTCACAGACAGCATGACTTTCTCTTCCAGTCTTGTCCCAGACCACACATTAAAGAAAACAGACATCATAAAGATGTCTGTTTACTTGTTAGAAACTAAAATATTGTAAAAGCATTAACCAGACTTTCACTGCGGGCTTTAGGCTACTCTCTGGTTTAACTTTTTTTGAAGGCTAAAAAATTTTGGTCATCTTACATCACATGACTTTGGTCATGCACATCGTATGTGCATTTATAAATTAAATTACAATATATCCTAAATCTTTCAAAGGCAACACAGTACAATAATGTCAACTAACCTTTTTCTCTACCCTACCAGGGTAAATTTCACTGGATCAGTTTTAAACATCTACTGCACTGTAAAACTCAGACAAATCCTGAAAAGTTTATGGACACAAAGTCATACATTAAAAAATTTGGAAGTGCCAGATTTAATACAAAAGTTCTGTGAGACTCAGGGCAGAGAAATCTATTTGCAATTTCTATTATATAAATTGCTCAGTGCCTTTATTCACTGCATAGCATCCAAAGCCAGCACTAAATACAAAATTGTTCATTTCCTGATGAGTGTTTTGGTTTGTTTGGGTTTTTTTGCTTGTTTGATTGGTTGGTTGGTTTTTCATTAATAATGTATTGATGTACAGTTGGAATGCTCCACAAACATTCCGCAGTTTATCTGCAAAAGATACCCTCAAAATGTGCTATTAGTGTCATCCCAGTTTTCCAGGATTTATCTTTTCCCTCTCTGTCTGTGAAGGAAAGCTACTTTAGTAGAGGTGATGGATTCAGTGTGTATGCATTACAGAAAGTTGCACATTACACAAAGTCAGGTATAACTGGGTTGGGTATGCAGTGTGTGACAAAGCCCCTGCCCAGCACAGGTGCAAAAGTGCCCTTTCAGACATACCCACCACTGGGCACAAGCACAGAGGCCTTTCATGCAGTGCACTGATTTTCCCTGTTTTTCAGGAAAGGAAATGAGGACAGATAGTAACACCATTGTCAGAAAAGGAGAATGTATTCAGTGCATCACTGCTGGTTGCAAAATTTAAAATCAAAAAAAATCCCCACCAAGCAAGCATACAGTGAAAATCAACAGCTGTCTCTGCAGCAAGCATTTAAATACAATGTATGTATAAAATCCAAGCAAAATAAAGCTGATCCTGTATTTTTATAATAATAGCTCTACAGCTGTGTGAATACTTATTATTCACTTATTTCTTTTGCCAAAACAGCAGTCTGATAATAGATAAGTCAGTAGTTTTTCTTCTGAAAACTACTAATCCTCCATGTAAAATCCATGTAAGTCTTGTTTTGCTCTTGGATGGACTAATGCAGACAGGTAGTACACTTTCAAGGAAGAGAGATAGACAAGATTTCTATGTTTAGGCACTCATATGAGTAGCACCCAAAGCACAACCAATATTTCACCACAGCTGAAAACAGTATGCGTAATACCCATCTCCTGTAAGCTCAGTCAACTGGCGTCCAGCTGAAGTTATCCTTCCAGATTACCTCCATCATCAGAGGGCATGGGAATTCCCAGGAATGCTTCAAACCACCTGTTCTAGCTTAAATGCAGGCTATCCTGCAACCAAACAATCTATATGAAACACAGTCCACACAAGCTGATTTCAGTCAATTAAATTAGGATCTGAAAAATGTTTGTTGGCTATTTTTAAAACTACAGTGCAGTGAGTGCCTAAATTGCAAATAATCCAGAAGAGCTCAGCTCTCCTACCAATGCAATTCTGTTCCTAAAGAGGATGACACCAACATGGCTATTTGCTCCAGCATCACTCACCTTTAAAGTTTTCCAAAAAATGCTAAGCCAGGCACACTTAAATCTCGAGATAAGGTTGCAAGTGCAACTTGAACCATGGTGGCTGCACCTTATTTCATTTATAGGAAAAAAGGACTGGCAAGGACTTTCTGAGGAAGTGAGTTTCTTCTTGCAGGCCACATTATGTAAAAAAAACCAACAAAACCACAATACTGAGAAAGGATTACTCTACACCAGAACTCTACATAGAAATAATGGTCCTTGAGGATACAGCCCCTTAACACACACAGATCTCTAAGGATTCCTATAACTTCTCCCAGAGACAACTTAAGAGCTGGAAAACAAAGAATAGATGGGGAAGTGGCAGGTGGCATTCCTAAGTTTATCAGAAGAGCGGTCACAGAGTTTTGGCATTTTTTTTCCAGAAAAATTCCAGAAAATCCAGATCTTGTCAGTCATAGAAGACACTTGACACAGAGGTGGAATAATGAAATGAGGCTGAGTTCCAGCTTAATGTCTCTGAGGAGAGAGGGGTCAAATAAAAAACCCAGATTCATTCACATATGGTCAGGCACAATCTGAAGACCACACTCATTTTCTGGATAATTCTTCAATAAACTTGAACAAAAGCCATATACTATTAAACCAACAGAGGCATAAACACCAGGTTCTTTTTCAGCTGATACAAGGACAATGAAGAAATAATAACACAACTCAGAAGTGTTGTAGGCAAAAAGGCTAAAGATTATAAAGGTATTTTTATTCTTGGCTGACACTTCTATCAACCTAAGCCAAAAATCACAAGAAAAAGAATAGCTGCTTTCCTTTATCCACATAAAAGGATTCTGTGCTGAGCAGCACTTAAGAAAAATGATCAGATCGTGATTATATAACCCTAGCATGAACTTGGTGACCAGTATATTCATGTCAAATTAGGATGCATTATTCAAGCAGCAGGGAAGGATGAAAGTGTTTACCATCAGATATAAAACCCCCTGCATTTCCCTTTCTTCTAACCTGTTCTCTTCTTTTTCCTTTGCTGGCTATGTTGGTGGGCTGGCTCACTTACTATACCAGCTCTTCTTCAAAAACACAGAAATTATCAGTAACAGATGCTGATGGTAATTGAAAAGAAAAGGGAAGACATCCAGTCATTATTTCTCCCATGTGCCTTTATTCTTCCATCTTTTCCCCCCTCTCAGGAAGCTGGTTTATTTCTTGCTCCTCTTGTCCCCGGATCTTTGCCCATTCTTTCTTCTTTTCCTCAATAATAGGGTCCCAATTCTGATTTTTTGCCAGGGGCCCTTCACCTGACCCCATTCTCCCTTTCTTTGTCATCTTGTTTTTAACTTCTTTTCATAAAAATGGCATACTATTTTGCCCATCAATGTCTAGACCACCACATATCAACTTTTTTTTTTTAAATCAGATTTTAAGAATTGAAAAGGGAAATAAATGAAAGAAATAGGTGCTGTATGGAACATAAGATGAGGCTGAAGCAGTCATAAACAATGTAAGTTTTTAGATGCAGTTTAACTATTTCTAATTAGTATAATGCAAAAAAAAATTGTTATTCAGGTGTATTTCATGCACAGTCATTCTTACTCTCTGAAAATTACCAACCATATCATGACAGCTAGCAAGTTTAACTTTTCTGATCCCTTTACAACTTTGAAAACCAAACAAAGCCAAATTTAACTCCCTAAGCCTCACAAAACCAGAGCATAAAATCCAGTGTTGGTATTACCAAACTGACCATTACAGAACTTGTTTACATCCCATATGAATAAAATTTATACAGTTTCTACCCTCTATTTGAGGATCACAGCTGAGAGTTTGGAAAATTCAGTTAAATATTTTCAACAATATTTAATTCCTCTATCAAGGCAGTTTAGACTATCTTGTTCCTTTTCTCAACCTGTCATCAATAATAAAATACAGATGAGAGAGTTATCTGCCTTATACCATGGAATTACATGTGGACATTCAAACACACATAGAAAGGAAAAATTCCTTCTCACTCTTTTTTTGTAATAAGAACTTGCCAGTAGAAATGGGTTAAGCCTTGCTAAATATGTTACTCCAGTAAAACGACTGCTTGATTCAAAAAGTGAGATAAAAGACTTTCCATAGCACAGACCAAGTCCTCTTTGGATGCCTGTAAAAGATTCACTGGCTTACCATTACTATATGATAGAAGTCACATAAAAAACCTGCATTCCTTTTTCAGGATAAGTAATGTAGTGAACTGGTGACCATCATGACCAGACACCTGAAGCCATAGTCCTGTTAAGAATATTGCAATATAACCTAAGATTTTAATTGCAAATAATCTTATTTTACCTTTATTTGCTTTTTAGAATAATCCATCCAGAAATCAGAACCACCAAAATGAAAGATTATTGTTGGGATAAAACAGTATTAATTCTTCCTCTTGTCTGCACTATTTCTGGCACTCATCTGAACTGTCTGGCCCCCTAGGTACTCTTAAAGGCAAGAAATTACTTGCTTTGTGGAATAAATCTGAGCACTCAGCTTAGGTTCCTGCTCAAAATGCCTCTGAGAAGGGGCATTTATCTCCCTCCTTGGGCTCTGTCAGGGGTCTCAGTTCCCAGTGCCTCACCACTCTCACAGTAAAGAATTTCCTCCTAATCCTAACCTACTGTCTCTCAGTTTAAAGCCATTCCTTGTTGGCCTATCAGTACATGCCCTTGTTGAAAGTTCCTCTCCAGCCTTCCCATAGGTCTCCTATAGGTACTGGAAGGCTACTAGAAGAGAAGGAAACGCTGGAACACTTCATATTCCAGCATATCCTTCTCTTTAGAACAACAGCAGTAGAAAAGCAACTGTTCTTCAACCTAGAAAGAGTCTGTCATCTGTTTGGAAGACAGTTCTCCTTCATGGATGATTTTGTGATGTTCTTATTTATTCTATAGAAGCCACTTGTGCAGTCAGCAGCACACACTACACTTGTGCAACAACTTGTTGCTTGAGAGAGCAATCACAGCCCACCAGTGATGTGGGCATCCTCCAGGAGTGAGCCTGAGCATTCCTAGCTGGAGAGGTAGCCCCTTATCAGCCAGGTCTAGAGACCTTACTCACAATCTCTCCTCTCT
>VYXB01009652.1:174575-208140 GCA_013397135.1 Pachyramphus minor
CTTTTCTTTTCTTTTCTTTTCTTTTCTTTTCTTTTCTTTTCTTTTCTTTTCTTTTCTTTTCTTTTCTTTTCTTTTCTTTTCTTTTCTTTTCTTTTCTTTTTTCTTTTTTTCCTGCAATGCTTTTTTTGGCACCCCCTGACACTCCACCAAACCGACAGCTGAGCAGCACCTCACTAATGTATTACCTGATTACATTAAGTACTTTCACATGTGGAATTTTGCACATCCAGTATTCAACCACTGACAGTAACAAATAGGGTATTAATTAACAACACAGTGATTAAAGACTTGGGATTCCGACATCTGTAATAAATGTTCCAAAAATAGTGTCCTTGCATGGGGATCTGTAAATCAGGGTGCTTGCAAAATGAGCTCTGCTCTTTCTCAGCTCATTGCCATTCTCTAGGTACTGACGAGATTAAGGCAGAGCTGGAGCATTTGAATAAACCCTTATTTTTTCAGAAGACTTGATGAATCATGGGCAGACCATTTGTATCATGTTTTGCAGCAATAACGGGACATTGATTAAGCAGTTTACTGACCCCACAGTGTATGAAAGTCACAGTATATCAGGAGGAACCCAATCAGTTACATGAGAAATGTTTTTATTTCCTTCTCAACATCCAATTTGATTATCTCATTATGTTTCACCACACTTTGTCTAACTTAGCAATTTGCTTCTAGCTCATTTCATTTTTCCTTTTTTGCTCACTGTTAAAAAACAGTGACAGGTCATATGGAAATTCCTTCTCCAATAGGCATTCAAAGATGAAGTTGATTAAAATGTCATATATGTAAAAAAACCCACTGGCATTCAGTCAAAACCTGACAAATTAGTTATGGCTTGTCTAATCCACATTCAACTATAAAACATGATTTACCAAATACGCTCACCTAACAAGGGTATTGGATTTCTTACTGAATTCCCTCTATTTGACACTCTCATAATTTGCTAACATATATGGATTTCATTTTTTCATTTCCTTCCTGATAGAATTTTTCAACTTGTTAATGTCTACACAAATCCTGGTAATCCTAAAAGCTGTTTGGGCTTTATTTTTCTTTCAAATTATATTTTCTCTATTTTTTCCAGTTTTCTTTATGTTACATCTGTCTTTGTGCATGGGTTACAAGCGCAGGCAAATAATGAAAATGACATATTGTTTCAAAAAAAATAATTGAAATAGGCAGAAAACCAAGATTGTAAAAAGATATTTTTAAATTAAATTAACATCCTAGTGGGTCTCAAAGATCCCTGAAGAAATGGTTAAAATACAATTCTCATCATGGCAATAAAGGTTAAGTTGGCAATGGCGAGGGACAAATGCAGAGAGGCACTTCAGAAACTTTTTCTAGTGTTTCAACTAGGCAAAGATTGTATGAATCCTGGAGTTTTATCCCCATGGAAGCACAAGTGCCTTTGCATCTGTTAGGACCACTTTTGGATTTGTGTCCTATGTACAATGGAGATGTGAAATTCAGTCTGTGACATTAATGGGATCAAATGGTGATGCTTTAATCCCATGGAACAGGCAGAGATCATTTGAACACTCTCTTCAACCTTCATGGCTCTTGCTAAGGTCTTGACCTTTATCTTACAATAAAGTTTGCTAACCAAAGGCATCTTGTTTTTCTCTCTCTATGTATTATATTAAACTAGATGCATATTAGTTTCCCTCTCAGGTGATATCAGAAACAAGAAGGTGTGACAAGCAAAAAGTGTCTCTTTTACTCAGAAACTCTGGTCTTTTTTCATGTTACTAATTTTCAAAGGAAAAAATAGCAACCACATATCACTATTTTGAAGATAAAGCCTGCCTGAAAACAGGTTGTTTTTTTTTTCTCTCAGAACAGACACCCTGTGCCTGATGCTGTGACCAACTATATCCCTGAAAACATACTATTTTGTACAAAATTAAAAATCCCACAGCGTTAGAAGTGGTTATTTGGAGGAAACTTGTTATGGCACTCATGCACTTGGGCTAATTATAACGAAAAGAGCTATGAAAATGGGTGTATGGGTCTTGCTGTAGCCACTTCTGCTGACAGGGCCCCCAGGATGGACACACCAAGGAAACCAAAGGTATTAAGAGTTAACAGTTGAACTATGACTAAACAGTAGGTTTGTTAAGGAAGCTGACTAAAGTTTAAGACAACTCCTTCTCCCAATGCCTCTTCAATAGGCAGATGTTTAGTAAATGGAAAACTCCTAGGCACAAAATAACTGTAGAGGAGGCTTTGTGTGAGGGGAGAAAGGGGGTGAGGAGCACAGGGGTTTCCTGTGAGGAGGGCAGAGAGGCTTGGATTACTTGAGATACATGCCAAAGTTAAGCTTAGCTGGAACATATCCGTGTTTCAGAAGTCAAGACACTGCTGCAGAATAAAGACCATGGGCAATCTTTATGCAAATAATGCTGTCTAGAGGTGAGAAAAATGAAGCAAGCATCCCTATATTTGTTACTGTTATGCCACAGAGAGAGAACAGTAATATTTCAGAATCCTGGCCACAGTCCCTCTGCTCATTGTCAGATATGGCCAGTCAGGTATCCCTGTGGAAGGATATTAGCCAGAGCAGCCTTACACCTGCACTTCTGGAACAGGATGCGTTTAAGCTCCTGGGACTACCTGGAGTCCAAATCAGCCAAAGAACCTAAGACAAACTGTCCCTAGCTACAAGTACCCATTTCCAGAAAGTGATAGCACTCTGCCAAGGAAGTGTGCCTGAAAAGCCAAGTACAGAACCAGTACTAATAACCTGATGTGCTTCAGAGGAACTGTTGGCACAGGTCTGTCTGTCCTTGGTAGCACTGGGGCTAAAGAGTTAGATTTGAATTGCAAGCATTAAGAACAAGGCAATTGAAGAGCTATGAGAAGTAATACATCAAAAGAGATTTGGGAGAAGCTAATTTCTTTGATTTTTGCTGCCAACAGACCTCAGAATTTCTTGCCTGTCATAGGGAGAAGAAATGGCTTTACAAGTAGCATATAATACGATGTCTATTTGAGAGACAGCAACTACTGCCAGTTTCTGAGTTCCTACCTGCACCAATAAATCCTAATTTGAGAATGAAAAATATAACCTGACACACCTATGCTTGACAGACCCATCACTCCCAGTCTAGCATATGGAAGCTTGAGACCCAGCAGCAAAGAGAGTGGCCAAGCAAGAAAGTTATTTCAGCTCTGTGTCCACTTTGACTTGCTCTTCAGCACAAATAAACCAACTGCCACTGTTTCCCTCTCTCTTAAGCCACATATTCCAAATTATTTCTTTCCTATGTCTCTTCTCCCCTTGGGTAACAAAATTAGTATGTTTTTCAACACTTCTGCTCCATTTAGTGCTTATTTTCAATAATTTCCAATACTTTCCTTTTTTACCACCACCCACTCCTTCTTTTCCCAGTTGCCAGTTGCCTCTGTTGTATTCTGCTCTACCTAAATCAACCTATCCCTGCTATTGCCAGCTCTGCAGATATTTTTTCTCAGAGAACATCCAAAATACACACAGCCCTTTTACAAATGTTATGCTCTCTCTTCATTTGGGTCTGTTTCTGACATCTAGTTCTCTTTTTTTCTGGGGTGCTATGTCTAAGTAATGCAAAATGACTGTCATGTTAAAAAAACCAATCCTGTCTTAGAATCTGAGCTATTTCAGGACAAAAATGTAATTAAGGAAGAAAATAACTTGAGGTCCCCAGTAGTCAGAGCAGACCAAGAACTTAAACAGAAACCTCATTTTTGTGCTGTGTGATCTTTGTTTCTCCTTAAACTCCATGGAACAAACTCCCTGATGTGGATGAAACACAGCATCTCATGATTGGCAGGTCAGAGTATCTTCCCCAAGACTGCTCCACACCCACTGAAGTCAGCTGTCAAGTCACTTCTGAGAAGCAGCCCCACTAACATCTTAGATTTAGGCCAGTGTTTTCCAGCTGTGGGTCATGACCCCACATGGGCCAGGGTCAAGACAGGGTTTGCATGGGGTCACGAAGTGCTAGAAAAAGCTAAAGAAATATTTAAGCTTAAGGATTTGTGTTCAGGTTTTTTTCCCAGTTGGTGGGGGGAAGGGAAGGAGGGGAGCTGCACACAAACAGATGATCTAAAGAGGCTGATTGTTTCAGAAATCCTGGTGAGAAATATTGGGAATTCCACACTTGAGAGAAATAAAATGGTTCTGTGGCTCATGTGCTTTGCCTATGCACTTTTTTTTTTTTTTTAACGTATTAGTTTGAAACTAGCCGGAAGTCTGGAAAGGTTTCAGTAACCTTAGAAGACAGACTAGCAAACAAATACAAGATACATCAGCATGAGCATCCTAGCAATAGTACCTGGCTTTCATCAGAAGAATTTGAAAGGGTTCTCAACAGTGAAAGCATTTGTACTTCCCGTAGAGTAAAAGGAGGTTTTCATTATCCACATTTTACAGAGGAGAACCTGGCCAGGTTACTTGCTCAATGTCACGCAAAAGTTCTGTGTCAGAGTTGAAAGCTGAGTCCAAAATCAAATACTTAATTAAGTCAATGCCCTTGTCACAGGACTATTTGGTGCTCATGTTCCACCCCTCCCACCTCCCCCCCAAATGCATTTTCAATCATATGGATATCACCAGCACCATGTAATTAGAATTGTGCAATTTCAGGAGCATTGCAACAGACCTCAGGGTCATGAAAGGTGTGAGAGGGATTAATCTAATGTCTGAATTTCTTTGATATTACACAAATAATACAGATACAGTCATAGATAGTGATTTGCCAATGCCATTTCATCCCTGAGGGGAATACCTGTAAAATCTTGTCCGCACTTGATTATAAAGATCGAATTCAGTGTCTGCTTTTTTCCTTCAGAAGAAAGATGGGAGTCAAACAAACATCATCATTACAGATATTATGGTTCCAGATAATAGCAATAGTAGTGAAATTGCTGAAGGTCTTCCCTACATGGGCCACCCTGCAGCTCCTTTGCTGGCTACTGCAGCTTTCACAAGCCTGAACCATATTGAAACGTGGGAAGTGACACAGTGTGGACATCTTACAGCATGAAGCCAAACAAGGCTGGGAAGCAGCTCCAGCACAGCCCTCCTTGTGTGCACCACAAGATGTGGTGCACATCTTGTGCACAAGATATGCAGCACTGGCCTTGTCTAGGAGAAGACTCTTCCACAGCACTTCTGAAATCCACAAACTGCTGTGGCAGCAAGAGTGTTCTGCAGGGGATCAGCTCACCATGACCACAACCCCTTGGAGCAGGGACTAACCAGCATCAGAATGATCCTGCATTGATGATATTTTATGAGTCAAGATACTTTGTTAACTGATATTTGGCACTGGTTCATTAACCCAGCTGCTGGCACAATCCTACTTTCTCGTGTAGATAAGAACTTGGCCTCACCCATTACAGACTGATTTGTTAGCTGGGAAAAGATCATTTATTGCTTTCACATCATTGCTTTAGCTATCCTCGGATAAACTGGCTATGCAATATAACAGTTGATAGCTTTCTGCTTGCAGAATTTTCTTGATATCTGCTTTCTATATACTTTCCTACTTACCTTTTTTCCCCCTTATTTATTTTTAAATATTTTAAAAAGTTAAAACTGGTAGTAATTTTCTCCACATCATTTTCTAGTTATGAAATCAATCTTGCAAATATCTCTACATGTAAGAATAAACCTATTACAAACTAACAGATTCTTCCACTCTTTTCTCCCTTCACTTCAGGAAGCTTATCTGTTTACAATCATCACCTCTGTTTCTGCAGGGGAAGGTTGGGAAGCCTGGGACTTTCGAAAAAATATTTATGCCTGTGCTGAGTGGGGTGGAGTAGGAATGGATACAGACTTTTTTGATTCCAGAGCTCTTAGAAAACTGCTAATAAGATGATGAAAGCTTGATCTCACAGATCTGTTACACTCTACCAGCCTCATTTGCAAGGTTTCTTTATGTATGGCAATTACTGGGTTCCATCAAATTACCCGTAAAATTTTCACCTGCTAAAAGCAAAATCACTTTTCTTTGCCTAGACAAATGCAGTGATAAAGATGCCTAAAAATATCTGCCTAGAGAACTCTAGACTCCCTTGGAAACTAAGAACTCTTACCCTTCTCGACATGACCCAGGTTGTTTTGAAGACGTGCCCTTCTGGATAAGAGTCTAGGAGCCAGCTGAGGTGTCCAAGGGCATTTTCAATGGCACTACAAACTGTTGTTTCCATGGTAACTGAATCCCACGCATATATTTTTTCTTTTTTTTAATAACAGAATGAAAAATATTATGGCTCTTCATTTCATCATTGTAGGTACTTGTGTGCATGTACATTTATAAACAACATTAGGGCATTGCACAGCAGCAGCAGCAGCTTGAATAAAAATGACAGCAAGCCAGGCACACTTTCCTGGCAATAGAGGAAGTCACTGGACCTCTTAACAGTTCATTTTCCAAGATCTGGATTTTTTTAAATTTGAAAGTCTGTTTAAAATGTGTAATATCAAGAGCTAGGTGTTTGAAAAAGATTTAATGTTGAGTTGTAGCTAATTGTTTGTTCTGGAAAGTGCTAGTAACGGATATATATAGCTATATTTATAATTTAATATATTTTTATATATACATTACATATATTTAAGTATGGCAGCAGAATCAGCTGAATTGCACTCCTCTTCTGGAAGGGGGAGTATGGCTAAGCACAAGCTCAAATTTCTCTTAAATATCATATCTAGGTAGTTAAGACAGGGAAAAGTGTGTGTATGGCCAGCCTTCGCGAACGAAGATCTGTGGAAGGTCTTTGTACACCTTCCAGCCTGCGCATTGGATTTATTTTAGGTGGGACACAGTGCACGCAGAACTGAGCCCACCCTTTAATCCTAAGGTTCATCTGCCCGGGCCAAGCGAGCTTGGACAGTGGCAGCGAGGTCCTCAGGACGTAGGTGGATCGCCTTACAGGGCTAACGGGCTCCGCCTACCCGGGGAGTTTCCCCGACCGGGAATCGAACCCGGGCCTCGGCAGTTACAGTGCCGTGTCCTTAACCACTAGACCACCAGGGGCTCACAGGGAAAAGTACAGTGCAGGTATACAGAGACAGCAGAGACTAAAAGCAATTATTTAACTAATTACTAATGCTAGTTAACAAAAGTAAAAAGTTAATTAACATTAACTTTCAGCTAATGCCATTCCTCTCTCCTCTGTGACTAAGTATGAAATCTCCACAGCTACTCAGCTGCACAGCTCTGGATGTGTAGCCAGAGCAAAAGGAGACACAGAGGTGCAGATCTCTCACTGCCTTCTGAGGTACAAAAGAGACTTGATCACTCCAGATGCTGCATCACAGACTACATAGCAACAACCACGTGGTTGTAGGGAGCCAAGGACTGGAGACAATACGCAAGACTTCAGGATTTCTAGATGGAGTAGTGAGCGGAAGTACTTCAGGTTTTCTTCACATCTTTAGGCAAAACCATATTTGGAGAGACATCTTGTCTCAGCACTTCTTTATTTTCCTTCATCTGGAAGGAAAGGGCAGCTCAACTATCTTTGCTGGAGTCTAAACAGGACCTAAGAAGATGAATGGTCAGTTTTCCAGATGGGCTAGTAGTCTTATCTCACTACCTGATACAGCTGCAGGAATTGGACCAAGAAGCAGTATCCAGATGAAATCCCAGTCCCAGTGAAATCAAGGCAATAAGGTGGAAATATCAAAGGCAATCTCCAATTGTTTGAACTACAAAAGGGTTTCCAAACTCGAGTATGTAGTGAAGTATGATTTCATGCAGCTGTAAATGGAAGAAATAACGAGTAGATGTACCACTTATCAGAATATGGTTATTTTTTAAAAAAGGTCTGACAGCCTTATTTCTGAAAAGAGCAGAGCTGATATAACTATAAACAGGGGGAAAAAAAGGCCTCTCAAACTGTTCTAGCCAAAACCACATGTTTAAAATGCATTACAACGGGTGTTAGACCCAACCAGTAATTATCTGGATCTAGACAATAAATAAATACTGATAACTTTAATTACAGATCTTTGATAGAACTCAGGAAAGGAACAAAAATATGATGTTTGGAAATAATTAATGCTCACAAATTAACAAACAAGAGAAAGATAAACAGAATGAGATCATCTTCAAGTTCTACAAGGAGCTAAATTGTGGTTTATTCCCAAGGCACGGTTGAAAACGGTGACAAATCTAAATCAATTTTCCTGGGAATACCAAGTTTTTGAAGGGTATATGAAATACACAGTGCATAAACATTCCTGATACCTAATTCCAAAGAGCTCAACACCAGGTGTGGTGATTTGAAATTGTTTGGTTTCCTCACATCAACAGAATTCTCACAAACATAGGTATGCCCATATGTTGACTGTGTGATTTCATATAAAATCACACATGATTATCCCTGTGCTCCAAGTCCGTAAACAAGAGTTACATAAATGGCACAATTTCATGCAATGTTTTTATCTGAAGCAGCTGGCAGCTGTGCACTCACTCACACCAGCACTTCTATCAACAACTCAAAGCCTTTTCAAATACAAGACCTGCATTACAGCAAATACAACTATTTTAAACCTAAAATTATCTCTCTCTTCTCAACTGTGTCCTTGGATTGGTCTGACTAAGTGTTAGCCCTATGTCTTCTACTGTAAAGCATCCTAATAACATCATGACAACAGCACAGCTATCGAAAGGCATTGACCAAGTCAGGTAGTGTTTGTCAACAGTGTGTGTGTCTCTCTCAGCACTGAATGTGGCACTGGTGAGAGACATTCAATTGACACCTTGCCTCCATTCATCCACAGAATGGGGAGTTGAGACATATGGGCATCATTTGTCCACAGTCTAATCTGTACCATCTCTGGAGCTGACAATGCCCAGGGGTCACCAATGTCCCAGGTAAGTCTGCCCCTGATTTCAGTCACTCTTTGTTTGATCTCCAGTCCCTCACTGTTGAATCCCAATGCTGGAACTGACAAGGATGCCACACATGAAGGTGGTTCTCACACCAACCTGCAGACATGGGTCCAACAGGACGTCAAGTGAGCCTGTGACTGCTTAATAATTTATTTCAGATAGACAAAAATGAGACCATTGCTTTTCCAGTCTTAATTTGAAAACTACAAGGCAATGATGCCTTGCCCATGATTGTCTGTGCATTTTCAAATACCCCAAATGTGCACTATGCTTTCCTCACTGCTTTCCTTTTCCTCACTCACTTTTCCTATGCTTTCCTTGCTTTTTTTCTTACTATATGACCTATGGTTACAGTTAATTTCTTAGTGGAGACAAGCACAAATATTGCAGATTGTTGTAGTGTTAAAACTGGCTCCACTGTGAATGCTTGAAGTTGCTAATAGAAAATTCTAAGCCAAGTAATAAAATGTTGTTTAATTCAAATAACCTAAAACTAAGCTCAAAACACAGAGAAGGGAGATTCCTCTCTCTCCTCCATAAAACGGTTCCATAATTATACTATCAAGGCATAAAAAGAGAACATATTTCACTCCTTATATCTTTCCTACATTATGACTTTTTTTCTCTTATGGAGAAAACACAAGTGTACCTTCAATACCAGTCAAATACAGTCACGTGGCAGCAGAAGAAATTCCGGTTCTTACTGCTGTCTCAGCATAACTTTACCAATTTAAAAATTTTCTGTGGAGTTTGCAGTAGAACAAGAAATTATTTTTCTATGAAAAGCTAATGATAAAAATGAAAACACAAAGCTTTTTTTAATTAAAGAAGCAAATTCCTTTTCCAACAGTCAACCTCCCACCTCTCAAATTTGTGGATGATGAAACCAGAAAAAAGTTTTACCACAGATGTTAGACAAACATCAACAACAGTTAATAAAAAAATATACATTCTTGTAAAGAAAAGACAATAAAACACAGAGGAGCTGGTTGTCCATTACAACTATTTCCTAAGCTGTTCTTCAGACCTTGTTTGTGTCTTTTTTCCATATATGTTAGAAACTTAAATTGGAATGAGGAAGAAAGTGCTTTAAAGTTTCAGAGAATTAAAGCAAAAAAGCCTTAGTGACAGCTAAGGCTGTGGAATAATCGTGCAGTGCATGGTCTGTCTTGTTTTTGCCAAGACAGAACCGACTCTTAACAGAAGAGGGTCAGCACTGGGGAAAGCCTGGAAGTAGGAGTCATACAGAACTTGAAAGCTTCCTTGAATTTTGCTATATTTTCTTGCATGTCTAAACCTACAGCTGGTGTAAATCACCGTCCCAGGGGGAAGAGCAAGTATCACAGTGTACATTAGCCTCATGGTAGAGTCAAGCTCTTGCAGCAGAAAAAAAAGTCAAATTTCTATGAAGCTTGTTGGACAATGCACTGTGCCACAGATTTCCAGTTTACTAAGTCAACTAATCTTTCTGTGTCTTGGTTCTCCCTTTGAAATACGTAAAGGGTATTACACATACGATTATAAATTAACTCCAGAAGTAAAACCATGAAAAGCCTATCTGCCAGATTTTTGACCTACCATAATCAGGTAGTGGCAAGAGAAGCAGGTGAGACTTATATAAGTCATCAGGATCACTGACTAGAAATAGGCCTTGGAAAAGGCTTTCTTGCAGAGGCAGAACTGCCATTTCCATAGCAGTTTTGGCTTGACTACTTTTCTTTGGGGCTTCGCATTACTGGGCTATTGCATTCCTAGTCCTGGCTCTCTTCCATAACAGAAATAGTTGATCATGCATAATTTGCAAAAGTACAGCATGGTTTAGTCTTGCTGTCTACTAGGGACAGTGTTTGGCAAGCAAAAAGATCTGGAGGTGAAGATCTCTGGATTGTGTGAATATGCACACATGCGTCGTAAGGAGAAGGGGCTTCAGAAAATGTCAGCTCTTGGGAGTAACTTCTGGAAAGATTTCCAGGACTTGGAATCTGTCATGATTAAAACCAGTTGTTCTCTTTCTTATCTTCTGTCAAACTTGAGAAGTGTAATGACAGCTCTTAAAGATCGCACTCTCCAAGGATTGGGAATGCTCAGAGTGGCACGTGAGCCAAAGAGAGTGAGGGAGATAAAAAAAATCAGGGGTGAAAGTTCCCTTCTGCATATCCCAGAAATGTGGGCATGCTTTGCTTTGTCTCCCAACTAATGATACAAAAATGTATCATCCCTGAATGTATTTGGCTTTAGAGTGAAAACCTAAAGGTATCTATTGATATTAATACCACAAACATTGCACTGTGCTCTAAAATGAACTTTTTTTGGCTCATACCATGAATTGTCAGCTTACAAAATAAGAGTGTTCTGTTGTGGTAGCCTTTGATTGTCATATGTGTATATTCATCACATGCACACAAACAAATCTGTTTAGTGACAGCCTCCAAAACAGGGTCTTTGGAAAGGTTACCACTCCACCATATGTAGGACTTTGATTTATAGTTATATTTTTCACAGCATGACACACATTGTTGGTGAACTGTGGCTGTGATAAAATCGTAGAGGTGTAAAGTTTCACTGGCTGGATGGTAAAGAGCGAGTCAGGGAGAGTGTAATGCGAGTCGAGAGCTGCTCTCCAAATGAATGAACTTGTATTGTGGATCTGGTTACAGCCGGCACACTGCCTTAATCCATCAACAGCAAGTTCACTTACAAACCAGCCTTTGTTTTTAATCCATGAGCCTTTAGGGATTCACTATAATCAAATGACCAATCAGAGGAACACATAAGAGGAAAAAAAAAATTGCTACAGTGAAGTTTACTTTCAGCCACAAACTCTCCCTCAAAACCCCCCAGGTAATGCAGATAACAGTATAATGCACAGCATTAAGCTTACAGGCATTTAAAACTCCACAAGTTGAAAGTTAAGGCATGGCAAAACAGATCTCGTTACTTTCTGGGAGTGCTTCTCCAAAGCTCGAGAAGGCTTTGATTTCAAACCATGTGTGCTCACAGTACAGACACAGCTTAGTGATGGAAGACAGCCACAGGGATTGTGATTGCTACAGCTCACTTGGAGCTTTCTCCTGTTCTGGACAAATGAAAAGAACGTCCTGGATCTTGCAATTAAAATGTGTCAAGCTGAAATAACATATGTTCCTTGGCAAAGGCCTGAAATTAAGCCTTGGGGTGTGTCTATGTATATATAAACAAATACTGTTATTTAAAAATGTGTATGTGTGTGGTTTATTCTTTCTCCGTTTACCATAAAGCATAAACAAAAAGGAACCTTAAGGCTACCTTGCACCTTGCAACAGACTAAGCCAGACATCTATCACTGCCCAACAGCTCACATTAGGATGGCAGACACATTCACGAAGATGGAAATAGGGACAGAGTTCTCAGTGTTAGTATGATTATATCTTGTTTTCTACTCCACACCATAACTGTGGGCTACCTGGGCCATCCTATCGAGCTCTGTGCCCTGCAGTCCCTCAAGATGGACCCAGAAGAAGAGGACGTGCAATGTGGCTCACTCAGTGCCATATGGCTGAGCTCCCCAACGTGTGTGTGTGTGCACACGGCTGGGGGGCACCGGGGTGGCAGGGGGAAGGTGGCAAGACACACACACCATGCCATTAAAGGAGTGACAGATGGTGATGAAAGTGCCATAAAACCGTAAGCACTGACAGCTCAGGGCCACGACTGAAGCAGCTGCTGAGGTATCACATTGTAAACAGCCCCCTGTCAGGGCACCCCCCTCGCAGCTCCTATCACAGAAACTGTCACCTCTCACAAATGCTGCCCTGTCCTCCCACAAACCCACCTCACCCTGTGTCTCCTTTGTCTCCCTCTGGCTGGGGATGCCATGGGGTGAAAGGCGGGTGAAGGAGAGAACTGCAAGAGGCTTCTGACAGGACTGGAAGAAAACCTTTTGCACTCTGGGCACAAAAATAGAGAGACAGCCACAAAGTGCCCCATGCCAGAGCACAGGAAGGACATTGGTGCCACCAAGCAGCCACTACACATCTCTTGGTACTTCTCCCCAGCCTGGTCTCCCAGCTCCATATGTGGGAAGTTCTCATACCCAAGTGCCCAGTTCCCTCCTAGTAATGGACCAGCAGAGCAGCATAAACCCTCATCATTCAGGCTGGCTGTCCAGTACTGGACTACAGGAGCTCCAAGCCTCCTTTAGAGAATTCCATCAGACCATTCAATCTCTCTTTACACCTCATTCCCATCAAGTTAAAGAGAGAAGCATTCAGTATTTCCTCTACATCAAAACTCCGGATGACCAGAAATCTGGAAGCAAGCTCTCTGCTCTTAGGGAACTCCTTCTTTAAACCCTAAGGAAGGTGAGACACCACAGCCTCTTCTCAGGGAAAGCTATACTGGATGCTCTTGGGACCCAATGCTCTTGGGAGTTCACCTCAGATGTGTTTTTCCCAACCTTTTTTCCCCTTTTGACACACACACGCACACAAGTGTAGTGCTGCTCGCTGGATCAAATGTAGATCCATGGGAGTACTGCAGGACTCATATCATATCATCATATCATATCAATCATATCATATCAACATATCATAATTATATCATATCATATTGTATCAATCATATCATTGTGAGGCTTCCACATGTGCACGTGTGGGGGTACTAAGGATTATAAGAGCATCCCAATCCTGATTAATCCTGTATAACTTGAAACACTTAGTTGCCTAATTTTCAGTGAGGAGAGGATGCAGGAGAGTCCTTCCTGTCATCTACAGCCTGAAGTGCCTGCAGCAGGTGCCCCTTGCTAATCCAGCTTGAGGCCTGTTTAAGACAGATACACCTGGAGTGCCTGTTTTCCTCTGTGCTGTTTTCGTTTACTTCTGTTTTCCTGGGAAAAGGACAGGAGATTCTTCACTTTGGAAATACTGTACAACAAGCAGCACAGTCTGCTGGAAAAATTTAGCTGGGCCACTTGTCATATGAAAAGCTCTGTTCTCACCCAAATAAAAACTTAAAAATGTGCTGACTTCAAAAGAAATAGTAAGGTATTACATTTTAATTTTTTTTTCCAGTGAGTTCTTTTTCACCAGCTGTCTTATTTTTTATTCTTTCATGACATAGTAGGAATAATTTACTAGTAGCATGTCACTAAAATAGTTGAACAAGTTTATTTTAAGGTTTTTTTCTGAAGTAGACTTTAGTATGTTATGTTAAGAAAAACATCTTGTCTCCTTTTCTTGACTCATTTGATGTAACAAAAAGGCTTGAGATGTAGATCAAAGTACAGCTTTGGGGTGGGGGGAAGCTATCAGATGCTGTCCACTGATACATTTTAATGCACAGTTTTATTTTGCCTGCTTCCTACTCTGCTTCTTACCTGTGCTGAAACTCTTGAAGAGTCCTTTCACCCTGCTGTGCCCTTCCTTTCCTTAGATTTACCTCATCTGGACTCTGTAGAAATTAGCAGTCTATTCCAGCTTCGCTTTGGAGGGAACTCAACACAGCAAGCCTGAAGTTATTTTCCATTCCTACCAGAAGCAATTTAGCTGTGGCAAAGCCCTGCCCAAGAAATGTCTTTTTTAGCAGCACCAATGAGCCCCCGCAAATCTCCATGTGGCTGTTGCTTAGAAAGCATCCACTATTTGGACTTGCTCATTTAAAGACACTTGTGTTGTAGGTCAGTCTGGCAAAAGACACACCCATGATCTCTTCACAGCTGAGTCTCCTGCAATTTGTTTGAATTTGACTCCATTCTCTTCTATTTCTGTATCTTTCTTTGGACAGAGAAAAAAACCTTTGGCAAAGATTTTCCAACTTTGCCAATACAGGGACAACTACTTTCTTTTGGGTGTAGACTTTTGTGCAAAGAATTTAAGCCTCCTGACTACATACTTAGTATTCACCACTAGCTTCTGTGGCCACCTTATAAGTCATCTGTGGAGCCACACATCATAAGCTGAAACCACTGTTTTGTGGTACTTTGATACTTATGTCTATACTTAGTTATGAAAGTGTACTTATTTAGGAAAAAGAGATAATCAGGCTACAAAGTTAAAAATATTCATGATTTTCAGCATCTCTCCTCCTGACCTGTGGTGCCAGTACAAGAGTCTGTTTCCTTGAAAATAAACATAAGAGCACTGAGGAATGTTTCCAACATGAACTGAGCACACTTCAACAGCAGAAGACTTTGTAGAAGACAAAGCAATTCCCCTCCCCTTTCCCCTTATCCAGTCTCCTCTAAGTGAGTTCATTTTTAAACCTCATGTTTTTGGAATGGTTTAGACCTCACAATAGCAAAGGGGAAAGGACAAAAAAGTTTTGCTGTCACAGAAACAGTCTGTCATCTACTGGAAAATAAGACTCAAGCTACACGGTGGCAGTGAAAAGACACTGACAGTACAGGCAGACAGCAAGTCTTCAAGGGCTTTCTGGAGATGCTGGCAGCTATCTGCTGGAGACCAGCTCTGTGGAGAAGGACCTGGGAACACCAAGGTGTCCATGAGCCAGCAGTGCACCCTTGTGCCAAGAAGGCCAATGGTATTCAGGGGTGCATTGGGGGGAACATTGCCAGCAGGTCGATGGAGGTGATGCTGTTCCTGTACTCAGCTCTAGTGAGGCACATCTGGAGTGCTGTGTCCAGCTCTGGGCACCTCAGGACAAAAGAGACATGGAACTCCCGGAGTGGGTCCAGCAGAGGCTGTGGAGATGATGAAGGGACTGAAGCATCTCTCTGAGAAGGAAAGGCTGAGGGAGCTGGGGCTGTTCAGCCTCCAGAGGAGACACTGAGAGGTGAATTCCTCAATGTCTGTCAGTGTCTGCAGGGAAGGGTCAGAGGAGGGAGCCAGTCTCTTCTCAGTGAAGCCCAGCAATTGGACAAGGGGCAAGGAGCAAAACTTAGTTACTGTAAGGAAAGTACTTATTTACTTATTGAAGAAAGACTTATTTACTGTGAGAGTCAGACTATTGGAACAACCTGCCCAGAGAGGCAGTTTCCTTATCTGGAGATATTTAAAACCCACCTGCACGTAACCCTGTGCAACCTGCTCCAGGAGAACCTGCTTTAGCAGGGGAGTTGGACTAGATGATCTACAGAAGTCCCTTCCAACTCCCATCATTCTGTGATTCTGTGAATCCAGACATCTGAGAGAATAGCACTGAAGATTGATCTAGTATCTTAAAAGATACATGAACATGTTACTAGAGACTTGGTAGTACAAATGGATTTACACATTTCCTTTAGAGATCTGGGATTTTTTAAAATTAATTTCTTGTGCAATTGAATTTTTTTATTATATCATATTGCATTGTATGTTCATTCACTGACTGAACATGGATAAACTAGATTAAGAAAACACACAAATATTTGATTTATGGCTAAGTATCATCACCACACCTAACAGAAAGTTGGTAATTACACAAATCACTGTTTCCTTGTGCGTAGAAAACCAAGCTCAGCTTGACAAAGAACCAATATTTTGCTAAGGTAAGAAAGTTGCAATCAGATAGTGTTGTTTTATTACCTTACTATTGATAAACATGGACTGCTAGAATGTTTAACAGTGATCCAGCCCAGCAATCCATTGCTCATACAGTCTCTGTCTGCAAGCTTAGGCCCTTAAATGGTTGAACTATTCTTAGCTTTATGTGGTGAATACACAGGAATGTTCATGGGCAGAATATTAAGGACAGAAGATGGCCCTAACAGTGCTTGGCAAAGGGAGACTGGATTTATGGAAAGTTTCCTTTGATGCTGTTGATTTCTAACCTTCTCATGCTTCCCCAACATAAAAAATTAGTATTAAACTTGCATTCCAGATGAATGACAGGGAATAAAAAGGAAAAGGGATTTCAGTTAAAGCCTGTGGAACTAGATTCAAGCCCACGATCTGGCCAGGTTTAAAACCAAGCTGGATCTCTTTAGCTAGAAATTCCCTGACTGAGAAACTCTGTAGCTACTTCCTAAACAGTATTCTTCCTCTTCAATTGCTTTATAGCGAAATACAACATACCTGGTCCAAGTGCTATTTGTGGCTGGCACAATTACCACTGGATGCCAAAAATACAGCTTAGAACTGCCCATATTATGTAGACATCTGACTTGGGGGATACTCCTTTCAAATATGCTCCGTGAAGACAGGAATCCTCCACAAATCTTGCCCTACAGTTGTGCTTGTTTGTTATCAAAGCAAGAGAGCAGCTTAGCCAAGCAAAATAAATACACTATTTGAGAAAAAAAAAGGGAGGGAGGAGAGAAGAGATCACTCTGCAGCTATCCTAAAAAACTAATCCAATGTTACCTTACAGTGTAAAGTGATGCCATATGTAAAGAATTACTACAAGCCTATATTAATGTATATTGTGTAACAGCTATGAGAAGTGACTAAACTGCAATTGCATATGAATGTATTTTTTGGAATGGATGGCAGGTATTTATGCACTGTTGTAGAGCTTTGTGACTACCAGACTGTATATTTCTAACAATATTATTTGTTTTCATGTTGAGAATGAGCCTTTCTCGAACTTGCTTGTAAACAATGTTTTTTGCAAGCTGGAGATGAAGGATGACTGAGCCTGTGAGGGAGATACTTAACCTATGATTTTGCAGCCTTTCTGGGCTGGAACAGAGCAGCTATTAAAATAGCACTGCATAAATACATGATACTTTGAGGGGAGAATCTCAGGACTCCCCTCTTGAACCAACCTACCAAGCAAATACACCTCATGCACAGAAAGGAAGAGGGAGGGTAAACTGTTTTTTTGCACTTTAGGAACCAGCCAACCCCACTTCTAGGACGTGTAAACAAGGGTCTTCAGTAACCATGACACACTGGGGTTTTTGCTTTACAGCTCTTTAGCCCAGCAGCACGTAGGGTGTTGATTTAGGAGTGACACAGAGGGAGTAGTGCCACCTACTGAACTAATTATTTTTAGCACTCAAATTTCTTGTCCTAGGCTCTTTCCAGCTAAGGTCTAAAGATACTGCAGCCTATTAAATAGCTCTTCTTCCTCCCTAACTATTTTCAGGAACTGAAAATAGCATTGTAAAAACCTCCACACATCCAACCCCCAGAAGACCTCCCAAAAAAAGCAACAGTCTACCATCAAACTGTATTTTTATAAAGCTACTAATTTGAGAAATGAAACCTTGGCATGAGGGTGTATTTAAGCCTAGGCAGACTTTTAAGCTAGATTAGATTTTAGATCTGCTTTGATTCTATTTACACAACAGAAGAAATGCAAAATTGTTTAGTGGGAGCGAGTTCACTCTGTTGTTTTCTTCCAGACTAACTTATTTAGTGTTGGATCAATAGCTTTGGACTACAAATTTGAAATTAATTGCTATGAGGAATGGAGATGGCTTTAAAAATCTTGACCACAAAAGCTGAGTTTAGCTTTTAATTGCTCACTCTCTCGCTCTTTTTTTTTTTTTTTTAATAGGATAAGCACAACTCTCTTATGGCAATAAGACAAAATCTCCCTTCCCCTGTATCAACGAATGTGTATAATATTACCAGGCTAAAGAACAGCACTTTCTCTTTTCAGCAGGTAGAAGAAATACACCAATGTTCTGTTTTCAGATATTGATTAGTGTTGCTATGTGCTGCCAACCAGCTATGTAGAGTCACTTCACTGGCAGCTACTTATCAGCAATGAGTGAAGTGGTCCCTACAGTTTCCCTTAACTACTGCACAGATTTAAATAGTTAATGCCTGCAAACCCTGGGGAGAGGCTTGCTAAGAATGCTCCAGGAACACAGTGACATAACAGTCATTCCATGTGCTGCAAACCAAATTTACCAGTAGAATTATTAAATTAACAAACAAAGTCAGAAATACGAATAAAACGCAGCAATTCAAAAGTCATGGCAGGCATCTTCCACAGAAGATCTGATCAACTCTGGATGCTGTTTCTGCTGACCCACCAGTAATTTTATTGCTGCAGAGGCAAGGCAGTGTGTCATACCATGTGAGATATGGTGTTTTTTGACATCCAGCTGCTTACTGTTATTGTTGGCTGTTGCTGAAGTACTGGAGATAATACAGGTGTTCTGTGCCGCTAGAGCTGAATGCACTAGAGAGAAATCTGGGACAAGCACGGGTAGAGGATATGTCTGCCTTCGTGAAACTTGCTTGAAAGCAAGCAGTCTGATGGTAAAGAGAAAAATGTCAAATAGGCTTCAAAATTAATGGAGGACTATTTTTTAGGGTCCTCCTAGTTAAACAGAGCAGGCAATGCATAAATAGAGATCTCTGCTAGCTGATTGGTTGGGTTTTATCTTATTTTTGCTGGTCAGTTGAATGACTCCTGCAGTGAGTGTCGGATCACACCCCCTAAAACTACCAGTACGTATGCAATCATATGTTTTGCAAGTTAGACATGGCTACTAAGGGCCATCTGAATCTACAGGTGGGCAAACTGAGCTGTAGACCAATTGACCATAGCTTCATTTTCAATTGAAGAAATCTGTCCAAAGCTGCATGTTAAGTCTGGGAAAGAGCCTTAGTCAGGACATGGGTCACAGGTGATTCTCAATCTGAACAGAATGTTTGAATAACCAGCTAGAGTGGACAGGATAGTTCCTGCTAAACACAAATTCAGGTGAGTAGTATCTGTCTCCAGCATCAAGGAAGCAATACAAAACTAATCCTATGTGTCTGTTTTTATAAAAATGCTTTACAAATATAATGAGTAAATAAACAGCTGCCTCTGACTTATTTACAGTGCTGTTAACCAGCATTTAGGCTTCAAAATTGATCACCAGAGTCAACAAAGGGTTGAACAAACAAATCTGTGGTTGAGTATTTGTATTTGAGATTAAGTACACATATACAACTGTGAATGCATGTGTTCAGCCAAACTATGGAGGCATTTCACCTAAACCAAGCCTGTGCATTAAATTGAATTTTCATCAAAAAGCAATGAAGTTATTAATGCAACTAACTCATACTTGTCCTTACCTCTTTGAATATCATCTAAACATCGACTTGGGACTCTTGTAAATTCTTTATGTTGAGTTTTGACCTGATCTTTTTCTAATGAGTTGTTTTCAGTCTTCCCATTTTAAATTCTTTCCCCTCTACAATGGTATCTTGTCTAAAGCCTTAGTATCCTTTGAAAGGAGTGGTTCAATAGTAAAGGTTCCCTCCTCACAACCCATTCCTCTGGGAAAACAGGGAAACAGACAGTGTACATCCTTGCTGGAGCTTCACTCAGGAAAGTAGCACCAGGAAAAAAATTCAGTGAGGTCCTTTTCTATTTCAGGCTTAATTTTTCCTACTGCAAATAAATTAAATACCACAACTGCTTCAGGGGCTGAATTTGTACCTTTGCAGCAGCAATATGTCTGAGCAGTAAGCATGTATTCAGATGGGTGGATACTACAACTATTCAGTAGGGACTTCAATAAACAACAGAGCCAGAAATAGCCCAGTGATAAACCCAAATAAAGGCAAACAGTTTGGCTTTTGCCAAAAGGTGTTTATCTTTTTTTAACTGTCTTTTTTCTCCCAGTCCTTCAGGGAGCTGTAACAACCTGCGCTCTGCTCTTTTCACAGCACACTAACCATCCAGGAACTGAAATACCAGGAGAATATAAATTCCTGCAAATTAGAGTTTTACAAGTCACTCCCCTTAGACATTTAATAAAGACTCTCAAAATAAATCTGTCTGAATGTGAGAGAATTTGTGCACCTCTTGGCATATGAAGTGTTTACATATAAAACAGTATCTTTGGGAAAAAAAATAGATAAATTGTATTACACAGTTACGGAACATTTCACTAGAGAAAGAACATCCTCCCTCAGGGAAAAACAAGACAGTTCAAACAGGTCAGCAGGGCATATGCTCTGCTAGGCTAATCCAGGTTCCCAAATCCCAATGACTTTGTATTGGAGGCAGATGTAACATGAAAAGGAAATGACCACCTGCCTTCTGCCTGCCTCAGCCGGGCACTGAGCAAACAGCCTGTGTCTGCATCGCCGTCATAGTCCCTGACACCACCTGGGCTCCAGTCTGGGTTGTTAGCAACCAATATTTACTTCCTTCTTGTAGATTCTTACATAGCCTACTTGGAAAGCTTTTGCCCTCCTGCTTTGAATAGTGTCACTCTGGAGTTAGCACGAAAATGTACCACCTACTGCTTTTCATGGTTTGGACTGCAGCAAGGTGCTGGTCAAGGGCAGAGTGTAGGTTTTGGGTGCTGCGAGATAGCAATCTGCATCATGGGCAGGAGTTCAGCCCTACTGAACTTTCCTACCCCATGGGTTATCACTGTTAGTACCACTGGCACTAACACTGTACCCCTCCTGGCTGCTTCACCACTGAGACCAGGCACTGGACACATCCCATGCAGCCTTCCCTGCAGGGAGAAGAGCAGGTGGGGAAGCTCAGAGTGCCTCAGTCCACTCTATTTCTGAAAAAATACAAGTGCCTCATTTTCTGTGGCTGCTAGTCTAGTACCTTTTGTCAGCACTAAATTTTCATGGAATGAAAAAAGAGATTAAAACCAAGATCATTCTTCTGCTCTGCGTAAGAGATGTTAGGTACAGGGGTTTGTTCCTGAATAACAAACTGCTTGACTAGAGGCTGATTTTTAACAATGCCACGTTTTTATATTCAAAAAACCCCTCAAGCTGCATGCACTGTAGCTACACATCCTGTTTCACTCTGGGTCTATTTTAACAGGGTTTTAAAGCTGTTTCACCTGAGTGCCTGCTGATTACCATGCTGAGTTTTTTAAACCAATCCATTGAATTTACTTCCTTTCTGTGTCCCCAGTGCCCATTCACCTATAGAAATATATAGACAAACAAGGCCACAGGTGCAGAAAATTGGGCCTTTCCTGCTGTTTATTACAATGTTGACCTTGGGGATTTGTTGGCGGGGGTGGCGGGAGACGGAAAGAAAAAGAAGAAATACATGCTTTGCAATAGGATTCTGCTAAAATCCTACCTTCCTTTTCTTGCTAAGGTAAAAAAAAAGCCTCCTAGCTGCCAACAAACACAGACATCACATTATTAGGAGGTGAAGTGGGGGAAGGGCTGTTTCTTTTGCATCTCTGAAGGGATTTTGGATGAATTGTCGCTGGCCAGGAAGCATGCTCTTCCCTCAGCTCCCCTCCCCCTCTTCAGTTTGCCTTCTGGTTATTCTCGGGCATAAGAATTTGCTCTGCCTTATGGTCACCCAGCCTGCTGCCTGGTTTCTGTCACATGAGCACTGGAAGAAACAGCCACCTGCTTGCTTTATCAACAAGGTGCCTTGTGCTGAAAAGGCAAGTCTGGAGAGGTCTCCTCTCACAAATGCATGGCCCCCACCCAAAACTAGAGGGCCTCACACCAGGGGCTGCTCTGCCATGTATGAAGGTTTACAACAGAGGGACACTTTTTAAGTTCTTACTCAAGAATATCAATTGGGGTTCCCTTATTATATTGGAAAGTAGGTGCCAAAAAGCGCTCTGAGAAACCTGGTCTGTGAGTCCTAATCCAAATCACATTGAAGCATATTGCACACACAACCAAGAAGGTCCAGAGAGCAGCTTGTGCAAGCCTTGTGTAAGGCTGGGCTTTGGTGGGCAGTGATGACTTCATCATGACTATGATGATCTCGGCTCCTGAATCACAGGCTGCTACTTGATACTACAACTCATCAGTGACAGCTGGGAAAGGACCAAAGTATGGCCCTGCATTTTATGGCTTTTTTCCCTCTCTCAGCAATGTATTTCTGGGACATGAATATTCACATGGCCTTTGATCTGATGCATTCCTATTCTGCCTGTGCCTGCAATGCAGCCATTCCACAGAAACACTTGCTTGTGTCTTTGTCTTTAATAACTGCAACCAAAAACTCTAGGTAACAAACTCAGTTAACACAACCAAGGACAGGTGGCCCAACAGAGGAGAGGTTTCAAGGAGTTTGATCTTCCTTCTGATAACATACAACCCTCTTAAGCCATATTTATGACAGGTGGACCTGAAAATTAATCTACTCACATTCAAGGCGCAGACTCTCCTATTACGCTGCCTGTGGAGACTGACATCCACATTCTTTATCCAAGGCAGACCCATATCCATGTGTGAGTCCAACCTCACCTGAGGACACGATCTGGTGGTGAAGCACAGCTTTAGGGTGATGGAATATTGAAGACAGAAAGGGAACAAGCTACTGGGGCCACTGAAGGGCCACGGCACTGGGTGACCATGGAGGTCCTTCTGGGACCTCTCACAAAGATTGATAAGGTCTGTGGGCAATCTGAATTCAGGCTATCCTTGTTCAGTGGCTTGCCACCACATTACAGGCATCCCACTGGATAGTTAGGGCTGGGCTAGGACACTTGGCGTCCCTGGAGTCAGTGCAGGTTTTATCTGGAAAACCATTTTTAGGGTACCGTGCAGCCACGGATAAATGTCAGAGAGAAATTTTAATTTCAATAAATTTCCTTTTTTTCTGACCTATGACTTGGAATATGCGTCCTGAAATTGTAAGACTAATGATGTTAATATGCCATAGTTGGTGTTAATTACTACTTTATGTCTTCCCTGGCTTAGGCATGCTCACATATTATGAAATGTGTTTAATCAACAATAATACTACAATGAGTTGTGAGAGTTCCCCTCCATCTCCTCATGTTCGCTTTGATGAGCTAACCAAAAAACACAGTTTGCTTTGTCTGAGCGAGGAATTTAGCTCATATTAGTTAACAAACCTCAGGTATGAAAATTAAGCAAGTCTTTTCTGTAATATAGTCAGGACTTAATGTTAACTCCCAATATGAAATTCATCATAGCCATTTTTCATGTAAAACCAACTTTCTGCATTTCTCGTTTTCATTTGTTCAATTTTCCGCATTGGAATAATTACTATAACTGAAAAAACATGTTAAAACTCCCAGTTATTACAAAAAAACATGCTGGAACTTTCATTCCAGAATTTGTCACTTCATAAAACTATACATTATAGAACTGGCCATTCTGGGCCAAACATATGCTCCATGTAACCCAGTATCCTGTCTGTTACCATGATTAATAGGGGAAAGTGTAGAAGAAGATAAAAATGATCTTTTCCCCTGCTGTTCTCTCCCACCTTCTAGTAATCAGTGATTTACAGACACAAAATGTTGTGTTGTAATAACAGAAAAAACAATGCTTCCAATAAATCAAAATTAAATTGCTGTTCACTTAATCTGATTTTATCACAATATCTGCTTTTTAAAATTTTGTTTAATTTTTAGAAGCAAAGGCATATCATTATGCTAGCTCTGGAGAATTAAGCTGGAAATATTCCATTCAAATTACAGTACCCAGGAAGAAAGAGAATTCAGCTGGAAAAGAAATTTTAACTGAAGACATGAAGACTGTCAAGGTGGAGCGAGATGTGGATTGTCTCCCATCCCGCGCTGTAGAAACTACCTGGAAGTCAGATTTTTTTCTCCTTTTTTTTTCNGCTTTCTTTATTCTCCTTCATTCTTGTTTCTTGTATTTTTCATTCCCATTGCTTCCTTTCTCAGCTACTTCTTATGAGAATGGAAATAAAGACTCAAATTAAAACTTTAAACCTATAGGTACACTTTGCTTAGAAAACCTGCAAGGATTCCCCCCACCCCAGGCCCTTTTTAAACCCTTCCTTAAACAAACACATCTATTTAGACAGTTTGTTTCTCTATCAGTCTGTGAAAAGTTAATACAGTTTTGTGCCATTTTTGTTATGGAAACAGTGCTGTAAAAATACCATATGGTCCACTGAGGCCTGCCCTTATAACCCCAATAAATACAAATCACCCGAGAACTTATCATTGTAAGTTCAAATATGTAGCTAACGTAATCTCAAAAAATCCTTCACAAAAAGAAAACAAACGAGCTCCTTTTAAACCCCTGACTTGTTGCTCTTGACTTCAGCTATTTGTTCAATATTTCAACAACACTAAACAAATGTGGCGGAAATACTTATCATTTCTGAGTCACCCCCTTGCTATCCTAGATCCCAGACCCTTCAAATTAGTGGCTATCTCAAAAAGATTAATGTGATTCATTCTCTTTGTTTCTTTCAGTATTGTCTTCAGCCTATCCCTTGAGAGTCTCCTATTATCAATCTGCCTAATTCTGGCTAATCTTTCTTGATAATTCATTTCCCATCTCCCTGTCACAGGCTGTTTTGGCTATTCTGTTTTGTACCATTTCTAACTCTGAAACACTATTATTAATGGCAGACAACAGCTCATGCCTGAGGTTTGGGTAGATTTTTCTGTTACTGATATCCTGTGTACATACATATACACCTCCCACTGAAGTTTAAACGATACATGTTGCCAAAGAGCGCTGCCTTCCTACACCTCCTCTGTACTTCATTGCTTATTTATACATATGTATTTCAGACAACGAGAATCCACCCTAATTCCTTGTGATTTATAATAAAATATAATAATAAACTTTAAGCAAAACACCTCTCAACATACACTAAAAATAAGTATTCTGGGTATTATGGATATAATGTGAAATGCGATCAGATAAACTGTATTATTATTTATCAACAGTATTTCATTAGTGAGTATCTAGAACTACCTTCACGTCATGGGACATAGTAGAAAGCAGCTTGATTTCCAATGTCACATTAAACTCTGGTTCCGATCTAACTACTCTTTTAGAGACTCTCAAGAGTTTCGTTTTTAGAGTGAGCAGCAGGTTTTGTGCCTCTGCATGATGTCTAAAATTTTGGAACATGTTTTCCTCGACAGGAATTCCAACATAGAAATGTCAAAATAATAAGTTGCAAAAATAAAATAGTTGCTTTTAAGTAATTTCAGTCTTCATGATTCTGCTGTCTTCTTGAAGTGTGTGTGAATGGGAAAGAAAACCAATACTGTAAATGGTATTGTCAGGGACATGATCTTTGTCATTGATATATCCCATTTCTGCTCTTGGAGTGGATTAGTAACAGCGGAAATCAAACAACTGTAGCATAACAGCAAGCTACATCTTGCTTTTCCTGAGGAACAACTGATTCCTGCCTCTCTTCTAGACTTGTCTTTTGCCTTGCAACTCTTCAGCTGTTGTGTATGTGTCAGTGAGATGAAATAACATAATTGCAAAAACATTTATACAAAAAATGCTTGTGTTTCCTCATTTCCAGCATTGCAAATGGTAGCATCACAATGCTGGTAGCACTACAAATGACAGAAAAATGAATTTGAAATGCACTTGACAATTTGTTCTGTTCTTTGTGTACTTGTATTCTCACCCTAAGGAATGGAAACAATGCCAGTTGATTCCACTAACAAATTTTAAAAAGGGCTATTTGGAATCAGCTCACACAGTAAACAGTTCTCAAAGCTACGGGTAAATCACAAGACTGGCTATGTATATAAATAAATCTTTGTTTACTCAGAGATATTGCACAAGTAAAAGAAGATCAGAGAAGTTGACTGCAACACTGTGAAGGAACTACAGGTTACAAGATTCAGTCTCAGAGGCTTTTGGGATTATTACTGGGTAGCCTGAATGTCACACAGCTGTTTCCATACCTCCACCGTGTTACTTGTGCAAAAGTCACACCCGTACTGATGTTCAATGTGAAAAAAAGCCAAGGACTGAGGGAAGGATTGGTGAGGCTTGCTTAATCCTGCTTTTGTCTCTGTTCTTGGAGCTGTCCTGAGTAGAGCTCTTAAGGCTCTGATGTAGCCCAGACTCCTAATCTTAATGTGTTAAATACATTGTCCACTTTGGATTGTTCACTTAGCTGCAGCAAATGCCTTATATTTTTTCCTGTCTGAGTACAATTAAAATTGCAGGATATTTGCCAGACAGGCTGAGACTCTTTCACCACTCCAAGCATCCCTTTGCAGTATTGTGAAGAATTATCAATCAATTACTCTTAGTCTCACCTATAAACAACTTATTTTAACTGTCTTTACAGGTCTGTTTGGAGGCAGTTTAACACACAGACTCATGCAGTGACACTGCTATCTGTGCCAGGCTGTACTTTCATTCACAAAGAAATAATACAGGAAAATTGGGGCATTGTGAATTAATTTATCAGTGAGCCAAATATGGCACATGATAGCAAATAAAACCAACCTATAAAAAGAAGAAATTGTTACTCAAGAGTAGGAAAAACCCCCACATTCCTCTCTTGCATCTTCACATGCAAGTCTTCATGGTTTTTTTATCCTGTTATATTTTTTTACCTGGTGGTATTTGATCAGGTATGCATAGGAATACCTGAGAACCTGTTTTATGCAGCCTTTGTGCAAACTAACTGCAGACATCTCTAATTACTAAGAGCTGATACACTGCTGATTATATTCAGGGGGCTTTCTTTATTTTTAAATAGTGATTTTTTAAAAAGCCTTAAGGTAATTTTTTAAAAAGCCTCATTGAATTCACTTCATGTATGGATCCAAGAATGGCCACTTAATGTAAACATGTCCTGGGCAGAGAAAATAAATGGACAAATAAATAGAGAAGGAAAGAGAAATTCATTCGTGCAGAGGCCAGAGTAAGAATATGCTTCATAAGGATATCAGTTCTGAAAGCATTTAAGGAGTTATTTTCCCAATAAGTTCATACTTAACTTTCTGTACACTTGTATTTTTGAACTTATGTGAAACAAAAGACCTTAATTACACTATATACCTCTATTCAAATACAGTTAATTGTAGAAGACAGAAGCACAACATACACAGATTATATTTTGCCAATACAATTTCAGAGACAGAATCGATAATACTTGAGAAAGAAAAATTACATGATGTAATGTGCATTACTTTTTCTTACCATAAATCTTTCTCTTGGCTTTCAGGACAAAATTTGAAAGATAACTTTTGTCCTACCAGGTTTTAACCAAATGCATACCTTAGTCAAAAGGTACTGGAAACCCTTTTTTGCTGCTACTGAATTGCAACTGTGCTATTCAATATAGTTTCTGTCCTGTTCTTTCTTCAATATACATTTCTTTGCTCTCAACTTGGCCTGTACTGTTTCTATTAAATTAGAAGCACTTTTAGTTTGTTTGAAACCAAATCCTCTTCTGCTATAAAGCAACGTGTCTGTGTATGACAACAAACACAGTAGGGGCCCTATCATTTGAAAGTTTATTTAAATGTAACAACCCACCGTAGATCACAGACTTGGATGCAGCTTAAAGTAACTGTTTTGAATTTTTTGTCTATCTAATAAACGTATGAACTTGGCAATTTTGGGGATAAAAAAAAGTTGTCTGGACAATTTAGTTGCATAAACTCCCATTCTAACAGGTGCAAATCATTAACTCAGTGTCTTTTTTAAATTCCCATACTGGTGAGCTTGCCTCAGAATATATTTGTATCTGTGTGCATTTGCGCTTTCAACACATTCTTTTGGTTCTCTGCATACTCCTCTATCAGTTTGTTTTCTGAAAACTACCTGAGGAAAACAATCAAGTAATTAGGAGCAGGGGTTTTTCCCCTTTACATTTTTGGAAACCATAATTTTAGCAGTTGTATATATGAACTTATGTGAGGCAGAACTACACCTGTACTTAAGCAAGGAAGTAAATCATAATTTGTTCTACCTGAGAAAGTAAATTTCGCCAATGCAGCTCAGACAGAAAACCCCTCAGAGCAAGTGCACAGATTTTATGTTATCTACCAAATAACACACACATCTGAGGAAACCACATCAAGAACTACTTTGTGTTCTGGAAACCCGAGTTTTTTCTGTTTTTTAAAATACAGATCTTCCTGTATGGTGGTTTTTAAGAAAACAAATCCCCCATGATACGGCTGCAACACATGCATACAAAGGGAAGTTTAAAGACTCTTCTGCAGCTTTCTTCCACACTACACTTTCAGTCTCTGGTTTCTCACAGGCTGCTGTCTTCTCTCCTTAGAGTGTCTCTGCCTCTGCCTCTGATATCAACCCATACTTATTTATTACAGGAGGGTACCTTTGATAACTTTCTTAGCAGATTATTTGCATGACATTGATTCGCTGGTCACAATTGAGAGTAACATGACAGCAGACAGTACATACACTGATTAAAAGAAGGATTCACTTCTGAGGAAGTATCCCAATGCACACTTTTAGTGGGGATAAAAATTCTGATGCTGCAAAGCCTTCATTTGACATCTGTTCCCCAAGCCTGTGTGAGAACCACATGTGCCCACACCTGGCAGGGCCAGGCACACATGTGGCCACTACAGGCTTGGGGTTGCTGCAGGTCCAGTCCATCCTGAAGTATTTATTGGGGACGGTGTGAAGCACCTCTATTTCGAGGTCCTGTCCTGAAAACATCTCAAGCATTCACATGTTTGTGACTGTGTTTATAGGCTGGTGGAAATATATCTACCAGACATATCACAGATGTCTGTGATATGTCTGTGGAAGGAAACAGCTTCCTGTGCACTTCCCACATCTCTTGCCACTCCTGCTGGCCCCTGGGGATGTGCCACTCATGTGCTCAAGGCCAGGGGGCACCATCCTATATCCACTGGGCTGCGTGTTGCACAGTTAAAGAACAGAAAGGCTATTTCTAATCCCAAGAGTTTATTGTCCAGTATTTTTGTCCTCCTGGTTGGTCTTCTCTTGAATCTTTCTACTGTAATGCCACAGTGAAGTCAAAGCTAAATTTATGACATTACAGTTGGCCATAGAGAAGCTGACAGCAAAACCATCCGATGGGTCTAAGGAGAAGGTGAATATGGAGAGAGGGGAGAAGAGCTCCACAGCAGAGCCTGCTTCCCATTCCCAAACCTGAACCTTATAAGCAAAACTGTATTTCTTCAGCTGTCAACAAATAGAAAAAAAAAAGAAACAAAAGAAAAAAGAAGCTTTACTAACAAGCATCAGGTAAAATGCCTTCTTTCCCTGACAGCTGGAAGGAGAACGTTATTTGGATGTAAGATAAGGAAGTGATAATCTGCTGCTTGTTTATGATTCACTGTAACTACTACTTTCTTTAACAAAGAAAAAGTCCACATGTGAATAACATTCCCTCTGCCTAACAATGTCATATGCTATTTGATTGCTTTTTTTTTTTTTAACATCTCCCTTTTCTAGTCCTTGTGCTGTGCAGTAAATGCCACCGCTAATGAGATAATACCAGTGTGTTTGAGAGCAGACTGACCCTGCTGTTTTCAAGCAGTTTCAACTTCTCGACAGTCAGGAGCCTGCCTAATGTTTTGTGGCTGCCTCTGGTCATTGACATGGTACAAACTGCCTTATCTCCCTGTGGGAGGGAGGTCATTGCCAAACCCACGGCTACTTGACTGGGGAAGCAGGCCGTCTACAGTGATTCAAACACACAGCCTGTGCCAATCACAGGGCTTATAACAAATAGCCTAAAATAGCTCCAGTCTGAATGTGTTTCAATTTTTCTCTGTATGTCAACAGATGACACGCATTGTCACGATGCTGTGTATGATTCAAGAGGCTCAGTTAAGCATATTTCAGAAATACTCCCATTGTTTAGGATTTCTGCAACTTCGGCACTTTCTCAAATATCCTTCTTTGCTGTTTGCAAAGCCCTTTCAATGACCCTTTTTGTGTCAATGTAGAGCTCAGCTCACAAATCAATTGTTCTATTTTTATTTTCAATATTACACTTCCTTCCAGAGTGCTCATAGGATGATGCCATGCACTTTGTCACCCACTCTTGCAATTTCCCCAAAAAACTCCCTAATTGGGCAGGAACACAGGCTTAGCAGGAAAATGGAGAAAGAAACAGGAGTTCAAGCAGTGGTAGCCCTCTCACTATTCGGGCTTCTGTTGTAGAGCATCTATTTATGAGAAGGATATCCACCAAACTGGAGTAATGTCTGTGCAGCTGATCACCTGGGATGTCACACAGATAAACCCATGAGAATTTGTGGCTTATGGAGGGAGGGAGCACTGCTGGCCTGTATTTCCTAAGGAGTCCAATTCATCCAGAGCTTCCCTGACTGCCCACACTTGGCAAGGCTCATCTGTGACTTCCCAGCCCCATGACTCACCACAAATGAGCAGCATGACACAAATGCCAAATTTCTTTCCAGGATCTCCAATTAACAAAACTTTCCAGAGCACTCAAAGTCTCAGATACACATTGCCCACCCCCACATCTGCCTGCTTGTGGTGCCGCTCATCTTCTCAGCTATTTGTGGGAACAGAGGGTCCCTCTGCGGGACTCTCCCGACAGGACAGAAACCTTCAGCATGAGTAAGGACAGCACAGGATGACCCTACTTCTTTTTTCATTTTGCCACATGTTAGTGGAGTGTCTTGCTGCATAACTGGGGCTCTGATGCACCACTGTAGTACAACAGTGTAGTACAACGAAGCAACACACTACAGGAAATAGTTTCTTCTGGCCTCTGTGTAAGGGAGATATTGTCATTACAGACAACAAAAGCAGATCAAAATTTGCAACTGTCAAATTTCATATATGATGTTAGACCACAGACAGCACTATATTATTTATGGCTGAAGTCTGTTCCTGAAGAAACATCCTGCTCCCATTTAACTCACTTGGAGATATACATTATTAGCCAGGGATATACACTGAACGCATGCACAAGAATTTTTAATCTCTTACTTGGAAAGCTTGAACTACAAAATGGTACCTTACCTAATTTTTTTCCTCCCTTGCTACATCAATTTATTTTCCCAAGAGCTGAAAACCAGTAATATTCACTGCTTCAGAAACTGGAAACCAGTTATAAATGGAAATATTTATTACGGAAGGAATAAAACAAACAAACAAAAAGAACAAAAGCAACATGGAAATCTCATGAGGTTTAACAAGGACAAGTGCAAGGTGCTGCAGATGGGTAGGAGCAACCTCTGGTATCAACTCAAACTGGGGATGAACAGATGGAGAAGCCCTGGGGAGAAGGACTTGGGGGTGCTGGTGGGTGAGAGGCTGGACCTGCCCTGGCTGCGTGTGCTGGACCCAGAAACCCCCCGTGCCCTGGCTACCCAAAGCAGTGGGCAGCAGGGGAAGGGAGGATTCTGCACCTCTGCCCCACTCTGGGGAGACCCCCCTGCAGAGCTGCCTCCAGCTCTGGGGGCCCAGCACAGCAAGGACATGGAGCTGTGGGAGAGAGTCCAGAGGAGGGACACCAAGGTGATCAGAGGGATGGAGCAGCTCTGCTGGGAGGAAAGAGTGAAAGACTTGGGATTGTTCAGCCTGGAGAAGAGAAGCTTTGGGGTCTTTAGTACCTGAAGGGAGTCTACAAGGAGGATGGAGAGAGACTATTTACATCCAAGGGCCTAGAGTGACAGGACAAGGGGGAATGGTTTTAAACTGAGAGTAGGTTTAGATTGGATATTAGGAAGAAATTCTTACTTCTGAGGGTGGTGAGGCCTTGGCACAGGTTGCCCAGAGAAGCCCTCCCATCCCTGGGAGTGTTCAAGGCCAGGCTGGATGGGGCTCTGAGCCACCTGGTCTAGTTGGAGGAGTTCCTGCCCATGGCAGAGGGTTGGAACTGGATGACCTTTAAGGTCCCTTCCAATTCCCTGCTCTATGATTCTATGACTCTACGAAGATAAATAGGTCAGTGCAAGGCCACAGGATGGCATCTGGGTCAGGGCACTGGTGTGAAGGACTAAGAGAGTGCAGGATGAAATCACAGCTCCAGTGCTGACCTTCTGTTTGTCTGTGTGCCAGTCACTTGGGTTGCTAGAAAATGGGGATCACAATAATCCCATACCTTGGCAACTCTCGTGAGGATGTTTAGAGCTAAAGTAAAGGGTATGGGTACGTGCTCACACCACAGCCCCGTCTGTTTCTGGTGGTGCACACCCATCCCTGTGGCTGTAGTTCCCTGTGCTGGGGTAGGACACCTGTGAGGTGAGACTCTCAGAGGAAGCCCAAGGCTGTGTGTTTCCTGCTGGGGAGGAACAGTGAAAGTGTTTTGAGTCAGCTGCAGGCAGGGAGTTATCTCTCTTCTCCATTCAAGGCAACAGTAGCTGCTGCAGTGCTGCTCACAGTGCCCACAGCCTTGCTGCAGAAATCAGGGAGAGGCACTTGCTGCTCTCCAGGGAGAGTGAGCTCCATCTTCTTTGCGATAATTCTACCTTTCTCTCTGCCAAGCACAACTTGTTGCTTTGGTCTTTTCTTTCCCACTGTCATCACTCTTCTTGAATCTCATAATTTAAGCCCAGACTCAATAAAAACTCTACCTATCTGCCACAGTGGAGAAACCAAAGCCCTATAGACAAGACCTATTGGGCCGTTGTGCTGAAACTTACTGAATCTCCCTGATTCTACTATAGAAAAGCCATCATTAAACCACCATGAACCAAAAAGCAGTATTCTGAGGACTCGCTTGAAACTCTCAGCACGGGAGATGTGAGGCACAGTGTCCCAAAGATGACTGTATTCTTCCTTTAGGTAATGTTGAAATGTTTTCTTTTCACTAGTGTGTTCTGTGTAGGGAGCTTGCTGAAGGGTCACTGATTTTTAAAAAGCCATCAATTGTCGTGGGAGACGGCAGGTCTGTCAGCAGCCTGGCACTTACTGATGAGGCAATTGACATTAACCAGATCATGGTTACCCCTAAAAGGAAGAGAGAGAGACAAGATGGAACGACAAAGCAACAGAACGCAGCCATAGAGGGAAGACAAAAACTGTCACACAGCTGCACACCTGAGTTTCCTGTAAAATCTGCAAAGTCATCGTGAGTTTGTAGAAACTGCAAGTAGAGCCAACGCACATGTATGTTTAAGTAAGAGCACCAAT
>VYXB01009652.1:208816-422935 GCA_013397135.1 Pachyramphus minor
GGTCTTTAGTACCTGAAGGGAGTCTACAAGGAGGATGGAGAGAGACTATTTACATCCAAGGGCCTAGAGTGACAGGACAAGGGGGAATGGTTTTAAACTGAGAGTAGGTTTAGATTGGATATTAGGAAGAAATTCTTACTTCTGAGGGTGGTGAGGCCTTGGCACAGGTTGCCCAGAGAAGCCCTCCCATCCCTGGGAGTGTTCAAGGCCAGGCTGGATGGGGCTCTGAGCCACCTGGTCTAGTTGGAGGAGTTCCTGCCCATGGCAGAGGGTTGGAACTGGATGACCTTTAAGGTCCCTTCCAATTCCCTGCTCTATGATTCTATGACTCTACGAAGATAATAGGTCAGTGCAAGGCCACAGGATGGCATTTGGGTCAGGGCACTGGTGTGAAGGACTAAGAGAGTGCAGGATGAAATCACAGCTCCAGTGCTGACCTTCTGTTTGTCTGTGTGCCAGTCACTTGGGTTGCTAGAAAATGGGGATCACAATAATCCCATACCTTGGCAACTCTCGTGAGGATGTTTAGAGCTAAAGTAAAGGGTATGGGTATGTGCTCACACCACAGCCCCATCTGTTTCTGGTGGTGCACACCCATCCCTGTGGCTGTAGTTCCCTGTGCTGGGGTAGGACACCTGTGAGGTGAGACTCTCAGAGGAAGCCCAAGGCTGTGTGTTTCCTGCTGGGGAGGAACAGTGAAAGTGTTTTGAGTCAGCTGCAGGCAGGGAGTTATCTCTCTTCTCCATTCAAGGCAACAGTAGCTGCTGCAGTGCTGCTCACAGTGCCCACAGCCTTGCTGCAGAAATCAGGGAGAGGCACTTGCTGCTCTCCAGGGAGAGTGAGCTCCATCTTCTTTGAGATAATTCTACCTTTCTCTCTGCCAAGCACAACTTGTTGCTTTGGTCTTTTCTTTCCCACTGTCATCACTCTTCTTGAATCTCATAATTTAAGCCCAGACTCAATAAAAACTCTACCTATCTGCCACAGTGGAGAAACCAAAGCCCTATAGACAAGACCTATTGGGCCGTTGTGCTGAAACTTACTGAATCTCCCTGATTCTACAATAGAAAAGCCATCATTAAACCACCATGAACCAAAAAGCAGTATTCTTAGGACTCATCTGAAACCCACATCTCAGCACAGGAGATGTAAGTGAGGCACAGTGTCTCAAAGATGACTGTATTCTTCCTTTAGGTAATGTTGAAATGTTTTCTTTTCACTAGTGTGTTCTGTGTAGGGAGCTTGCTGAAGGGTCACTGATTTTTAAAAAGCCATCAATTGTCGTGGGAGACGGCAGGTCTGTCAGCAGCCTGGCACTTACTGATGAGGCAATTGACATTAACCAGATCATGGTTACCCCTAAAAGGAAGAGAGAGAGACAAGATGGAACGACAAAGCAACAGAACGCAGCCATAGAGGGAAGACAAAAACTGTCACACAGCTGCACACCTGAGTTTCCTGTAAAATCTGCAAAGTCATCGTGAGTTTGTAGAAACTGCAAGTAGAGCCAACGCACATGTATGTTTAAGTAAGAGCACCAATGGTAGTTTGACATGTATGATACGCTAAGGGTGAGCACCAATTGCAGTTTGATGTGCACGATACACTAGGGGCTATAAACATCTGTGAGCTGTTACAATAGAGGTCTACTAGGACTACTTTGACTACTTTTACTACTACGATAAAGAACTCCCTCTCCTCCTGTCCTGCACTTTGAAGAAGACTCTGTGTGTTTTTATTGACTGCCACAACTAACGACGACAATCAATGTATTCTAAAGATCTTCTTTTTTCCTCCATCTTTGTACCAAAATTAGATTATTCCTCTACACAAAAGAAAGTAGAAAATATCACAAAGTGCGGTAAGGCATAATTTTTTCAGTATGACTGGCAAAGAGTAGTTCTCACTACTCTTCAAAGGTACAGTAGTATCAGCTGATGAGATGATTGGAACGTACAAGAAAATAACAGCCTGTTCAGATATGCATCTTCCTGTTTAAAGAATTCAAGTAATTGAATGAGAGAAACCACTCTCATAAATAGCTTTGAAATCAGATTTATGTGAACAAAATGACATGTCAAATATTAAGTCAGAGCTTATTACAAATACACAAGAGGGATTATAAAAGAAATCCATCAGTATAATCAAAGATGAATTAACGTGATGGTACAGTCCTAAATAAATGTACTTCACAATACATTCTTTGAAAGAGAAAGAGAGCAAGAGGGAGTGCAAACTATGCATTTAATGTGTGCTTAAGCAACTGTAAGAGCATAGTAAGAGCTTGTATTTTTTCTGGCACAGCCCTCTGTCATAATCCCATTGCATACTTGCAAATGTATTTTTAAATTGCTCGGCTTCTGTCAACAGATTAATTCAGGGCTGTGTTATTTAAAAGGTGAATGCAAAATTCACAGAGCTTGTAACGTCCGCTCTGACTGACACACCTATACCGAAGGATCACTAAATCACCCCTTTTCACAGGAAAATAAAATTAGAAATAACAGATACCAGAAAAGGAAGACAGTCCCTGAACTTAGCTCCAGGATGCCAAGATGATGCCAAATTTACCTCAAGATTTATTTCCATTAAAAAGATACTGACCAAAAATATTTTTGAAGTGTTTACCTTGCCTGACTTCGCATGGGTAAACATTCCTGCATCCAATGTAAGGACCTATATTTAGAAATGTATTCTTACCAGGAAACTAAGTAGGCTTCAGTGAAACCAAAACAGTCCTGGGTCTGACTCTGAGACAGATGAAGTCAACAGGAACCTCACCCGCATCACTGAGCTCCAAGCCAAACCCAGAAATAGCACCCTCTCCCACCCCAGTGTGGGGTAAATCCTCCCTCTCAGGCTTCATGGATAGAGGAGGGTTTCTGGAGCCATATGAAGCCATACCAATTACTTAAAAGGGAACAGCAGTATTGAAAAAATGTTATACAAGCAGTGGTAAACCTCAGTGGTCTGGGTTGGAGACAACAGAAAATCCCTTTGACAAGTAGTAAACAGACTAAAAATAGTACTCGGTTCTTTTTAAAGTCAGCCTAAAATAAATCTCTTTGCTTTCTGTATCCTGTTTTGCAGTTTCAAGTGAAGGTGCCCAGCAATCACCAGCAACAAAAATGACTAAGGTCTTATTCCACAGTCTGTTTTGGAGCCTAATGCCACTACAGAAAATCATAGTACTATCAAGTGAGGACCACATATCAAGAGCAAAATTCCAGGCTGTGAGGAGTGGCTTCATCTCATAGTGAGATTTTAATGCATCAAATGTATTTGGGAACAGAAAAATACTAACTTCAATGTCCTGAGCAACCAAGACAGAGAGGATAAGGATTAATTAGACTACAATATTCTTGTAACTTGTCTAAACTATTTTGAACCATTTCCAGCTGGTTAAAGACTGCCATCACCCAGGCACACTTCACTCCAGATCTCAGCTATCAGTAGGAAGACATCATCCTCTGCTAATAAAGTATATCTCTTCCTACAGTAGGCATAAGGAATGGGACTGATCCCATCTCCTTTATGCTTGAGCTAGATATCAAGATCCCTTAGCAGCCAGTGGAGAAAAACAAGTACTTTCAGAGAACAGAGCACCCGTGTCAGACGTGCTTTAGGACAAATTATACATAAAAAATTAATTTTTTTACATTGACAATACAGGGAGTTCAGACTTAGATGTACATTTGATAAACTAAATCCTAGGTTGGCTAATTCCCTGCCTTGCTGCAAGGCAGGGAATTTTATAGATTTCATCTGTTAAATCACCATAATTTATTTTATCACCAATATTTCTTAGGTGCTCAGAGTATGTAGGAAATCAACACCTGTCCCATATTAATTGTGGAAGCCTATCCTGGTCATTGCACGGGCTCTTCTCAATGTGGATGTGAAACACCCCTCACCTTGCTCATTCAGCTTTGGAGATGAGGGAAAAACTGTTCCTCTCCTCAGGGAACTGATCACACACTTGCAGTAGCCCCTGAAATCTCATTTCTGATTAATTATAGCAGAGAACTTGGTTTCTACACCTTCCTTCTGGTATATATATAAATGCTGTCATTACTTGTGTGTTCTTTAAACCACTCCTTTCTTTGCATTGTGCTCCCCTCCCCGTGCTTTCAGTCCCAGATGGAGATTCCCAGAGGAGTGAATGGGCTTTTGCCCCCAGTAGGCTGAGCAACTTCCAGCCATCTTTGAGACTGGGAGAATTACTACCTAAGTGCTTTTGAAAAACTACATTACATATACATTAGTATGTACTTTTAATGAAACATTCTATATGTTTCAAAGGTTTGGAGTAGCTCTCATTTTCCTTTCACCTTGAAGTTTTTGCTTTTTTATATATATAAATGCTGTAATTTTGGTGTTTCCCTTTGATTTTGACTTAGCAAGCATCCCACCAAAACAAGTGATTCTGTGTTCATAATATTCTAACTTAGTTACTGAATATCTTCAGAGTATACTTGTATTTCATTGCTGTATCTCCTGCACACCTATAGCTGTATTTACCTCATATCTAAAATCTGATGTGTTCTTTAGTTTTCAGTTCATTAAGGTGCACTTTAGCTTTTCTACTGAAACAAAAGTAATGTTTCCGTGGTCATGAAAGTAGTAGCTGGGGGGATAAAAACCCTTTGAACATCTGGCACAGTAATTTATATTTTAATATTCTCCTTGTGAGTAAATGTAGAAGAAAAATATACTGTTTATATGTGATTTTAGCTAAGAAAGTAAACAAAGCTTCTTTTAAATACACCCTCTCAGGCAACTATGATGCAGATTATGAAACAAGGATGGGAACTTAATAACATTCTACTTATTGTGCAATGTGCAATCATACATTTTGCATATACAGCAGAATTACCATAAAAGCCAAGACTGGGGCTGTGAACACCCTGATCTAATTGAAGATGTCTCTGCTCATTGAAGGGAGGCTGGACTGGCTGACCTTTAAATGTCCCTTCCAACTCAAACCATTCTATGACTATGATATACAGCAGCAGAATTTTGGACATCTGACTGTGTTATCATAACCAAATCTACACATTCTTGATGGTAAAAATATTTTGTCTTATCTCTGTAGAACTCATGGTCTGTGTGAGTGGAACTCACTGTTAATCCCAGACCATTTTTCATTGCTGTTTTTCAGATGGGGATGTTGAATGGCAAAGCCTTGTCTATAGAAGAAAAGCTGAGGGACAGAAGCACTGGAGGAAATCACCATCTCCTCCTGCCAGCTTTCCCAATGACTAGCAGGGTGTAACTTTTGCCATGTATTTTTCTTTATAAAGAAATAAGGAAGGACCCATGCTGAGATATCTGAATGCATATCTTTTGGTAGAGCAACCTACTAGCCCTAAAATTGTTTCAACTTTCCTCCTCATCTAGCAGTTACTGAAGCACAAACATATAATCATGGGAAATGCTATAATTAACCATAAATCTCTACTTCAAATCAAAAGGGCTCTGAGCTTTCATTTCAGACTGAAAGACTGGAACAAGAGCACAACTATTAGAGCATCTACCTTTGAATCAATTTCTGTCAGTGTGCTGACCTTGTTTTTTTGGTCTAACCCACAAATTTGTACCTGCATGCTTAGCCAAAAACTGTACATTATTTACCAACATCAGCATTAAAACTCAAGGATTTGGCAGTGTTCCATCTGATACTTTACGCTTACTTTAAAAAAAAATCAGAACTATGCCTGAGAATACTGCTCTTTGTACAACTCCACATACAAGAACTTGAGATGAAATAGTTTTCTTACAGCTTTTTACTTTTTTTTTTTTTTTTTAATCCATTAAATGTCTTGGGTTTGTGTGAAACTGAGTATTCTCAAACACAAGGCCTGATGTTGCAAAGCATTTCACAACCCTCTTCCCACTGAGTATCTACTGAGGTTACTTTAAAGCTTTACTTCACCATAGTCTATGGACTATTAACTATTTTGAAGAAAAGATGGTAATAACAGTATCGCTTTCTTGCTTCATATTTTAACACAAGCAGACTGCAGGAGAAATACTGCTTGTAGCAGAACTCTGTTTTTCCAATAACTAAATCATAAAGCCCTGAAATTGGGCTGATTTTAAAGTGCCTAAAAACCTTCAAGACTTATTTAGCTTACACTGCATTTTGCTGGCATCACGGACGAGGTCAAAATAACCCCAGCAGAGTCCTCCCAAAATCCAGTCTTCACTCCAAATTAATTTCCCTCTTGTCCTGTCTTCAAAGGGGCAGGTTTGATTTGTTTGGGGATTATTCTGATTGTTCCTAGGATTCAAATCCCATCTTGACTGTTCCTTACCTGATCTCATTGATTCCACTAGCGGGAAAAGTAATGATAAAGCTATTCTGTGGCACTTAGTGTGTGAACACTCGCAGTCTAAATTAGACTGTGATGCATATAAACACAACATCAGGCTAAGATTTCCAGCCAGGCTTTTGTGACAAATCCTGCACAGTTCCAGTGTAGACACCATGACCATGGAAGGTGAGCTGCAGTCAGTCTCAGAAAGCTCAATAAGAGACATAATGATGAACCTCAGACAGGTAACTACATCCAACTCCTGCTAAGGAAGCTGGGATCTTGCTGGGGAGGTATAATACTTTTGCAAGAGGAAAGTATGGCAAAATGTGAATGCTCACTGGAAGACTATTGGGATGGAGATTGAGAGAATGAAGGGCACAGGGTGGTGCAAAAACACGGAGGAGTGTGGTCCTGGGGAGGGACTGTTGGGATTGGAAAACAGGAGTGCAAAGGATAGGGAGTGAAGGAGAACCTGGAGGAAGATGAAGTGATTGGCAAGGTCAGTAAGTATGAGGAGCCTGTCAGTGGTGTATTCTTCCCTCTAAGTGTGCTAAAATCTAATAGAGATGACAGGGAAAGAAAGGGGCAACTGTCTGAATTCCCAGAAATGCCAAGATAAGACTTATGCTGTTCCTGCATCGGGCATGGGACTGACTATAATGAAAGGGAAGAGATGGCTAAAACATTTTTTTCTAAATTCTATCAAAATATCCCTCTGACACTGTTTAAAATGCAGGAATTTTACTGCCAAAAACCCAAAGCAAAATAAAAACAAATGCAGACTGAAGCTCTCCTGCTGATAGCACATGCCGTTCTGGAGCATCAGCCTGAGTAAAACCTACTGCAATGAACTCATCTGGTGAGCATGCCAGTAATTCCCAGGGACTGTGACTTCCAGGGGGTCACAGTTAAGGTTCTGCTGTTATATGCCAGGAGTCCTCATTTTCTGTGTTTTCAGAGGTTTGAGTTTTGCTGAGCAAGGCATTTTGGAAAGACATGAGAAACCACTGGGCAATTTTAACTCTGTGTTAACAAAGATTTTTTTTTTTTCTGGTCACTGAATGAGCTTATAGAGGATTTGCTTTAACTGTGTCAGAGTGTGTGTTGGAGAGAAGTTGCAGAGGGGAAACTATGCATTTCTGAGAGAAACTCTCTCAGGCTGTGAAGCACTCTGAAGAATACTGCAGACTGAACTGCATGATAAAGATAATATACAAAAGAGCTTGTTGTCAGTGAGTGCAGCTGCAGGTTTCTGTACCTACCCACCCATCCTTCCATTCCTTTTTCTGGAGGAGGAGAAATCTGTGGGTAAAGAGGATCTCATCACTGCCTGGGCCTCAGTTTTATACACAGAAATCTCATATATACTCACTGTGACCTCCAAATAGCTGAATGTTTTCTGAACAGAATACTTACAAAGATTATATTCCTCAGATCCTCATAAGCTGCCCACAAGTATGAAGTCTGATTCTTTAGAGAAGCATGAAGAATCATTGGCTAAACATACATGCAACCTGGTTAATGATTTTGTTAAAATGGCTGAAAGTGAGTTGTCTTTTTGATTAGGGTATTGTCCTCTTTGTCCTGTAATACAAAATGCCCAATCCAGCAATATATTTTTTAAACACAAAGGGCTGTTTTGATTATGCTGGCCTGGTTCTAATTCAGGGAGTTCTGTTAGCTGCTGAGCTACACACTAACTCAACTGGAGCTCCTTCACCTTTCACCATATCTTTACATTCATTGTTCTGTTGTTCAGATACAGCTCTCAGTTACAGGGTGTAAAGCTGGAATACCTCATCTTTGGCAGGTTATACTGAACTTAAGAGAAGTTTAAGACTCATGGCATTTAAAGTGTTCTGGCTTGTCTTGTGGGGCACTTTCTTCAAAGGAAAACAGGGTCAACATCTGGGAGAGATAAAAAGATGTCCCACAGAGAGGTGATGGCATTGTTAGTGGACAGTTATAAGGGATGACTGGGCTACAGCAAAAATTTCTTCCTAAATTCATCATGTAGTGGTTAGACTGAGGCTCTGAGGCATGAGGCATATGTCTGGTTTTGAGAAAATGCTAAATAATGTGTTCTAGCTACCCATAAAGCATCTAATCCTGCAAAACTCTTCCATTCAATAATCCATGTGGCACTGACTTCCACAGATATTTGGGGAAATAAAAACATCTTTTAAACTGCCTTTAACTTTATTTCCTGTTTCATTTCATTGCACAACCCCTTCTATCTACAAAAGCCTACAACTAATTATCTTAATTTTTCTTAAGATCATTTAATTATGCTTCTAGGCAAAAGAGTCTGCTTCTCAAAACCACAAAATTCAGTCTCACTCCTGTGCCCTAACAAATCTAGAGATGCAAGCTACAAAAATGAATTAATCAGCCCTTTAGGCACAGGAACAGAAAGAGTGCTCATGTGTAAAATGTCACAAGATTTCTCACAACTGGATATATACAAATAAAAATAAAGCAGCAATTACAGCAATATATGCACCCTGAATGAATCAGAAAATTAATTAGAAATGAAACTTGACTTACTACAGAAAGTGTACACTCTATGTCTGTATATATTTATAGTTACACACATAGAATATATGTTCAGCAAAATTGTGTCTTACCAGAAAAAAGTGCTGACAGTCATCTCAATTTGAGATGTCTATTAAAAACTCAGACAGAAAGAAAGCACTGTTCTGATGAGGGACTGAGCATAAGAGTTCTAAACTGTTTTTGCCATGCTGTTCCTGAGGTTAAAATTCTGGGATCACAGGTATTTATAGTGCTGGTTTACTATCTTGAAAAATGTTACTCTTCTCTTAGTGAATCAGTCTTTTTCACTTAAGCCAACCACATGGACAGACAATTAGGGGAAAAAAAAAATAAAAAAAAAGAGTTTGGGAACTTTACCTCCACCCAATTCTCATCAAATCTTAATATACTGTTTTTGTTTTTTCCTGCAGACTGTTTAGGAGAGATGAGTGTACTGTCATTGCCATTCCTGCCCATGACCCTGTACCACCTTGGTCCTATTTCTTTTCCTCAATAGGAAAAACTCCTAATACTTTTCAGCAGTGGTGCATCTCCACTGGCTGTAGCAGTAACAGAGTGTGAAACCCAAGGAGGTGAAGAGCTGTGTTATTTGGGCTCCCAGACTTGCAGTGGGGTGGAAACATGCAGCCATATTTTTCCCAGGACTTGTCTCTGAAAAGGACATCATGCTAGGACACACAAAGAAATAAGGTATCAAGTAGTGTTTGGAGCTTGGTTACAGACAAGGTGGCTAGGATGCATTCCATTTGATGTCAGGTCTGGGAAAGGTGGGTGTGGAATTTAAAAACCACTCATCTGGGCTTTTTTCCACAGTTAATAGAAAGAGAAGTACCTCAAAGGCAGAGCCACCTTCCCCACTTCTAGATAGGCTGAACAGCACTTCCAAGGAAACTCTCCAGCTCTGAGACTTCTGACAGTTTGCAGTGAAAGCTTTAACAGATGCTTGATGCAGCTCAGCCCCATCAGCTGAGGACAGGAGCCTTCACAGACCAGCCAGGCGTCTCTGCCCTAAACTCACCCTGGCTCCAGGTCCACCTGCGTTCCTACAAGTGTAAACTGCTTTATATTAGTTATTTCTCTGAAGCACATTTAAATATCTGGAAATGGGATTCAGCAGTTTTAAATATCTGTAATATTTCAGGCTGATAACATCTATCACACACACAAGTTATAACACCTACTTATCCTGAAATCTAACTTTTTTCAGTTACATCACTGAAATCTAAATTATTAGCTTTATGCATGTCAAAAGGCTGAACAGTCATTTCACAAATACACTTGATCTCCCTACACCCTTTGAAAACACAGAAGTTATTTTCCAGAGTCTGTCATATTCAGTAATCAGTTAAATTTCAAACTACTTCTTTCAGCAAAGGTCTATAATAGTCAAAATGTTCACATGCAACAGCATAATTTTCCCAAGTTTTGGAGTTTTTCCTTAGGAAGTGCAACAAATTTTTTGTATCAGGGACACTTCTGAAAATTTGAGGTCAGACAAATTTGTTACTATGATCAAAGCTGAATTGGTCAATTTTGACAACTTTTCTGAGGAAAATGCAGCTTGATTCTAGCAAGGGGTTTTATGAGTGAAATTAGAATCTCACAAAATATGCCTTTATGCAGCCCATAAAGGAAAAAGTCCAAACTAAAATACTCCATTGATATTAAACACACATACAGCCTTATGTTGTTTGCTGCTTGCCCTGAAGACCATAGAAAAGATAAAAATCAACAGCTAGAAGGCCTTCCTGCAAGGTTCTCCCTCCTACAAAAGCATGGTCAGGAAAGGGACTAAGGTGGTGTAATGAAATCCCTGAAAAACATGGAAGATATTGTTGGAAGGTAAATTCTGCTGTTTGCAGTAGTCAGTTTTGCTCCCTGCCTACCCCCTCCTTGGGGAGCAAAGAACACAGGTGCAGCAGAAGTGTTGGCTGAACTCTGCCACCTCCAGCAGCTCTGGGGTCATTGAAGAATGAGGAACAGTATTTTTAATTTTCAGAGGAAAACATTAGTGAAGTTGCCAGGAATCGGCACAGAGGCTTCTCCATTGGATGCTCACACTGAGATCTGTCCTTGGAGTCCAGGGATGCAAATGAGCCCATACCTTTGCAGAACAAAACCATCCTAAAGCTTTACCACTGAAGCTATTTCAATGTTGATGCTTTGGAGACATTTCACCCCTATCCTGTACACTTTCCCAGAGCTGGAAGATCAAAAAGTATAGTAAATTTGCAGCCCAAGTTTGTGCAAATTCTCTCACAGTGATTCAGACACATCATATTGCCACAACATTATTGACTACTGGACCTGAAGATCATATTCTTTTTTGTCCATCTGTATAAATCTGCTTGAAAATGAATTGCCTTGTTATTGTATTTTAACTCAGACACTTGCTCTGACAGACCAGTGAGACTTCCTATTTTGCTTTTCGACATCATCCTTGTTGCTCATTGGGGATCAGGATGAACGTTCAGAACAAATGCCTCGTGGAAGGAAATGAATGAAAGCACCACTCAGAATCAACTGATATTTTCCAAGAGAGCAAGAAAAAAAAGGAAAAAGAAAAAGAAAGAAAGAAAGAAAGAAAGAAAGAAAGAAAGAAAGAAAGAAAGAAAGAAAGAAAGAAAGAAAGAAAGAAAGAAAGAAAGAAAGAAAGAAAGAAAGAAAGAAAGAAAGAAAGAAAGAAAGAAAGAAAGAAAGAAAGAAAGAAAGAAAAAGAAAGAAAGAAAGAAAGAAAGAAAGAAAGAAAGAAAGAAAGAAAGAAAGAAAGAAAGAAAGAAAGAAAGAAAGAAAGAAAGAAAGAAAGAAAGAAAGAAAGAAAGAAAGAAAGAAAGAAAGAAAGAAAGAAAGAGAAAGAGAAAGAAAGAAACTAAAAAGACAAGTTCATGGTATTCTGAAGTAAAAACCATGAATGGAGAGAAAGTCCATTCACAACCATGAAATCCAAGTCAGAATAAGAGTTCTCTCTTCCCAATCTCTTTAAATGACAAAATCATGTGCAATTCTGCAGGAGACTACACCTGTGTTGCCATAAACTTATACGTAAGTGCAGAGAATTTCCTGCTTTGCTCTTGGAACCCTGTCATTTGTTAGCTAAAGAGCACATAGGAGGTTTGTTTCCCTTCCTTCTAGTCTTATGTGGCATTTGGTTGAGGTATGTAAAAAATTTTCCAGGCTCTTTACACCAGAAGTCTTTGACAAGCTCCCGGTGACTCCCTTCATTTAAAGTGATTCCTCTTCCTATATATGTTTCGAGTTTGCTGCGGTTTTTCCCTGCCTTTTCCCAGAGTTTCTGTAGAGTGCCTGGTCATGGCTTGTCATCTGGCAAAGACTGGTATGGAGTCATCTGCCAGAAGAGGTATTAACCATCTTTAGAGTTGCAGGGGTTGTCATTTTTAGCCAGGATTGTTTTCAAAAATCACTGAATATTTTCAATGGAACATAATTTTTCTTTCCATTCTGGATGATTGTAATAGAAATATAATGTTCCCACAGATGCACAAATAAAATTATCAGCTTTATACCTCCTCCTGAGCCCTCATGAAATGGCACGTTTTATGGGAAATACATGAAATAATATTTTACCATTTATTCTTGACATGAATTCAGAAGTTGAATGAAAAGAGCTGAGAGTTAACACCTTTGCTGAGCTGTCAAAAAGACCCCAACAAAACACAACTCACACCACAAAAACTAAACCAAGAAACTGCTGTCTATTGTCTAAAATGCAGCTCTGGCAGCCATGTTCCCCCACCAGTCACAGTCAGTGGGTTGCATTCCTTACAAAAGATGTGTACAGCACCTCTTTTCTTTAGCATTTGTCAGAAAAGTTTAAAATGGCTACAAGGATGCCAGAAAATCCTTTCCCCCTTCTGGTCTCTGTCTTTATATCGCTATTAAAAATCCAACTGAACCCCAACCTTTTTAACTAAAGAGGAAGACAAATAATAATGATAAATCTAAACCAACCCCAAACCATAAAAAAAGTAACAAACAAAACGCTCCCACCATGTCTACATTTTTTACCCCAAAACAGAAAAGTGGCAAAAGAGATTTAGTTACTACTAGTGATATGAGTAGTAACTCATATCAAACCTACTAAAACACTATTTCAGCTGCATGCAGCTCCAAAAGTGAAAAAAAGAGGGAATGATCTACTGAATGAGATGTTAAATAATATACATTAATCAAACTCTGTAACTGGCTTCACACAGAGACATGCAGTCTGACAAGAAGGCCCATTTACGCAAGCAAAAATGTAGGGAAAAAATATCAAAAGATCTGCTGCATATTTTTTCCAGTTCATTTTTCCCTTTTTTCCCTCTCTGCACTAATAATTTTTAAGAGGCCAAAGATATTCAAAGTGAAATGTCACCATTCTTACAAGCTTAAATAAACTATTTATTAGCGGTAGACTAAGTACTCTGAAGAAATTTATTTGCCCTGGCAATAATATTTATAAATGACCTATGAAATATTATGACACTGTACCAGTAGCATTGCAGCTTGCCTGTAAGGATTTAGTTCCAATAAGCAAGTGCACTTAGAAGGGGGAAATATTTTTGCAGAGGGCCAGTGGAGTGCGCAGGCAACACTTGGGAGAAGATGAAAGGGCTGTAAGTACAATCTCTTCTTTGACACTGGCAATAAATAAATACAGAAGCAATAAATAAATAAATCATTCAGCTCCAGCAGACATGCAGCCATTTTATGGTCCCCATCAATTGAGTCTCTGCTGCTTGTCATGGAGAGGTCTAAATGCAGAGTGGCTAAACCAGGGAGCTGAGATCCTCAGCCACAGGACGGCGAGGGCTGTGAGGCTCCCAGAGGGGGAACACAGGTCCCCATCGAACACAGGGACACACGGGCTGCTCTTTACGCTGCTTTTTTTGACCAAGTACCGAAGCAGGAATAACAACAGAAACCCAGTAATTAGGTATTCCAAACAGAACTGCTATTTTAAGAACAACAAACTTCATTAATGGTTTGGGGGTGAAGGGGGGTGGGGGGTTAGAAGTAAAACGCATAAATACACACAAAGGTGTAAAATTCGGGCTACCTAAATGCTAATAAATACTATACTTGAACACACATTCCTCCAAATGATATAGAAGCCAGAATCTATTTGGCTGTATGCGACAAAGCTGTTTTAAAAAGCAGCTCATGTTGGTGTTATTTGTTCTCCACCACAGGACAGATAAAAACTTTGGGAAAAAAAAAAAAGAAATAAAACAGATGATTAATTCTAAAATCATATATTTCTTCCTTGGGCCCTGATGGCAGTTTTGAGTAGGGAGGGAAATATCAATAAAGGACTTCAGAGTTAGGTCTCTTCTGCATTTTCAATTAGTTTTACCTTATTTGTTAGGATGTAAATGAGTCAACACACACACAACAAAAGATCATTTTCCCCCACAGTATCATATATATCCGTTTAAAAAAATCAATAAAATACACAGATATCAGGAAACAGCTTATATTTCCATCTTTATTCCCACTGAAGAAAAAGTTAAGAGATCTAACAATGCCACAAACAGAAATATCTCCTTGGGATTTAAGCACAGAAGCCATCAATTTCTAGGATCAACAGATGTCATGTAGAACATAGCATCTACCTAAAACATGGTATCCAAAGAAAGCTGGATAAGAAACAAACTACCTCCAAAGTAGTTGCTCAACCCTACTCTCTCCCTCTCATACCATGTTTGCTTTATTCCCGCTCCACTGTGAAAATGCTGCAGAGGCATAAGACTGACACAGTGATACAAAATCCCCCAAATCTCAACCCCTGTGGGAGTCCTATCACAGGCTCTTAGACCTATGCAGGAGACTTCCATGCATGTTTTCAAAGTTTCCTAAATGTCCTTAATTTTCCACCTGGATGGTTTTTTTTCCTAACTGACCCCTAGTTCTTTGCACACCAAATTTTAACATACCTAAACAAGAAAGCCCTGCTGAGATGTGGCCAGGAGCAGGTCCCAACAATGTGCAAAGCACAGGGTGTGTCGCGATTTTCATCTTGACAAGAACATAGAGCCTTAGCTCATCTAGGGAGTGGCCCTGGACATGAACCTTTATAAACTTGGCCCAGGTTTCCTGTTTGTAATTGAATAAGGTGTCTTTTGCCTAGTTTGAAAAACTACCCACTGCTGATCTTTAAAGTCTGCTTCCAAGACACACTTCTCACAGTGCACAGCTATCTGTTCTTCAGAGATTATCTGTCAGGCTCATGGGAGTGTAAGGAGGTAAGTACAGAAGGATTTTTCTTCTCCCCAGAATTAATGACCCAGGAAAATGGTTGCAGGAGAGACACCATAGTGGCTATGGCACCAAAACATTCAGAATCATGCAAAATGCCTGCAAAATTTCATTGGGATTCTTCTTATTTGTCTCCTTGTCTTTAAGCACTTGTGCTGCACACCTGCAAGCGTTCAGGATTTTCTCTTTGTAAGGTCCAGATGCTGTCACATAACCACATAACTATGGGACATCCCTCTGAGCTGGGCTTGGAGGAAAGCCCCAGTTTCAGAGATGTGCAGTGAACCAGTAAACTATTCTGAGCCAGGTACCTGCAGCCTCGGAGTAGAAGACTTTCCAGCAAAGCCACCACCTGCCCACATCCAACACTCATGGACACTGGCCATGGGAAGACACCAGCTGCCTGTTTTTTGAACACCAGCATCATCCATATTGCAGAGTTGCTGGTGGTGAGCTCTGACAACCTGCAGATGCCTCCTGACATGTGAGACCTGCAAGACTCAGGCCAGGTTAGGCATGAACATCAGATGAGGTTTCAAGAATCCAGCTCAACATGTGTGAGATGTGAGGGATCTCTCCTTAGTCCAGACTAAGGGACAGTCAACAAAGGAGCAAAGGTCTATTTGCTCTGGAAAACAAGACTCTTTTTGGCTAAATAAATTTCAAAAGATCAATCATATTCCCCGCCCAACTTTTTCTTCAAGAGATTAAATTGCATCCATCATTTTCCTTTCTTCTTACTCTTCCCTCTCTCCCCCCCACCCCTGTGAATCTTATCTTGCTGCCTAATCTTTGTGCGGGGCTGTGTGCATCTTGGAGGTGCATGTATGCCATTACAACAGAGAAATGTAAAAAACCATAAGTGGAGGCTGATACATTAAATACAAGATATATTTTGTTCATTGCTGAATCCAACTTGGTCCACTCTGCCTGCTTATTCTAGTTAAATGCACATGTCAACATATAAAAAGTTATTTCAGACTGCAGCATTTCATTACCCGAGCCAAGCCAAATGAACACAGGAATAGCAACAGTACACATGCCAAGGAAAATGAACTTTTTTTCCTCCTACTGTGACATTTTTGAAGGCAGCCAATTATACATTAAAAACATCATGAATGAGCAGTGTAATTTTGGAGTCATAACTTAAAGTGAAGTATTCCTTTAAGTATGAAATTAATATAATCATGACATTTTAACAGTTTTTCATGGTCCCGCATTCTTCTACAAGGACTCATTCTAAGTAAACCTATATGCTATATAAAAAGACCACAATAATCTTTTCCCACTAGTAAAATTGCTACTCTTATGAGTGCTACATATATAGGAGTTTTTACGTACATAAACATAGTGTGGTCACTTGTGGAATCTATAGATTACTTTGGAGGCATATTAAGGTAGTAATGCATGTGCCAAATTTGTTGGCATGTTTTACAGTGTCTAGATTTTTCTATCCTGTGCTATTTTGTACATTTCCTGCCCTGACATAAATGACCTCATTAACAAGAAATTCTAATAAGTATACAGATTTTTTTATTTTATATTTCAAAATCTGAACTTTGCTGGCTACAGCTTACTTCTATTTTGTGACCTCCTTCTGTATGCATACGGTTGCAGGAGAAGGAAAGAGGAGAAAATGAATAATAATATGAAAAAAAATTGTGCTCACAGAAGGGAGTTTTCTGCTGAATGACATAACCTGTACTCCCAGCAGTCTGAGCTGTGGTCAGCCTACCCAACCAGCTAGCAAAATTAAGTAAATGCAGAGAAGATATTTTGGGGATTGAAAATTACCTTCCAAATACAAGCAGTTCATTTTTGCCTTCCAAGCCAAAGAAGGAAATCACACAGCAGCATATGGAGTACTCTATTCCCTACATATTAAAGTTGTGTTGGCTTTACAGCATTTCCTGTCACCATTCAGTATCTTACCCCCCAAGCAGATATGTTTTACCACAGGATCAGGGTTTATTTTTGCAATCCCAAATCAGGGTAAAACCCATTGGGATTCCAGGATTTGACCCATTTGCAGTGATCCCTATGGTAGCAGTTACCCTGTAGCTGGGGCTGGAAATAAAAGCTGTTCTCAGCATCAGAAACAATGTTTTGTTTTGGATTTTTTTGTTCCTCTGGATAGTGAGTTTAGAATTGCTGCAGGAGAGCTTACAGTACCTAGCAAAACCTCCACTCAGAAATAATAGCAACATTCAGTATTCATATAGCACTGTAAATTCTTTTTAGACTTTAAAAAATGGAGGATGAAATGCATAAAATATAAAAGCCAGAAAAAAAGAGAAATATGTAGATGCAAAAATTACAAAATATAAATCAGAGCTCTATATGTTCACACATCCATGCAACTGCACACTCAGTTAACATGTATCAAAGAACTTTTGGCTAAGCCATGCAAGGCTGCAGAACCAGGCTCAAATGAAACCTGGCCTGAAGCATGATTCTCAAGTCAGGCTCCAAAATTCTCTAAGAAAATCTAATTTGTTTGCAACTCCTACATCCAGGAAGAGCAACTTCATGTTCCACCTTCTTTGTCTAACTACCATTTCCCAACCTCATGTTCCCGCCCTGACCTCCTTCCAGCCATCTCCCCGGCCTCACAGTTGCTTTCCCCCCATGCTCCACAAATGCTGTTACCCCGGGGCAGCTGCCCACTAATTTAATGATGAGGGTGAATGGAGAGGTCAGAGCTGAGGGGGGCACAGAAATGCATATCCTGAGGGCACTACTGTGGTATTGCCTACCTAGCCATTCATTTCTGAAGCTGGATATCCATTTATATGGTAATCATAAAGTTGGCTTTGTGGTGAGAATACTCTTTGGGTATAGTCCTGCCCTTCAAAAAATGATTTCTAACTAACTTGCCTAGACTAATTTCAGCTAGGAAAAAACTGCTGTGCTTCATTTTCTGTGTACTCATCAAGGACCACGCTCTTTTAATGGTACTACAGAATTCTGAAATAAGAGTGGAGAAAACGGCTATTTCTTCTCTTTGACTGCAAATACTGAACTGTGTTGTTCAGGCAAACTGAAAGGGGCTTCGGGATGTTAATGCTCTCTGCGTGGCACCCACTCAATCTTGTTATGAGTTCTAGGCTCAGCCTTTCACAGGCAAGGAGACTTGCTGCTTGTGGCTTTAAAAACTCTCCAGATACATCCAGCAACAAGTTGTGCAAAGCTGCTAAGCACCTTGGAAGCCAGTGACGAAACTAACATTAATAGGTAGCTCATGGTAAGGCAGAGAAGGAAATTTAAAGACGCTTGATGCATTTTGATTTGTTGAGAAGGAACGTGGGCTTCTGCTGCCTCCTAGGGTATGTCCTGATGGCAGTGCCTGCTGCTTGGAAGATACCTGAACTCCTGTTCAACTTCCTAAGTGCAGTGCAGCTGGCAATGTACTTACGGTGGCAGAGAGACCAGGGTGTTCTAGTTTTGAGCATTAACATGGCCTTTCAGCCATTTTTTCTGCCTCCCCTGGACAGTGCATAGAAATTAAAATCAGTGCCAGCTACAGCTACTTACAGTCGGTACAACTGGACTGTCTCAAAAAGCCTCACATTTTAAATACACACTATTCATTTCATGTTCATTCTATTTCTGAGTTTTGAGGCTTTAGGGTTTCTGCTCTTCATGTGTATCTCCACAGCAAGGGCTAGGAATGGGCAATTTTAAGAATTCTCACTGTTGAGGAATACATCTGGTCCAGGCCGCTGGGCCTGCAAGCTGCAGATTGAGCTGCAGATCGAAATGCTGATTGAGCTCTGTGTGGGAGCCGAGACAAGAGGCCGTGAACTGCCTCTTTGAAAAACCAAGGGCGTGAAGGTGGGTGATGTCAGCCAGGTGAATGGACACGGAGAGACACATCAAGAGCCAAGAATTGCTGACATTTTTGATAACAAAGGAGATGAAGATGGGTGACTGCCAGCGAGGTGGATGGACATGGAGATGGGGGCGGGAGCCGAGGATTCCTGAAGAAAAGCGAGACCTGAGTACAGGTCGACTGTGAGGGTTCTTTTGTTGCTGGTCCTCCTCGGAGGCACCAGCTTGGTCTGTTTCTGTATTAATGTACCGTGAAGAAAGGACTTTATGGAACCAGACTATGCTATGGGAAAACTAGGGTAGAGGTGGTAAGGAGACCTGGTCTGACCCCTGAGTGAGATGTGTGGGGAGCCACACAGGGACTCATCAGTCACTGGAGCCACCCGCAGTGAAGGGGCTTCGGTCCCAGCAGTGAAAGTCTCTGACCTTGGGAGTGTGACTGCCAGAGAGTCTGGGAATGGTCAGACTGGGAAGTTTCCTTAACATCTCGTAACTGCATGCTTCCAAATACAGAAGCCTTAGGAAATACTCAGGGTAGTAGGAGACTTGTGATATTATCACAGAGCTGATAGTCTGCAATCTCTGCTCCTGAAGGGGCAAGGAAGCTGTGTGAGCCAGATCCTGAATCAAGAGATCTGGTCAGACATTTAACCTGACCTGGCAGCAACAGTGTGGCCCTGTAGTAGCCCACATTTTAAATTACAATGTTTTGGCCATATTTCATACCTGTTAAAGTTGCTTTCTGTGCCTGGCTGTATCCTTTACCTGTTGAAAAACAGTCCTTTTTATGTCAGTTATAGCCTCCTATTTTTGTTAGCATTTTTCAGAAGAGAAAATATGACTGACTTTTCAGTATTTCTAGTTGTCAGGTTTTGAAAACAAGGACGCCCAAGACATACGTGCCATTTAACTGCGGGCTGCAGGTCTCAGAAAGGAACACAGACCTGCCAATTTGGTCCTTAATGATGCCTCTTAAGCAGGAGCAAGCACAGGAGACCTTCTCACTCTCTACAGCTACCTGAAAGCAGGGTGTAGCCAGGTGAGTGTTGGCCTCTTCTCCCAGGTAGCAGCTGACAGGACAAAACAATATAGTCACAAGCTGTACCGGGGATGTTCAGGTTGGACATCAGGAAAAATTTCTTCACAGAAGGGGTTATCAGGCATTGGAACAGGCTGCTCACAGAGGTAGTGGAGTCACCATCCCTAGAGGTGTTCAAGAAAGTGGATGTGACACTCAGGGGTCAAAGGATGGACTAGATGATCTCAGAGATCTTTTCCAACCTAAATGATTCTGAGATTCTGTGAAAGCCTGTCAGCACGTTTCTAGTGCTTATTTGCTCAACTACACAATATTACTAGAGGAGTGTGATAGTTCCACAGTAGAGATGGTGGAGTTGCTGCAAAGACTAAACAACCTCCTGAAGTCTCCTGCAAGCTGAATTACCCCATGCTCATGGGCTATTTTATGGCATCACAACTATAGAATTAAGAATCCTGGCTATGACCTGGCGTGACAGAAGATAGTTTACTTCACAGGCATTTTAACCTGTGAAAAACACTTGCTCATAATGAAAAAAATACGGTTCTTCAATAATAAGACCATGAATAAATCCTTAGATTACCACTCAGTGACTTGATAATATTTAATTATGTTCTGATATTGCACAAAAATATGCTTGAGGATCAAGCTTGTAATAAACTAAGGACTGTACCTACATGAGATCTGAGGTACCCTATTAACACTTCTCCTCAGACTCAGAACCCAGTCCCCTTTTCCTAGTCTCAGAGCACCATGTGTTCTATTAAAACACCCCAGAACACCCAAACTTCTAAACAGTAAAAATATGAATATAATTTATCAACATTATTTAATAGAAGGAAATGTAATTATGCTGTAGAAGTACGTATGTATTACTGACCTGCTAGCTTTTTTCCTGCTACATAAAATTTAAAGGTAAGCAGTGAAAATTACAAACTGGTGGTAAATGTAGGGAGAAAAGAGTTTTTTCAGGGTTTTTTTCAGGTTGCCACAATAGTCCAGTGTGTCTTGGTGAGTTTTTTCAGGTTTTTATTTTTATTTTACAAAGTGCTCTCATCCTGTAGTTTGCCTTGTACAGCACTATTCTTCTTACTGCCTGTTACATACAATCCGTTGCAAACACCCAGAGACTAGTTATAGCAAATTAGACTCAATTTCTTCTTCTAGTCCATCCCTCAGCATTCAATCCTGGCCACCAGCAGCAACAAAATAGCTCCAGGATTAAACAGATCTTTCTTCTGACTCAGCATCACAGTTCTTGCATGAAACATAAATCCAACTGTTATTCTGGTAACCGTTTGAATAATATAAATCTAGGTTTTTCCAGTGTACTTTCCATGAGGAAGAGAAATTAGAGGTCAATATTGCATGGCATTCAAATAACATTAAAACTGCCCTATAAATTACTGATCTGAAAAATGTGGTAGGTGAAATAATTACAGTAATTCTGAAGCAAGGAGTACTAGAGGAAAATCAGTCTTCTTCCTCTAGAAAAATTTATCTGTGTTCTCTGTGAATTCTTCACTATGCTGGAATGCCTTTCACTTAAAGCAAGAATGAAACATTAATTTCACAGAAACAAATTAGAAACAAACCTGTCCAACTCAAATGCGTAGAAAGTTAGAGTATTTCATCCCAATTCTCATTTTCAGAAAGTTGTTCTGAAGTGTAAAAACTGGAAACACTTTCTTTCAGCATAAAATTTAAGTTCCATAGAATGTGACACTTGCTCTAAAAACGTTGCATTGGAAACATATTGTAATTTTCAGATGGAGAAACATTCCAAAGAAAAATTCTCAACTTGTCTGTAGGGAGGGCAGCACTTGCAGTGTTCAGCCATAGCCAACTAAAAAACAGCTACAAAATCTAATTTTGAAAATAGTTTTCTATATTAAATTGTTTAACATCTGCAACAATTGGAGGTTGCAAAACCTGTCCAAATGATTTTTTTTCCATCAGAAAATTACAATTTTTAAAACACTGCTCATATGAAAAGATGGGTGTAATGAATTTATATATTTTAATATTTTTTTACATGAATAGGATAGAAGGATTATTGAAATATTCCATTTTCCACACTACTAAATAAAGGCATTTTGTTTTGCAGTCCAGGATCATTCAGAACTTCATGTTTATTTGCAATAACCTATTAAAAGTTACAAAAACCAGAAGTAAAGTACTTTTAGCTGATCTAGTTTCTGTTACTCTTTGGACATTCACGTCAAAGCTCTTCATGGGAGGATTTGACATTTTATGAAAGCAAAAAATGTCAAAATCTCCAGAACACAAAGTAAAAATACTTTTTTTCACCCAGCAATAGTAAATAAATTATTTCATTGCATCATAAGCAACAGAACTACCAGATCTTTGATTCCTATACATTTGTGGCTGGACTCTCTGGCACCTGAGAAGTGCCACGCTCACACTGTAGTCTTTTCTTCTGGGAGCAGGGGGATTAATAGTGTCTGTCCTCTACCCAGGCACTTGTTTTCTCTAAAACTTACAGGAAATCAATGTCTCTAAGCTCATGACCCTTTCCTCAATTTTGGTTAAACCCACTTGTGATGCTGGGAAGGTTTTGGAGAAGAACAGGAAGAGATGCGCAGGCTCCCTCAAGCACAGCCTTTTTCATCAACACTGCTGTTTCCAGGACCTTTTCCCTGCAGGTTAAACAGCTGGCATGCATGAATATGGATTAGATTTCCACCATTTTAATAGACCATGAAACACTCTCTTCCCAAAGGTTCTGTTATTTCCCAGCAGCCCTAAGTCACTTTGCTGTTTCTGTCTTCCTTAGTATTCACAGTTAAGCCGTGCACCCTTCTCAAGCAGTGCTAGTGCAGAGTAGTGCATCTGCAAGTGACTCTTTCTTACTGAAGGTAAGGCTTGAATCCAGCTGATTTCAGGCTACTCAGCAGCATAAGGCTGTGAACTCCTGCGTGCCCCAACTCCAGCATGCTCCAGGGTGTCATGGGCAGCATCTGCTGGATGAGTTTGCCCCCACCAGAGGAGTTTCAGCCAAGAGAGCAGAAATGCAACTAGATTGCACCAATTGCCTAATCAGAGCAATCCTTGAGTCTGCTACAAATGAGATCAAACTATTCAAGCTGGATCCTAACCAACAGTCAGTGCAATCACTGGGGAGCAGACACTGCCATCTGCATGCTCATTTCTTGGGCTTTGGAATTATTTAACATTTGATTTATGGTGGTGACTTGCATCCTGGCAAATGTTCATTATACGAAACTCTCTGTTCCTTCACCCATTAAAAATCAGGGCCTGATCCATATGAAAGCTTCCTGCTGAGTTCACTACTTTTTGGATCCAGCCTCTGGGTCTCAAGACTGGCATATAATATTCCATTTCTGTCCAATTTTCCTTCTCAAATTTAGAAGCTCAAGTGTTTTCCATCAACATTTTTATGTTTACTTTTGGGGGAATCTTCACAGTGGGTCAGGTTACTGTGATATAGAAAGGATGACCCACACTGACACATAAATTTTCCAAAGGATCTCGGCCTGAGGCAGACATCTGCCTCAGAGAATTTCATCCCAGATGGCTGAAGCTTGGCAAACATGTAAGGAACTGAAAATAGAGCTCTATAATGGAAAGTGGTGTAGAACCTTAATAATAGGAGGGTGCTACCAAGTACCACATATTATAAAGCTCCACAACAGAAAACATAAGGGAAGAATTGAGGGAAGATTCTTTCCGTTATACTTCAGAATATATGATCTGTCTCTTCTTTTACTTGAAAGGCTATCAGAGTTAGCTCTTACCCTCACAACCAGGCAACTCAAAAACGGCCTTTTGTTCTCATCTGTATTAANTTTTTTGCCTGATCCTCCTGAAATTACCATAACAACCAGGCAACTCAAAACCAGCCTTTTGTTCTCATCTGTATTAAACAAGGTTTGTTTGAGAAGCATAAAACTGTCTCAGACAGTCAAAAGGAGTGAGGGCTGAGGTAGGACTTCTCTATATTGAGAAGTCAGCTAGCAAACTAGAAAAGCTGTGTAGCTGAGATCTAAGCAGTTAAATCATGATTACTTTGTTTTCAGATTAAAAGTCCATCTTGATGTTTCAGTACAAGAACACATGCATGATTTAAGTTCTACAACACCTTAAACCCAGCATAACACAAAGATTCACTTAGTCATAATAGATGAAAACCATAATTTCACTCATATTCTGACATTTTTGCTTTCACCTCATCTCAGTCAATTCTCTCCTGATGAGCAGGATGTGAAGACATGAGCTGGAAACTTGTTTAAAGCCATGTAAGGAATTTGCTACAATTTATGCCTATGTAAGTCCTGGGTAACTTCACTGGCATACATGGAAACACAATTTGGCTTGAAGCATCAGGGCTTTTATTTTTTTTGTTTGGTTGTTTTGTTTGGTTGTTTTGTTTTGTTTTAATTCGGTAACAGATTGAAAATAAGAATCTAATGCCATCATGCTTATGGTGCAGAATCGATGTATTTATGCTTTACTGCTCCAGAGTAAATGACATTAGGCTGTGACCTAAGTAGCTAAGAAAATCCACAACACCCATTTCCAAAAAGCCTTCTGAAAAACTTTATATTATGGAATGACTCAATTTTTACAAATCTGGGGGCAAACAATGCACAAACTCCTTAGTGCCAAAACATGTTTTTGTTAACAAATGTGTTTATTTCAGACATATTCATGAAATCTTAAAAATGTAGCATGCTCATTTTGCAACTGACTCATCATGCACCAGTATTCACCTTTTGTTTGTTTGGTTGTGGATTTTGTTTTGCTTATCTTTTGTTTGTTGTTTTTTTTAATTCATTTCTGGTATGCCCATCATCCCACCCACAAACTGGGGGTTTATCATGGAAATTCTGACCAGGCCTTCACTATGGTGGTGCTTGCAGGCACTGTCACGATAAATAATTTACTGCTTAATGACTCCTGATGTAATCACAGCAGGAATGAGATTCACTAACATCCACCATTGTTACCCAGGAGGAATAAGATGGTAGGGAAATACCACTCTTCTCTGAGTCCATCTTTTTAGCTCCCAACTCAAAAATGAGTGTTTGAATTGGTAAAGAGAGAGTTTACCACCACAATCCAACCTCTACATTTGTTTATGTTGGACAACACTTTTGTTCTGGCTCGCATTACTCAGATGGATAAAACTCAGAAGGGTTCTGCTTTACTACCCTGTTTTCTCTTAGTGTTTCTGCATTTTTTAAATGCTACCAAATGGCTGCTTTTGGCTCCCAGCATTATCACATGTTGTCTATAAGTATGGAAATAGTTATGGTAATATGGACGTAAATCATAACTGCAAATACCACATAAAGAAGACTGCCATATAATTATAAAAATACCTAATAGATTTCTTTTTCAAAGACAACACAGCTGTCCTTTCTAACCTTTCATTTGCAGATTCTTTTCTCTCCTGTTTTTATTTATAGGTTGCCGTGCAGAATGACATAGCACACCATGATTTTTGTTTCTAATTTTGAAAAGAAAAGGAAAAGAAAGAATACTCATTTCATCATAAAGAAGCATTAGTTTACAATTTTGAAAAGAAACTAACTCCAGCTCTAGAACATTGTCTTGGAACCAATCTCCCTCTTAATACATTTCAAAAGAATCTGTCAATGGCTACATACCACAATATAAAATTAAACCCTGCCATCAAACTAAAGAAGGGGTCGGCCAAGTGGCACATATCACGTGTTGGGAAAGAAGCCTCATTCTTTCTCTGAACATTTCAGTGTTATTGTGCAAAGAACCACACTAAGTTATTATGTTGACCACAACAAAATAAGATTTTTATACCCTACTCATGGAAAAACAGGTTGAAAAGTGTTACGGGGAGACTTACACTATGCAACATTCTATGTCACTGAAAAGAGTAAAGCCTTATACAGCACTGATGTTGCCAAAAAGGGGTTTACATATTGCCTGAAAACTGTCACCATGCAATTACCCCTTCCTAGTCAGCTTTGCAATGCTTAAAGGCAAAGTAAATTTCAACTCTGCTTTATGCTGGACCCACACGGTGCTTCATCCTACACAGACTTGTTCTTCCTTGTTACCTTGAAGTTGCATAAGGAGCTGGATGGTCACAAAACAGAGGCTGCAGGCAACATTGCTCATGCCACATGAATGGAAGGCTGCTATCTTTGAATCTTTGCCTCAAAGCCTCTACCTATCACTAAACACTTCAGAGATCTGTGCCTATGCCTTTCTGTACAGCAAATCCCACATTTTAACTGAAATCATAGCAAGCCTCTCAAGGGAATGAAGTTCATCTTAACCATCAGAAATGTGCACCTTTCCCTCCCTCAATTTACAAGAAGAGTAATTATCACTTTATGCAGAAAAACACACAGCTCTGAATGGGTATAGTACCTTCTGACTCCCTTTCAGAGAAACAACTAAAACAAATGAACGGCAAAATGCTGGTGGGAAGGATCCGTCTGGACCAGAGGTGTAATATTCGCTTATTGATACAGCTTATTAAAGCAAATGAAATACTCAAATCCACACTGCATTTTTATCAGCCTATACTAATTGGCCTTTGTCCAAAAATGTGTTGGTTTATCAGATGTGTCACTCTGCTGGGAGGTTGCCATGACTGTACTGGGTGACTGAATGTTAAAATACTTTCTCCAGGGGGAAGAGGCTGATCCAAAAGGTTTCCTAGTTCCAAGGGGGAGATCATTTTTCACCACCAGCTGGAGCCTGATGTCAGACATGCCCTTGCTTCATTTATTCTCCTCAGAGGTAGAAACTCAGCTTGTCCTTCCTGACTCCAATATTGTTTCACATTTGGGCACATAGCAGCTACTACATAGTGAACTATTAGAACAGGAGAGCCCATGAGACATAGGAAAATAGGTTAGGGGAAGCAGTTTGACAGCAGGGTGCAGTAGTTTCTATTGTCCCATTAGAAGAGAGATAGCTACGAAGCTTCACTTTGTATTCATTAAGTAAGCACACACATTTTAGTCTAATGTGCAAAAAAGATGCAAATCCCCCCCCAAACAAAAAAAAAGCCAAACCAAAACCTATGCCACCAAAATCCCAAACAAACCAACACAACAAATATCTGTGCTTTTTCTGCACTATGTCTATTTTTCTAGCAGGATGATGAGAATGAAGGCCTGTATCCCTGAAAGAAGGTTAATTTGTACTGAAAAAACAAATAACCTGGATTACCTTGGAATCTGGCATTTCATTTTACGTTTGTAGTTTGGTCTGAGAACAAAAAGGAAGCTGCAATGACTGAGTCATCTTATGAAAACATCTGAACAGATTTTTATTCCTTTCTATGTGTTTTTTGCAGAACAATAAGCAGAGAGAGAGATATTTCACCAATTTCCATATAATACTTAAAGTTAAAGCACTAAGTTGAACTCTTCAAACAAAATAGCAGCTAGGTCTTGCCCACACTAATGGTTTGAGCTTGCACCATATTTAGATCATGTCTAAATGAAGTTGAGGTGGCTACACCACTGGGTTTTTGTTTTAATTTGCTTGACTGTTGTTCTGAAAATATTGCTGTGAATCCATGCTACAGACTTGTTACCACAAGCTTTTAATAGATATTTAACATGAGAAGGTGAAACCATGTGGCTTCATCATCTCTAAACATTTATATCAAGGTAGCACTGATGAAAATGACAACTCTTCAAATCAGCTAGAGTTCAGTTTTCTGGCAGGTTTAAGCTGTAAAGGCAGAACACAAGCAGGCCTACCCAACAGAGATCAGTCACTGCAGCACTTACTGCATACACTAGTATCTCCTGTAACATTCCTCTTCTTATACCAAGATCCCTCTGCAGTACTCTAAGGAAGGCTTTGAAATAAAATTTTTAATAAAATAAAATAAAAATCCACAGCCCATTGTGCTAAAGTTGGACCAGTGCCAGACACACTAAAAACTTTCTCACCTCTCTTCTTCATAAATATGGAGCAGCCAGGAGACCATGAAAAACTGCTTCCAGAGGTATTTACAATACTAGCAGTATTTCTCACTAAAAGCACTCTAACTGTTATCACAGATACTTTATTGCTAAATTTTCAAATCTGTATTGTGGGTTTCTCTATATATGCAGATTCGAGAAATCTGAAAGAACTAGTGGTGCAATTTTCCAGAATATACAGAGGCTAGAGAGCAATTTATCTATTTTGAAGTGAATTAAGGCAACTGAATGAAAGCTATTTTCACTTTAAATGATGTCCACACAAGGGACCAGTCCACTTTAAAAGTCCTTATCTGTGAAGCTGATTCTCTGGCACTGTCCAAGAAGGCTAAAAATCAAAGAAAATATGTTCTTTGACATTCAGTGTTACATATTTCCAATGTTGTCCTAGCAATGATCATTACAAATTAGGCAAGGGATTGTATTAGTTTGATTTCGATTTCAAATTTTTGGCAAGATGCACAGTTCTTAAGAATTATGAGAATTTTCCTTCCTCTTTCCTTCTCGCCTCACTTCCCCAGAAAGTGAAAGGAAAATTTGCATGAGAAATTTGAGTGAGACAAGGATAGAAAAAAGCAGTGGATAGGGTAAATTCAAATGGACTTTTGTCTCAGCTGTTACATCATACCCAGACACCAAAGCTACTGTGTTGCTACTGTTGACAGAAATCACTCTGTTCTAGGGACACAAGCTTTTAGAGGTCGGTAAGAGAGCTGATCAAAACACTATTAGAGAAATAGAGCCTTAATTTTAAGCAAACTTCTTTTTTTGTTATCACTTCAGTGGGAAAAGCTCTTGAGGAAGTTTATATTAAGTCTAAAACAATAGAGCCTCACTGAGCTTTAGCCTCTAGGCATACTTCTAAGTAACTCTAATTAATGACAAATATGAACATATTCTTGGAGAGAAGACAGTGAGGGAGGGGCAGAATTGATACAACGATAATTGCACAGGGGAAAAAATGCAGTAAACATTAAAGAATCTCAAGATCATTAACTGAGATACCAACTGTTGCTATTTACAAAGGCTCCTGATATTGGTCTTTCTGTTTTCCTCACTAATACTTGCCTGACAAACACGTCGTTAGTTCACAGTACTTACATACAAAATGTGTGATTTGGCTTCAATATGAAAGCAGTTCCTTTTATACTCAAGAACCAAATCTGCATGGCAGGTAAATGGTTAATGCTGAACAACATGCACATGATACTTCATCAACTCCCTTACAAAAATTATATTACTCTTTATTATGGTGCCCTGTAATTCTAAAGTAAATCATGCCAAGATACTATCTTGCACGTCTGTAGATCAGATATCATGACTCAGGAAAAAAAAAAGCAAGCTTTCATGCACTTACCTTATCCTCTAGCCGGATCAGTCTGGCTCCTATACTATAGTATCCTTTGTCTACCCCTTTTTCTAGATGAAGAAGAATAAAAATGGGACATCCATTAGTGGAGAATAAATTCAGACTAAGAACTATATCTATGATATTTAAAGCAAAAAAAGAAGCTGGTAACAGTAGGGTAGCATAAAAAACATGAACACACCAAGAAAGAATTTTTGATAGTGAATGAAAGTGAAAGAGAGTGGTTGGAGAGAAAAGAACTAGTTTGTCTAACTGGCAAGATTAAGTTAATCTAAAGGGCAACTTGGACATTGGTAGAGTAGTCTGTGGACATGAATGATTCGAGACAGTGTCTGTGGTAATTTGTTTCCTTGTTTAATTATGTCAGCTAATTGAATGTAGTTAGATGCAATAGGCCTAGTACTGGGCACACCTCCTATTTTGGATATCATTGGCATGAGCAATGTACACTTGCTATACATAAAGAAACCAGCAAAGTTTACAACTGAGGTTGCAGATGTAGAAGGCAGCACTATCCAGGGGTTCATTCTATCTATCTATCTATCTATCTATCTATCTATCTATCTATCTATCTATCTATCTATCTATCTATCTATCTATCTATCTATCTCCTCTCTGCAAATGAGTGACACTGGGAAAAGCCCTTGGACCTCCGACCTCACTTTCCCTCCTACTCTTTATGAGGCCTGGTTATTAAACCCAAGTCATGCATTTTGTTTCACTCCCATGCTGCAAATGGTGGGATTGGGAGCCAAGATTACAAACTGTGTAAAGTGGGGTCTATCCTTTCTGTTCTCATGGCCTATTGCAAAGGAATGCCATAGTTTGGGGGTGTTATTTCACAAGGAATGAAACACAAACCCACATATATTCTGAGTTGGGAGAAAATATTCACAAGATAAAAATCCATGCCCCAATACTAAATTAACTTAGCCTATGTCAATGGAATTTGGATACTTTTTTCTCTCCTAAACTATACTCCCAATAACGACCTGGAGTAATTGATAGTTTCATGAATTACTTCATTTTTATGAGTCATTGAGCTTTGGTTTTTAAAGCTATTTAATTCAATTTTGCTCAGGCCATGAGCACAATGTGAAAGATTTGCTGGAAGACAGGCTGAGATATGAATTTACAGTGTATCAGTGTCCACCAAAACTGCCTGTATGTGTGCTCACTCTGCGCAGAACTCACATTCTGGCATTTCTCAGTGAATGGTACTTGTTTACCATTGCCATGAGCAGTGGATATGTTTGCCAGTGTGATATGTTTAGAGCCAAATTTGCACAAAAGTTCAGTTCAAGTTAACTTGTACTCCATACACCATGACCTTAGGGGAAAACTTCAGCAAAAAGCAATGCTGGCAAGAGTACTTTTTGTGCTTTCTTTCTCCTCTACAGACCACCTAAAATATTTAAAAGGTCATGGACCCTTAGCAGCTCTGTGCAGGATTAGAGAAAGGAAGTGTTTCATCTGAAAATCTGTAGGAACAAACAAAATAAGGAGAGAAAATTCAAAGATTTTTCAAGGACACTGTGTAGGGACAGACAATAAATGACACAGCTTGGCTTATACATGTGTGCTATTCCTCATTCATAACCTCAGAAACCTCTTAAAATATAAGTGGCTGAGGCTCAAGTTTATCTGTATTCATCTCTGTCTAAAATGAAATAATTGACTTTGCAGTCCACTTTCAGTTAAAAATTTCTGTAGACAAACCTTCCAAAGTATATATCAGAAAAAAACATGCCTTCAAGAATTTCTAAATTGGGATGTGATTTGAACAGCAGTGGGTAAGTAGTGTTTTTGTTTGGGTCCAAACCCCAGAAGTTCCCCAAACATGAAGATATATTTCAAAAAGCATGGTGGTTTGGTTTTTTTTAATATAATAATAAAATAAAATATTAATTTCCTCACCAGCTGTAATTACATCCATCAGATAATCATCCAGACATCACAAACCAAGCAAACCAAGTTAATAATGTTTTCTATTTTAGTTATTCTCAAATGTTGGGTGGAATAGAAAACAAGAAAATAGGAAGCAGATAAGCAGTAAGCAGCTATTTTGTGGCATGTGGCACTCCCATCAGATGAAGTGAAAAGAATGATATACATGTGTCTCGTCCACCCCTTTATTGGCATGCAGACTGTGTAAGTCCAAAATGTTGTGGTCTTTCCCAATTACTTATTTAGCCTCCATATAAAACAGCATTCAGCTCTAATTTACAAGCATTTTCTCCTAATAAAGACCATCGTTTAAAGTAAATGTGATGTGTCCACAATGTGCTGAATGGTGTTGTAAGAAGGGTGAGCAGAAGTTCAGATAATGTTGCTCCAGTACATTTGATTTCTATCTCATGTTTATGTTTTCTCTCTTGAGTCTTTTCAAGATATGTAATTTTCAAGATATATAATTTTAGACTTCCTATATTAGATTATTTGCTTTTACACAGTTGAAAAAATTGTCGAGCTAACTATAAATCTGAAATGTACTAACTTCTACAGTCTTTGCTTTGTAAAGGAAAATAACTTTCTTTTAGTATTGACTTTTTTCTGTTCTTCTAGTTGGCTTCAAGAAAAGAGATAGATCAGCTAAGCAATCCAGTAACACACATGGGAAAGGCACAAAACCAAAGAGTACATTTACATGATCTTAATGGAAGGAAGCACAATTATTTATAACTGGATGAAAATGCATATGGACAAGTTTTATCTCAGAAATAAAAAAGAAATATCTTCAAACAAGCTTGTGTAACATGGTTGGTATGATACCAACCCATCATTTTATATACTTAGTTTTGAATCAGATAAAACACCAATATATAAGCACTAGGCTTTATAGTGCAGGAGACTGAAGACTTGTTGGGTCATCCAGTCCATTTCTCATCTTTATTAACGAAGACATTTCTTCCCTGAAAGCCTTTTCCTTCCTGAGTACAAATGTGATTCTACTTTCAAAACAACACAATGCTGTATTCATTTCTTAATATTTTGATAAGGCTGGCCTATCTCTTTTCCTAGTGAAGAACCAGAGAAGCCTCTTATAAAAAAAAAAAGTTAAAAATTTTAGGTATGCTCCACCCCAGTTCAGCAGATGATGACTCTTTCCCCAAATGGAAGCATACGATATAAATAACATATAATGATATAAGGAGGAGGAAAAAGCAAATAAAATGAGGGACTGAATCATATTCTTAATTTTTCACACAAATAGTGTCTTCAATCTCATCAGAATATACCAAACTTTAAATAAAACAATTTTTTTCCTTTGGTTAGAAAAAACAATTACAGCGAGCATTAGGACAGCGAATGAATTGCAGACAGATGGTCTGAAAATTATTAAAGCTGGAAATAACTGCTTGAACAGAATAAGAGTCCTTCCTTGGTTTTTGCTTTCTTCATGTACACAGTTAGAAGGGAACTAACTGAAAAATATTAAAATTTATTTGCAAAAAGTCAATTTCTTTTAAGCAGAAAATGAGGAATTTGAGCATTGTGACACCAAGGCTATTTCAGACTGCTAAAGATATGTCAAAACCTTGTAAATTCTATCTTAGAAAGCAGAACAGCCCAAGAGACACCACACCTTCTTTTGGCTAACAATGCAAAAACAGTCTTCTGGATCTGCGTTTGTTCCAGTTCTGAAAAAGCTCCACATAGGGATAACTATGATGAGCTTATGGCAAGTTCTAGATTCTTAGGTTTGTAAACTTAGAGTGCTTCTGAAAATGAAAGTCAGGATTATAGATCCATAAAAGAGCAAATAACAAAGCTGCCTTAAGCATCATGATGTTTGGTTTGAGTCTCTTTTCCTGTCAGCCAGAGCCTTTTAGAACTGATCCGTAGAAGAAATTAAAAAAAGGTAAGACATAGTCCTGAATCAGGCACCTGTGATTTCCTTTGGACAGCCTAAAAAGTAAACTACCAAACACAGAAACCACTGCAGCACAGAAAACTTTGCCATAAAGTTAACCGTTCCATGATGAAGGTTAACCAGTATACATTGGAAGTAGAAATTTTTAGCTTTTTCAAGTAGCAAAAATCTAGCTGCTACAAAGTGAGTACTTTGCCTGGTTAAAGACATACAATCACCTTTCAACAAATAAAACAGCCCGCAACAAAAAGGTCTGTCTGTCTACCTGCTCCACTTATCCAGTCTCTGAGATGACATAATTTGCTCGCTCAAGCAACTCACAAGGAACAATAAAGTCAACTTACTAGAAACAAGCTTTGCTCACTGCATTTGTTAAAGAACTATATCACACTTCTGCCCTTCCTCCAGAAGCTGCTGATTTAGAAGATTCTTAGAATCCTTTAGAAGAAGGATTTAGACACACTATCTACACTATGTATAAAACAATTAATATACCAATTTAAAAATTAAATGCAAGCTTCTTTATTAAGTCTTTAATAAGAATACAGTTCAAGACAGTTCAGAAGACCTAAATGTGCAGTAAATTATCTGCAACTTCCAAACCCTCAGAATAGGATATAAGTGATATTTCTGCTGGCTCTTTGCATTGAGGTGTATCAACTCCAGCAATGAAATGGACTTTCAGAGACAAGACTGTGAACACCTGACAGCTACAGAAAATATCCTAAGTGGTTTCTGGTTTTGACCAAGTTCCCATTGATTTTGTCTCCAGGAGGAGTGGAATAAATCAGTTCTTGCAGAAATATGAGTATCTCTTATTTCAAATATTAATTGACTCAAAAAGATAAAAATTAAACCAAGCATATTTATTATGTTTTAAAAGATACTATGACCCAATTTCTTCTTAACAGATGGGAAGGAAAAACTATCAGAAAGCTTAGGTGGCATTTAATGGGAAACAAAAGCAAACAATGGAACTGTCAAAATTTTACAAGGAAGCCCTTTCCTCCAGGGATTCCCACCCGTGTTATGCAGACCCGAGAGGTTCAGATGAACTGCAGATAAATATCAGCTTTTTGTGTACTTTTCTGAACTCAAACACTGGACCTTTTGTTTTACCTTGGCATTATTCTTCACCTTTGCCCCTGAAAATCTTCAGTAAGTCTCAAAAATTGCAATCAGAAGCACTTAACTCTATGTGTATGTGTAGTGACGGTCGAGTATTACACTCTTTTTATTTGGATCATTATATAAGCATCTACTTTGCTAATTCAATAATTTTATTAGTATGTGCTTTGCCTCTATATCAACACTTTCAAATTATTAAGGTGTATATTATTACACGAACATGTTTCATCTTACAAAATTGTGTCACCTGGAACACTAGGACAGGCTTTCAATGAAACTAAGACACAGTCTTCTGGGTATACTCATAAAAATGGGATTCAGGTCTTTTGAAAATTTATTTATTATCTTAATGTTTTAAATCCACTCCTGATAGTAGGAGTTTCAAAGAAAACTGGCAGGTACCAAGATGAAAACAAGCAAAAAGGCAGAATTTCTCACCATACTTGTATGTGAAACCTAAATCACAAAAATTCTTTTTTACAAAATATCTCAGATGTTAAACATTTATAGGGGTCTCTAGCAAAGTGTGTTGAGAACACGCTATTTTGTACTCCTGAATGCACTGAAACCATGTCAGGAAGTCTCTGATCTGAAAATGGCTGAAAGCTTACAGGAAACTTAGAGGCTTATGCACAGCGTTTTTTACACACTTCCCAAAGCACCTTGCTTTGGCTCCTTCAGAGTCAGGACTGGTCTGACCCAGCATGGCTTTTATTCTGTTCTTGTATCCTTATCTTGTTTTAACACAGCTTTTAGTGCTTTTTATCTTTGAGAAACTTGAAAAATAACAATAATTGCTTCCAGTGAATTCAGATTCTGGATCTTTCATGACATCATTCACTTTTGAAAGGTAATAATGCTATAGACACACTGCAATTACTTTATATTATCAAAGTTGACAACAGGGTTTCAATAACACCCTGATCCAAAACCCACAGAGGTCACTGGAAAGACTCCTTTTCATTTCAAAGGGCTTGGAATCAGACATTAAGATTCTTTGAATGGGAGTATAATAAAACAGGGGGGAAAAAAGAGCTCAAAAGGAAAATTCTTCTCATGTTTTTCTCCTTGGCAGTTTAATTTTGTTTGCATTGTCATTTCTCTTTTACTTGCCATCAATACAAAAATAACACAGTCTGGAGGAAACACCCATATTGTTACAAATGAGGTTTTTAGCAATGCCTGGAAAAGTGTAAGTATCACATTGAAAATACATTTTCAGTGTAGAACAAGCCATGCATTCTGAGGAAAACTCAGGAAGAACTCCTTTTCCAGAGGAGAACGGCAATGCAAGAGTCTGTTTTCACCCAAAACAGACAAATACTGTAACCACTCATCACTGTTCATCACTTGGATAATAATGGCAGTGAGGGCAGGTTGGATAACACTGGGAGTGTAAATTAAGTGTAAACTAACTCCAGATTTAGATCTGCAGACCATTTATCTGGAACCATTTATCTTATTTTTGGATTTGTGGAGGCTCTAGATAAAATAACTACTAGATCAATTAACTTTTGGTTTTGGTCTTGCAAACCCATAACTGAGCTTAACAGCTCTTGCATCCCTTACAACCATTTTACCTTTCCCAGTCAGTATTTATTCAGCCCATTTAAGGGCCACTGTTTTTGCAAGGGCTATGACTTTGTAGGGTTGGCATGCTGGGGAGGCAGACATTCTTAGCAGGGCCACCATGCTTGTATATATGAGAGAGCTGTCTCAAAGGAGCTATTCAACACTAATGCTGCAAGAAAAGACTTAACAAGGGAAACTAGTTGTATGAACGTGGATGCCATAATCTCCTCCAGAGCACAGATTATGGCTTTCCCAAGTAACTTGGAAGTCCTGTGATACTCCCCACAGTAAGACATAAATTCTGAAGATGAGCCGAGCTCAACATTTTTCACATAGTAAAGCAAAGCAAGAGTTTTCAATAAAAAATTATAATGAACCATAAAAAATATGTGACAGATTTTGACTTTAATTATTCCCGTTTTAATCATCTGGAGCTGGATTTACAGGCTATCTCTGCAGGAAGCTGATGTGTAACTTCAGGCCTACAGGTAGATCATCCATGAATCAATCATGGACACAACCCCATGGCTCTTCCTCGGTACTTTAGCCTCTTTGCAACACTTGAACACTTTTTCACATCCACAGACCTACCTAAGACCCTCCCAGTGGTCGCCATGACCATTTTGACTCAAGATTTGGTGACAGTAAACTTCCTGAACATCTTCAGCTTCTTAAACCTCTCAGAACATTGTTTCACAATCAGCCGACACTTTTAATTATACCTCTCCTCTGAAATAAGGCACTGTTTCATAAAAAGTGTTTTTAACACTAGTCTCTTTGAGAACAAATTGCAGTTCTAATTTGGTAATGCTACATCTGAAATAAAATAATACATTCTTGGAGGTAAGGGAAGTTTTTCCATAAGTTTAGCTTGCACATTTTGGAATGAATTCCCAAGCATAAATACTTATAGAAGTATTCAAGCTGACAGATTATTTTCCTGTGGTCCAAAACCAGCATAGCTACAGGGAAAGAAGATGATACTACTGAGTCTTCTGCAGTAATCAAATGCTGAATAGGTGTTTTGAGAGATATTCCTTGTTCTGGTAATATTAACCACTGCTAATATGTAATTTTTTAAAGACGGAAATAACTTTGCCACCCTCAATTACACTTATGGCTGTGAGGGCTGAATGATACGGGACTTCAGTTCCTAAGTCACTTTTGAGCTTGTATGGACATAGAATGAGACAGGGCCCCTGAAATTTGAATTCAACTTCTTTTGGAAAAAAAATAAACACTTCTTTCAGTTTTCCCCATCAAGCACTCATATTTCTGATCTCCACAATTCCCACAACAAGATTTTCCCAGAATATCACTACTGTGCATGGACATTACCTTCAGTTGCATTTGCTTACAATTAATTAGCAAACCAGGCCTTTCTTTTTCTTGATAAAGACATGCCAAACTGTTCACAAAATAAGTATGTATGAGATTTTTTTTATTAGTTCCCCTGTGCCTGACCTTTCATTTTTTATGATGAATTTCATACCCCTTCTATCACTCCAGCTTTCAAATTTACCCCAGTTCTTCCTGAGTAAGACCAATGATCTTCCGTTGAGCTTTCCAGAACTGATATCCATTGGTCATTCAGAAAGGAAAAAACCTTTTTAAGTGGAATCAATATATATACTAATCCCAGCATGAAAGATTTAGAAAGAATATTTTTGTGGAATTTTGTGACATATTTCCAACTCATCGTGCACTGATACACATTCTAACATTTATTCTTACTTTCCATTTGCTCCACTACCACCTGAATGCAACATATTTATCTTTACATAGGCATTCCAAAGCTTATTAACAGGATTATATAATGCATAATTGGCTGGATTATAAATCCATTATTACTGTAGCCAAGGGTATTTTCGCAAAGTTACAACGGTAGTAATTTTACATAAAATGCAGTCACTATACCTGGGAGGAAAAGACCTGGCTTTCCCAAGGATTGGTCCAACCTGAAAAGAAAACAGAGAATTACCAGCAGTGCAATTACCAAGCAACCTAAACTCTGTTGCTAGAAAAAGCATGGGAGCATAATTTAAATGAGAATTTACGGTAGCTTCAAACCTAAACCAAAACAAGTAAAAACATGACACCAGCATGACTTTCTGCATACACAGTCAGCAGTTTTGTTCTTTAGAGTTTTTTCCCCAAAATCAAACCATATTATTGTTGTTATTTTCATGAGTACTAATATTTCGTAGACTTTCAAGCTGTAACTAAAACATAGTTCTCCTGTGTCTTATATAATCTAATAACAAAGACTATACAAACAGAATAGCTTCTTAATAACATTTGCAACTATTCCTTGAATCTCATACAGGTGGATTTAATATCTATATATGTTGACACAGTAGATTCCATTCAACAGGATTTTTTTATTCATTTAAGGGCCAGAGAAGTTCATCCTGGTGTTCCAGTCCACAGCGTTAATTTTAAAAGAGAAAAGCACTTTGTGCTGAAACAGAGGAGAATAGTTTTGTGGCAAAGTGTTTCAGCTGCAAATCTGAAACTCAGAGAAAGCATGTGCATGGAGGAATGTAGGAAGGGAAAAGTTCCAGATAGAGAGGGAAACACAAGTGAACCAGATTTCTCTCAATTGTGGAGAACTAGAGAGTGGGAACAGAAAGATAAATCATCATTTGAAAAGTTTTCCCTTTCTAAGAAGAAGACAGGAATCTTGCTTCACAGTATAAACTTCACAGCATGCACCTTCGTTTCTTTAAATTCACTGGGAGAAAGAGGAGAGGAGAATAAAGGACAATTGTAAGCCTAGTCATAAAAAGGGTTAAAAATGACTCCAAGCTAAATCCTCTAGATATTGTGCTCCCTGTTGTGCTTGCAATTTCAGACAATTACTGTTCATTAAGTACACATCTCTCCTAAAGCCAGCTGGCACTAGAGAAATCAAATATTTCATGAGGTAGACAGGGCCTACCTTCTTTGAAGTTCTTTTATCCGAACCATCATATTGAGGTGTCCTTGTGAGTACTGTTCGATCACATCACGTACGTCATACGGTTTCCGAGCTTGCTGTGAAAGGAGTCAAGAGATTGAAAGGTAAGTATTGTTTAAACTTGATTTTTATTTCAGATGGGCCTTCATTCTGCTTTTTTTATCTTCCAGAGGTTATTTCCTTGCCATTTTGCAACAGTTGTTGCAATGAATAAAAAATATGTAGCTGTTGTAGGAGTGCATATTTACTGTGGAGACGGAGCCAAATGATTCCCATTACTGTCAGTTAGAGTCATGTCTTCATGTTACTTCATACTGAGCAAAATATTAGACCTTCACAGTGTTATTCGAAAAACACAAAACCAAGATATATAATTTATCTAAGACTATCATGTGCGGTATCTCTTGGCTCATTCCAAAACCATATGATAATCATAATGTCAGAGGACTGAACCACAGGAACAGGCCCAATTCATAACACTTGGACCCAGAATCAAATGTCTCTAGAGACTAAAGATGTCTGGTGACAGAAATATTGCTGTTTAAGGAACTGGGAGGACAGATGCTTTGCATAAGTCAGAAGACTGCTGCATGTGGATTTTGTTTGCTCTTCTTTGTCTTTCATGATACCTACGAGGTCAGAAAAAAAAGTGCAATTCAAATAGAAAAAGACAGATAAAAATTGCAAGAGAGTGAAAAAACTGCCATCTGCCCAATTTATTCCCATTCTAATGGGAATCCAGATGATTCTGCCAAGCTTTGGTTTCTTGCTGTAACTACTATGGCAGAATTTTGAAACAAGTCTAGAGAATTTGCATAAAGTGATGTGATTATAAAAAGTGCAGCATGCTACAATTTTAACAAGTAAAATCATTGTGTGTATGGTGGAATAAACACAAATTATGTCTTTTTGAAAATTTCAGCATTCTGAGAGCCATACCAAGCCCTATGGGAAATGTGGGGCAAGATGTCTTCCTTTTGGCTCTGACTCAAGAAAAGAAGAAAAAAAAAAAAAGCAAAGGTAAACTGCAAATCTAGTAATTGGAAATTACTGAAAACAGCTCATTAGTCATCTTGTTGTCTGTTTCCACTCTGTCACAGCTTCAGCCAGAGCCATTAGCATGCACCACTGCACACATGCATTGAACACCTACAGTATGTGCTGGAATCATGCTTGGAAGGCAGCCACAGGATCCTAGAAATTTCAAATGAAAGCATGGAACTGGAATGGAAACAAATCCTGTGAAACGAATGAAGAAGGAAAAGCTCTTCGTGACAAAATGCCTTCCTTGCACTCAGCACTTACCTGCATTATTACTTTCAGAAGAGTTCGTGGCTTTGGTAGTGTGTGTGCACATTTGTGTGCTTTTGTGAGAGGAGATACTTTGCGGGGGAGGGAGGTTTCAGCTTTCAGTTTATCGCCTTTTTTTTTTTCAATTCCCCAGCTTCACATTTTGCAGACGCTGACACATCACTATTTCTGGCCAGAAAAGCAGCCTATTGTCTTCACCCCGAGAAACAGTGCCAGTATCGCTCTGTAGATTGACTAGTGGAGGTGCTTTGAGAGCATTTTGGCTAAATTCTCTGTCCTTTCCTTTGGACACTCTCTATTTAAACGTGATGCATGGCACAAAGCCTAGATGAGCTGGGGATTTTTCCCCTCCCCTCTCCTCCATGGGCTACTATGGGCATAATTAATTCTACTCATTTGCGATGAAATTTCTCCCCCAAAAGAAGTCCTCTATCTGTTATCCCTTTTACCAAATCATCAGCTCTGATTTGTACAGTTGCAAAGTACTGTACACTGCAATCTGCCTGAGTCCTCTCTAAAGCTTAGTAAAAATATCCTTCCAGCTTTCACCATCTTTATCTCCTCCTTTCCCATAAAGCCTTAGATCTGAGCATCTAATGTCCTGCCAAACTTTGGCCCAATCTCTTGTTATGTTTTTGTTAGGAAATGCTAGTACAATACAATTTAACCCAGGAGGTAATGGGCTTCCAGAGAAGTGTGGTAAATGCAGAACTTGAACTTCTATTCTGAACTAACTTCTATTCTGCCCATAACTCCAAATCCTGGACATTTGAGTGCAGTAGTCCACATTCAGTGTGCTTAGAGCTCCTAATGCAAAACTCTAAATAATATTACCCCTCTTTGAACTTCCAAAATCTTCTTTTTCCCTGTCACTAACACCAACTCACAGAATTCTCTCCATATACTGATCAAGTTCAGTTTGTAAAGTTTGGCAGGACTGTTACTGGCTGACAGCTCCAGAACATCAGGTCTCTGGTGGTTTGAAATATACTAATTTTTAACCTAACTCATTTATAAACTGAATTTATTTTTTAGAAATGGTGTCTTCAATTTTTTTTGTTTTTTAATTTCCCATAATGTTTATCTCTCTGGTATATTTACAATATAATCCTGCTCTCCTGTTTTTTTCTGAGATAAATAAACTGACTTCCCCTAGTCTTCTTTCAAAAGGTAAGGTCATCTGAAGATACATGTCTGCATGAGCTTGGGAAATGTATATGCTATTCTGTCTGCCATAATTCAGAGTCCTGTGAGTGCTGTGAGCTTATCTCAGACTTCTATCCCTTGCAATTAAGTGCTCAGCTCTAATCAAACTTCCCTGAAATGTAGGTTCTTGATTTATGTTTTTAAAACCTCTTCAAAAGGATTATGAAAGTTTATTAACTTGCAGTGGATCCTTTCAGACAAAAAAAATGCAAGAATCTTAAATAGAAATAACAGGGGCTTTGAAAATCAGTCCAGAAGTTAATTTTTCATTTCCATGGCATTTCCAGCACATGGGTGATGAGAACGATGATATCAGAATCCCATTCCAAAAAAATTTTATCATAAGAAGCCTCAGTAAAGGGCCAAAATATAACATTATTTCCAATGCAGTACATTTAGTCTGAGCACTTTTTAACCTGAATGAGAAAATTAACTTAATCCTCCATAAAGACAGCGGATTTCCAGAGGGCCAATGCTCCACAATTTTACAAAATATGGCCTATGATGTCCCTTTCTGGGAAACAAATTTGGAAATGCGGGTCACAAATGTGAAAGCAACTTTACACAGCATAGTGAGGCCTTCACCATCAGTGAGGCCTATTGATCCATCAGCCATCCACAGCACACAACTGAGTATCCTCTAACCAGTTGTTATGATCAGTGTGGACAGTAACAGTGTTCTTGCAGATATTCCAGCAGAGTGTTTTCTTCACTTCTTCTAGTAGAAGGGTAAGTATTGGTCAGTGTAGTAAAACTAATAGAACCCCAAAAAACCACGGCAGCAAGAAAAGAGAAGTGAAAAATAACTATGCTGACTCCACAAATGCAGGTTTTTGTATCATACTATACCCATGGATAGCTGACAATTTTGCCCACATCATGGAAAAATCCACATAAGGTAAGTATGAGGTCAAGAACCTAAAGAATACCTTTGACTTATTAGTACTGAATGCACAAAGACAAGTCCACTCTGAGAGCACTTTCAATGTCATATACTTAAGCTTACAGCAATTGTATTTGTGATTAATCATGCTGCTTACCTGAAATTTTCTTCTGGCTACAAAATACTGCATTCTCCTGATGACTTTTACAGCTGTTCGATGTGCTTCAGTTAATCTGCCGAGAAGGACAAACACATCAGTTGGTGTGGGAGGAGGAAGTAGGAAAAACGTCTTAATGGAAGATGTTGAGTCTAAGCACCAAAATCTACAAATATGTTTTATGTCTACAAAATGCAAAGCTGTAGCATAGCACACTGTGTGGGCATATATACTTCGTTCTGCTGCTTTGCCTTCTTGTGTATTGTGGTTCTAAGTGTTAAGAACTGATAAGTGAGACAATGAAAGCAGGTGTACAAAGATAATACATGTGGAGGGGATTAGACAGGATTACTGTCAATGCATACAACTGGCATCAGTTTGAAGAATGTGAAATGTATTTAGAACCATGACTGCATTTCTTATTTTGCATTTAGTGTTTGCCCATGAGCTCTATTGTGCAGAAATTAAGTCCCTTAGAAAGCACTTTGAACTCTCTAGGAAGGAAAAAAAATGTAAGTGTCACATCTTAAAAAAAAATAAAACGAACACAACACACTCTCTTGGCACACTTGTGTGCGTGTCTGTGCATGTGGCTGTCTCTATTGGTATTCAAACACAGAACTGGATGTAATATAACTTAGCTGTATCACTTCACCCAGAGGACACTGCACTTGCAGAACAATAATTGAGCCACTTGGCTGGCAATTAATTACCACAACCTCTTATTTATGGTGAATTTTGGAAACGTAGAGAGGAAGCAGGAACGTGGCAATTGTAAGTAGAAGTGTTTTCTTTAAGTACTGATTCCTTCCCCATAGATTTCTTTATTCATACAAAGTGAGTAAACTAAAGAAAAAATTTTCTTTCCAAGGATACTGCATTGTTAGGAAATCTATGTTCTATATGGACATCACTGACACGTGATGATAACCCTGGGAAAGCTATCCAGAAAATTTCTTGAGTCTCCTGAAAGCACAACCTGGCCCAGTGTATCTGGCTGGTGAAAAGGAAGTATTAACTAGGCCACCTACTTGGGTGCCACAGTTTAGAGATAAAGTCTTTAGGAATTGGAAAGATTACAGTGTATTATTTCAAAATGAAGTAAATAAAAGCTAAACAAGCAGGGATTGTATTTAGGGATTAGCATAGTTTTTCATTTTATAATTATTCTTTGGTAAAATTAGTGCATCTGACTGGCTGAGATACCAGAGCCCTGGGAACATTTCTTTAAATAAGCTTTCAGGGGTGTTTTCTGGCTCTTTCTATGTCAAGCCCCAGATTAATATTGAATACATGCACAAATATGTGTGAAACTCAGGTGTCTGTACTACATATATCCTCACATTTCATTTATCTGTGTAGATTCATGCACATACCCGCATAAATACACTCACACATGCAACACAGAAAAGACAGTGCAGGGTGAGCATGACTAAAGAACTACCTTTGTTGTATATCATCAATATCATTGCAAAGTACAAATGTTTGCATTCGTGTAAACCTATCAAAGGGATTGGAGTTTACAGTATAAGACCTTTATTATGGCGAAAAAAAGCTCTCAGCTTGACATTCAGGGCTCCAGCTGAGCTCCTGTGGCCAGTGACTAAAATGGAGATGCCATTCTACTTGAAATGGCCCATACTTGATATTAGAGAAACCTTTGTCAGCCCTCAATTAATTTTTTATTTTTTTTTTTTTAATAACGGTCAAAGAATCACAACTTAAAGTTTGGGGTTTAGCCTACCTGCCCTGTGTACAAGTTAAGCTTAAAATTAGCCCCTTGCAATAAATAATTTCCTTATAAATTATGTGAAATTTCATATATATACTTGAGAGGTTTTTTTTATTAGGCTTATCCATATGAGGTGGTTCATGCACTGTTTAAACAGACTTAAATAGACAAGCTTAAAGAAGTCACAGATGGAAACAAACAAAGGCAGTAATTTCCTCCTAATTACTCTCCTTCAGCAGAAATCAGGGCTATAGAACTTTTTCCACTGTGTCATCAAATTTAAGTGTTCAAAACCATGAGATTAACCCTTGGAACTTGATGGACAATTGAACGGGCCTCATTTATAGAGAGAAAAGTAAGGTCACCCAGCTGTAATTCAAAAGCACTTGATATTGGTGTGTTCCAAGTGGCAAAATTCACACCAATCTCACTGGAAGCAAATTCTGGAAAAGAAGTGACTGTATCACAGTCACCAGTATTACACTGAGAGACAGAAATACCTGAAATCTGGCTTTAATGGAAAAATAGCATGAAAAGGTGCAAATCCATAGAGTGAGATACGTGGCTGTGTTATCTTAATTGCCTCAATTAAATTCATAAGGAGCATAGCAGCTCTAGGTGACAGGGAGCAGCTCTAGATGAGGTAAACACCCTGCTCTGTTTAGCAAGCAGAGCTATCCTCCTTACAGGGGGTTGGGGCAGCATAGCTGATCCTAAACATTTTTTGAGATTTTAGCTGATTTTCAAGGTTTCCTATCACTGATGTCCATAGTGGATAGTTACAGCTATTACTGACTAGGTTGCATTTATCGCTGTATTTAGCCCAATGCATTTACCCTGTTAAACCTTTTATTTTATCACAAAGCGCTGGATTAGGCAAAACCCTTTCAGCCTTAAGGGTGCCAGAAGCACACAACTGGAGAGAACAAAAGGGCAGAGATGCTTTAGGTCATGCTTTAGTAATGCTCATTAGGATCACAACACCAATTGTCGTGAATCTCCCAGATACTTTGAGATGTACAACTCACGAAACAACAACATGAGGGAGTGAGCACCATACTTGCACACTCTTTCCATGTGACACTTTCTACTAACACAAGGCAGAAAGGGACAGATCTTTACAGGTATTATGTTTCCTAACTCCCACGGGGGTGAAGATTTAACTACATTCACAGCTCTAGCTCCCACATGAAGTCAGTAGGGGCCTGAGCACTTGCACTAAGTATGAATATGGGTGGGTGGATGCCCACACCTCAGTCCCTACAGAGCAGCCAAGCTCTCCTGCCATTGTGCACCAGAGGGCAGTGGCACACACACACTAGGACATGCTTTCCAGTACATTAAAAATTATTTAAATTGTTTTAAAAAAGCTTTTATAAACCCAGGCATAAACTATAGACTTTATAAGGATGGGGTCTGTGCTGAGGTGGGGTGTCACTGTTGGGCGGTAACTATTGGGTGGGTGGGGTTTCTGAATGTTTTGCTCAAAAGAGTATAATTAGAGTTTTATTGACAGACAGTGGCATGCTTTCCCATCTTTTAACTTAAACAACAGTTAAGAAGGTTTTGTCAAAACTTTCCCCCGAAATGCTTTGTAAAGGACAACAAAATCACTTTTGAATAGAAGTGATCTGGGCTTGGGAAAGTTATGAGCACATAAAAAAATTAATAATGGAAGCTTGTAACATCTCTAACTACAATGGATACCATTAAATTTGTATTAAAATAATATATATTTGGATTCATAAATTATAGACATCATCTATAACTATGTCTTCAAGTAGGAACCAAGCCTTGGATCTGTCTGCAAAGTGTTCCTTACCTCTCTGCTAAATGATTTCTCAGCAGGATGATCCATTTTAAAAGCAGTCAAACCTATCCTTATTTAAAATGAGTTATTCCTAGTTTGGCTTCTGGGCTTCTGGGCTGTCATATCACTGTGGTAGAGCAGGAAGAAAGAGAAGCAGGTGGTGGTCCTGGAACACTGATGTTAACACGCAGTCCCCACCCTGATGGGATGTTGAGAAACACTCTGGCAAGTATTCTAGAGCGGGAGGGAGAAAGGGACCCCTCTTTGTTTGCTGACTCAGCCTTCCCCTCTGCAGGTTTTGGGTATGACTGTGTGGATGGAGAGGCTGGAGTGACAGCTGTGTGCCAAGGTGGCACCACAGCCCTAATTAGGTGCTCTGCTCAGGGTTCAGAGAGCACTGAAAGGCATTACTTTTAGCTAAAACACTTGAATGTATTTAAAACTTTTTTCTTTTTTTAGCTGCAGAAAGGCAGGAGCTTAAGTCAAAGAAGCCAAACATTTTTTTCAGTTAAAAATAACTGAACCAAAGGAGGAAATAGAGATGATGAAATCCAAAGTAACTCTAGAAACTATCCTCAGCGATGTTTTTTTTTTAAAATTTTATTTTTATATATAATTCTGTTTGTTAAAGGCTTGTGTTGGCCAGTTCAGATGTACTCTTTTTTTTTCTTTTGTGTGGAGTCTGATAATTTCCAGCTTAATGTGCTTTGGAACAGTCAGGGAATATTTTAAGTGAAAAAGAGATACATAAATTGACTGTAAACCCAGGCAGAGTTACAGCTATTCCAGACCATTCTGAGGCACAGCTCAAGTTTACAAACAAGCCTGTTATCAGTGTGATGTACTTTTCAGTCCAGAAGCATGTTTTAATCATTAAAATGGACTTCAGTGTAGGGATAGGGGGATGGATTTTACTCAAGCTGTGCTGCAGGATGGCTGCAGATAGTGGAACGTGCATTCCAGACTGGTTTTCCTCACATTTATTCAGGTGTTGTGAATTAGAAGAGTTATTCAGTGTAATGTAACTACTTTGATCATGGACTGGGGAAAATAAAGGCCACTTCAGGAAGGTCAATTATAGCTCTCTGTCCAATTTGCAAAACTGGTTTGAGGATACACACAGTACTTGGATTACTGCTGAGCTTCATTCATTTTTACATTTTGATTGCTTAGCAGGAAAATATATATAAAGTCGTACTAACTCTATTTGAATACTGGTCACTCATCCACTTATCAGTGGATAATGTTATAGCTTCTTTCCAGAGTAACATACAGCATCATTAGTTCTGGAGTTGCTCATTTGACATTAGTTTCTAAGCCAGCACAAAGAGGGACTAGATCAGTGATGGCAACTGAAATGTAAACAAGTTATCTGAGAAGCTCAGCTCTCCATCTGCCTTTTTTTTCCCCCACCACCTCTGATTAATAATATTAATTCCAATAATTAATTTCCAACTCTGATTCTGGGAAGGACATCGATTCCCAGTTCTAACTCTATTTTTTTAACATGTACAATTACATAACATGATATTTTATTAGGTAAAATTTAAAGCAAATCTTATTTGCACTGAAAGCATTACTAGAATCAATAGAAAACATGAAATGGTGGCATCATAGGGTACTTTTTCTCTGCAGGTGTATGTAGCACAGACTGCTCACTTCCAGAGCTGAGATTTTCCCTTGAACTTGCAAACTCCCACAGCTACTGAAGGGCACTATTTAGCAGAGATCAATATAATCTTTACCCAAATATATACACACAACTAAACTATGCAATTATCCTGTCATATGGATAGCATGCACCAATAATTTGTTGGAGGATAAGAAGGGTGGGAAAAGATAAATCATGAAGGAGATAAAATTACAGACCTTATCACAGACAGATGCAGCAGATAGTCCATATGAAGTAAAACACACTATGTTCACCTTCTATTGATGGAGAAAAGGGATGGAAGAGTGATGGTTCTCATCACAAAGAAAAGAAGCTTATATAATGTGTTTTTAAAACTGAGGGAAGTTACAATGTCCAAATGAAAAAAAAAGTACATCTTCCTCCCAATAAATGAAAATAAAATTATTATTGCCTTCGGCTAAGCAAAGCCCGACAAAATGCCTTGAGCCTTTTAAACCATGAGTTAAGAGAAGGTTGCAGCTTGAATTTGACATGCAAAGACCTAGAAATGTCAGGCAATGATTCTGATTCCAGTGCTCACCCCAAGCCAGCAGTAGCAGAGAAGTACAACATAAATATAACAAAAGAGGTTTCCGGTCTTGTAATATTTCATCAAAGCCTTGTAAAGAACACATACTTCTGTAGACCTTCCATCACTTACATGACAGAAACTATATAAGATGCCATTTGCACTGAAACCTGAGGGATCATTTCAGAAAATGTTGGCTCAACTTTATTTTTCCCTTTATTCTTAATCACAACCCCACCTTAAACCTACCTCATCTCTATTTTAACCATATCCTTATCTGAACCTTTTCAAGCCTATGTTTGGATCAAAACTATAAATAAATTAGGATTGGCTTCTCTCAGACTGAGCAGCCTGGAGGCCTTTTTGGCTTCACCAAGCTCTGCTGACAGCCTCAATTTATGAAGGAATGCTGAATGCTGCAAGTTCTGAAAATCCCTCCTCAGCAGGTACAGTCTCAGGCAAAGTAGGAAACAGTACAGAAGTGACATGTTTGTTGGAGGAGTTTCTTTCTGGCATCTGGTTATTTTGCTGAGGATTGTGTGGCAGTTGCTATCTCCACCCATTCACCACCATGTACAGTGCTGTCCCTGAAATTGTTTGAGAATGCAACTGCCTCTGCTTCTATTTGCCTTTCTAACCTGGCCTTCCCTGAAGTGAATGAGAAAGAAAGCAGGTTTCCTACAGCAGTGCCCCTAGGGATTGGGGCAGGGAAGATAACGCAGGGACAGAGCAACACCTCTGAGGAGAAACTGCTAGAAGAGGAAGAACTAGGACATCATTTACGGGGAGCAACTGACAAGACAATATATTGGCAAAGGAGACACCACTGGGAGAAGCATATGCACAGGCTGATTTCTTGATGTTGTCCACAAACAGAATAAAGTTAAGTAGAAAGTTCTTGAAAATAATCAGAGGTAGATGCAACCTGGTCTCCTAATGTGATTTAACGAAGAACAAAAGCCCTTGAACTTTAGGTTGTTTTTCTCAACTGCAGACAGTTGGAGTTTTCAGTTACAAGTTTCTTCCGTAACATTACAAAGTGCGTTCATTGAGAAAGTGGGAGAAAAGCTCTGTGTTAGTCCCTTGCTAATTAAAATGCATAATTAAAATGAGTAATTAAGCTTACTACAGAATGCTCTTGTGTCTGGGAGCCCAACTGTCCTTGAAAAACAATTCATCTGCTGAACTGTCTCTGACAACTAAAGTAACCATTGGATATTTTGGTTACATCTTTCCTCTATTTTTTGCTGGCAGCAAAATAAAAGTCCCCGATCTGTTTTCTGCCATTTTATTTCTTCCATTCTTGCTGCAATGTCAGAACAAACAAGATGATGTCATAGGGATGTCTTTTCAGTGTGGAAATACAAACAGAAAGATTTTTTTTTCCTGAGCAAACATCTTCTAGAAATTGCCACAATAACTTCCTAACTTCCTGTATTAGTGCTGTACCATCACTACTTCTAGTCCCAGGACAGATGAAATGCTCCTGTGCCCTTGCCTGTTCTCATTTGCTTAGAAAACAGACTCTGGCCACAAACCCCTTCTTGGGATTTGGACAAATGCTAGCAGACAATGGCTTGTGTTTACCATATATCACATATAAGTTTACCATAATATATTACAACATTCGCTGATCCTAGCAGCTAAAGGTATTTTTTTTTTACTTCTCTCTCCTTAAGACTCAGTCTTCATCAATTTGCCTTTTAAAAAACGTATCCAGAATGTCCAGCTAGTTGAAAGGCACTGCAGAGACCATCATCACCAAGCCCAAACAAACTCCCAGATGAGGAGATGTCGTTCTGGAATCTGAATAGCCTTCATATCTGTGCAGTACCAGAACAGGACAGCCTTATTCCATAGGTTCTGGTTTGCTCACTTTAAAAAATGCCTCAACCCAAATTAATGAACTTTAAGACTTCATTTTCCTCTTCACTGTATTCACATTTATGGGAACAACGTGGTGTTGTTAATATACACCAATGACTGAGCACTGTATTTATGCCTCAATGATTTTCTGTCATGAGAATATAATGACTGGCAAAGACTGATTCTCTGAAATACCAGTTTGTTTGGGGTCATTAATCTTAATTCCTATCTTGCCTGAATAGGAACTGGATAACAGTCAAGTCAGGCAATAGTTCTGAGAATTAAAACTTCAATAGCTTCTGGGCTGCCCAAGGCTTTACATTTCTTTTTAAAAATACGTAATTAATTAATCTGCACCAAGTACTAGGAAGAAACCCTGCGGAACTGAGGAAAATGCTTCTAGTGGTTTCAAAAAACACAAAACAGTGGCTTTTGGCAGAATCTTTCCTTAATAGTTCTTGTGATTTAGTGGATACAGTAGGGGCTCTGGAAACACAACTCCTGGGTTCTGGAATGGATTGATTTAACTGGTCTCTGTCTTTCCGGGTGATCTAGTTCAAGTTCCTTTACCTGGCTACACTCTGGTTTATATGTCCCTAAAATAAGTGCAAAACCTGTCTAAGTCATGGAGGTGTCTTGGGGATTTTAAGGCAATTAGAAGTCCCAAATGAAGTCGTATTTTATTTACAGAATGACTCAGCAGAAAAGGAAAGGGTAGTGACAATATGTTTTTTCCTTAATGATGAAAAGAAACAAGGGGTACTGAGCTACAGGCTTGGGATAAATTGCCATGTCACTGACCCCTGAGCAAAGGCTATTTTCTGAAGCATTCTTCCCTCTCCACCATCACAACTTCTGCTCCTCCTCTCCTGAGCACCTGAGCAATCTGGGAATTAATTCCCCATTCACCAGATACTCAGCAATGAAAGACCTCCACAGCATCTGAAGCCAAACAGGACCATTACATCATAAATGGGACCTGCTCAACAGTGCAGGGGATTGCATTTCACATAGCTGCCCTTGCCCTGAGCAAAAACCTTGTGTAGGACTAAAGTAACTTACCAGAAAGGCATCTGGCCTTGATAGAAAGACCTTTATATACTGTTAAAAAGTGCCTTATTTTTTATTCAAATTTGTCAGTATTTAGTTTCTAGGTTCCTGTCTCCAACTGGAGTAGCAGCAATTTTAGCCTTTTCCAGCCCTGTCTTTCTTCCAGGGGCCTTCAGGCGTGCCAGATGCACTGCCTATGGCCTGGCAGGGAGACCAGGCTCTGGTATAGGGAAGAGAGAGTACAATACTGCTCTCTGTGGAATTTCCAGGAGAGACTGAAATCCCAAAACATTGTTTTTTCATTATTTTTTTGCCTGTGGTTTCAATCATGCTACCAGTAATTACAGAGATTCATAATGGAAATGGTTAAACTGGCAGGAATGGAGAATGAATGGGAAGGTCTGCGAAGATGTGGAAGTGTCAGAAAGGATAAAAACAGCACAAAAAGCCCAGTGAGGATGGCAGATGCTAGACATGTTTATGAACAGCTTTTTGGAAGTTCAGGAACACAAAGGAACAGGTTTAGTGAGGAACTGCCTCCTCCTGGAACTGAAAAAGGGCCCCAGCCACTAAGAGGTCATGGTAGGAAAATACGGAACCGGGCTGGAGTCTTAAGACACCCTAGTAAGGAAACCAAGAAGAGGAAATAAATCCTAATGATTCTCAGAGGTGGGAGAGCACAGAGAAATAAAAGATCCTGGTAACTGTCAGCTCCCAAAGGCAAAAAGGGTTCAGTGCCACCTGGCTGCCATGCTGAGGAGATCCCAGCAGACACCATGAACACTCAGTGGAGCACTACAAGGCCCTCCACACAGTGGCAAGGAATCCTGAGCAGCCCACCTGGATATGTGCAGCTGGGATACAGACATGGTGGACAGGCTGCTTGGGTAGACACTTCATTGTATTTGTGAGTACCTGAGTATGACAGCGAAACATTGAAACTTGCCATTTTAAAATAAAACGACCTTGCTCTCCACTAATGTTTTGTATCAAGGTTTGGTACACAACAACCAGTTTATACCAGCAGAAAGACCCCTGCAGAAGCTAGTTCTAAAACAGATTTCCCATTTAATGACCTTCAAATTTGTCTTTCAAAGGTCTTGTCAGAAAGACGTATATTCTCATAACATCCTTGCAAACTTCAATCACAGAGTCACAGCCCATTTTGAGTTCCAATACAAGTTTCTATAACCCATCGTGCCAAGAAAGAATACCACTTTGCCACTAGAGAAACTGGCATTTCAAAACCAGAAAAAAACATGTACCTTTTTTTTTGAAATTCTAGTGTGCATGAACTATTTTGCAGACAACAGTGATCATACTCATAGAAGCTCACAAGAAACATAATGTGGCCACAGACACGTAGTATTTTTCCACCCTATATTTCACAACATGCATAAAAATCTTACAGGTCTCACTTGCCTAATAATGAAAATATGCAGTGCTTATCAATAGTTTACTACTGTGAAAAAATATCTTGCTAAGAGTTGCAAGCATAATTTGTGAAAACAATCACTGCAACCAGAAGTTTTGCTGCTCTCTTATTTCAAGAGATTTCACGTGCTCATTGAGAAACTACTTTCTTTCCAAGGATTGTGCAATTTTTCTTTACTTTCAGGAAAAGATGCTATCTCTTGGCCTTTTTATTTTTCTGGCAGACCTTTAGCTCAGCCAGAGGATGAACAGAAGGAAAGTGTACATATTCCAATTACTTTTGACTCACTATTAAAGAACAGGAAAAATTCTGTTTTCAAAGTAAGTGAGGAAATCTGTGTCTTTATGCTCTGGAGAATTCTGATTTTCCTGTCTTTGTTTCCATCCTAACTCACAGGAAAAATATTTTAAAAGTCATTGTGAAACAAAAGATTTTGAAAGCATTTGAGCCTGAAATGATAATATGTTTCATTCCCTGCCCCCCCCCCATACACTTTTGTTTCCAGAAAGGAAATATTTTATTATCTTATAGAATTAATGCATTTTATCTGGTCTATGCCCTTTCTCCTCCCTGTAACTTGGAATGTACCCTGAAGACATGAACCCAACACTGCATCATAGGGTGCAGAATGAAGACTGTATTTCTTAGAGAAGATGTAAACTGGTTTACAGGATATTATTAAAGAATGGCACATCCATGAATCCTATGAAACTGCAGATCATGCTGGGCAGATTTAGTTCAGATATTAGTACAGACTTGGACAATTTTCCACTATTCACAGTGTCCTGAACTGTGCCAGCAACAAATCAGTTTTGTTTCCACCCACCTGTTAAAAAATTAAATTAATAAGAATCCCTTCTCCTGTCAAAGTTTCCTCATGGAAAAACTCAATTTTGAAGTGGGTTTTTTTCCCCTCACTTGAAAGATCATGAGCTCTGTGTTCACTGAAAGTTATCAGCAAATGAATATCTGATAGAAGCAAAAGACAGCCATATTATATGGAGTACATATGAGGTGATCTAATTAACAGAATAATAGGTATTAGTGCTTCAAAGACTCAATATTTTGGGTTTTGATTTTTTTTTTGTGCGAGTTTTTTTGGCTTTCTAATTGGGCCTTGGGGATGCCAGTACTGCAATCAAAAGTGTTTCTAAATAATTATGCACTCATTTAGGTGGCTAACCACCTGAATTGCTGTAATTAGAACACTTGATACAAGCAATTAATTATGTTAGCAATGCTGAAGGCTGTTTTTAAGATCTAGATACAGAAATATGTTCAAACAAAAAAAACCCTACACCAAATGGCAAAGAAATCTTCATTTCATCTGACACATTTCCACTGTTCTCTGACAACAATCTGGGAGCTCCTCCTGGAAGCTCTTTGTAAGAATAAAATAAAAACTGAGAATGATGCTATCAAGACTCCCACTGAAATTGTTTTTTTTTAATCCAAGGAACAGACATATAGATATTGAGTCAAATTAGTTTTATCTTCTCCTTGAGCAACTGGCTTTATTCTGGATCTGAAGAAATGTACTGCAGAGATGAGGCAGTAGCTCAAATATTCATGTACTCAAGCCCAAAATTTCAGTTCTCAAAAACGTGAAATAGGTCATGACCATCTGTCAACTTGGAGCTGAAATAAGAAAATGCTTCTTCTCTTCCAATATAATTCTGTTACACAGAAGTTTCCCAGTATTCTCCTATCCTCCATTTCCTAAAAGTTCACAAACCTATAAGCTTCAGCTTCATTCCAAAGGAGCTTGACACAATTTATCTGTTTGCTTGGAAATTATGCAAAAGGAAATTATGCAAAAAGAAATTATGCAAAATCTCAGGTTTGGCATGGGTTTGAAATAAAACCACTTGAAACACTGCAATTTAAAGTGAATTTTCTTTGACAATTTCAGTTTGCCCAAACCTGAAACTCAAAGCAAACCTCAGGGCAGAAGTGTAACCAGAACAGATAGAAATCAACAGATGTTTACACAACACTCCATGAATCAAAGATACTTAACTTCATATGACATGAAGCAGAGGCTGACAAACCAGGAATCAGACAGGAACATTTTTTGAAGACAATCTACTTTGCATTTAACAAAACAATAATTAATCTCTTCTATTACCAGTCTGCTCAACCACAAAGCCTCATAATCTCAAGTTTTAAGCTCTTCTCCCAATTTTAAAGTTTTTATTATCATCACTTCAACCTTTCTCAAATTCCTCATGTCATGAGAACTACAAGGAAAACAAAGCCTTTTTATACTACCAAAACCCATCTTTAAATGTGTTCTCTGGAGAATAGGCACATGTGTCTGGTGAACTGGTAAACCAGTTAAGTCTGAGTGACAGCTGACAACATCCCTGAATTATATAGTGTCACAAGTGATAATCAACTTAACCTGATACTATCACTTATCTGAAGCAAAATCTCTTTCTTCTATCCAGGTAAATGGTTCACAAATACCAGGATGCTTTTTTCACTTCTTGGTTTCACTTTTTTTTTTTTTAATGTGTCACTTTTTGGTCAAAGAGATGAACAGTTTCAAGCACAAAGTCTTAAGAGCATCTCGTTCTCTGTTACATAGAGCCTGGCTGTGTCCCCAGAACATTAGGGAAATGTTGTTTCATATAGAGCACCATACAGTCCACTCCATTCCTGGCTACCAAAAGGCCATGTCCACCTCAATACCACATCCACCTCGGGATTCTTCACTGGCATAGACTATGCAGAGAGCTAAGGACAGATTCAAGAACTAATTTTTAGTATTCACAAAGATTAATGGAAAATAAGAAAACAGCTCTTCAAAAGCAACAGCCATACATATTTATACGTTGTTGTGGCTATGCCACATATAGCTCATATGCATTCTTGTTCTAAAAAACATTCATGTTGGAATGAGCAATATTGTCCTCAGGACATTCATTAGAACTGAATTACATGTTTTCCATGCATCGGGAGTTTTTTAAAATAACATGGGTGAGAACAGAGTTGCAAATTCAGAATGTCAGGAACTGAAAAATAGCAGGTAAAATATTCATAGAACTGTGAAAGATGATTTTTATCTAACAAACCAGCATGTGAAATACCCATCCATCTAGGATTTGTTTAACGTCCCTCTTTAGATCTCTTATTTCTACCACCTTCCTATTTCTCTTACCTCTTCCTCTCTTGCAAAGAAGAGAGCCTTGGCACCTGAAGCTCTGCCACTCTCCTCTCAGCTTGGCTTGCCACACTTTGCATGGAATAAATAAACATTCACCAAGCCAAAGAATGTAAGCAACTCTCCAGCCTTTTGGTTCAGGCATTTGCTGGCTGATGGAAGTAAACTGTTCAAGTCACTGTCTCAGAGAGGGTGTCTTTTCAGACTGGCAAAGCATGAATGAGACTGTGATCTGGTGATGCTGCATGGTTCTGGGGAACAACATACTTGGATCTTATGAAACTGCAGAAAGAATTGAACCTAAGCCTCTCATAGTGTGGATCCATCATCATATTAAATGACAGAAGGACACGTTTTCTAGGAGCTTCATAGTCCTAATCCTCTGCAGGAGAGAAACATTTCTTTTTGAATCAAATAAAAAAATTGAATACAACGGGAAACATATTTTTAGATTTGTGGGAAAAAAATGAAAAAATGTTTATCTTTATTCAAACCAACAGAATAATTTTTTCAAATATTTGGATCAGAAACTACAACGGAAATAAAATCAAATTTCATTGTCATATTGGCTTTAAACTGAGAGTAGGTTTATATTAGATATAAGAGAGGAATTCTTTCCTGTGCAGGTGGTGAGGCCCTGGCACAGGTTCCCCAGAGAAGCTGGGGCCACCCCATCCCTGGAAGTGTTCAAGGCCAGGTTGGATGGGGTTTGAAGCAACCTGGTTCTAGCGGAAGGTGTCCCTGCCCATGGCAGGGGGTTGGAACTGGATGATCTTTAAGGTCCCTTCCAACCCAAGGGCATTCTGTGGTTCTGTGATCACCAAAATCAGTTTCTACTAAGCAAATGCTTAGTAGATATTATGGGATAAATTGTCTGTGACAGTCTTTAAATCAAGACTGCAGAATCCTGTTGAAGACTGTGTTCCTACCTGACCAGAGTGCAACTCCAGTCTACGTTATGTCAAGACCTAAGATGGTCTTAAAAGATTAGATGCATTCAAACATTGAGCTTATGAACATGTTTCCTTCAGGCTTAGGGACTCTGAAGAAATTCATGACTCCTGACATGACAGAAGTTTTCAGCAATGGAAGTTTTCAGAAAGCTGCAGTGAAGATGTTATTTCTGTTCAAAGCAACTTCCACCAATTTGTGTTTCTATATGAGGCATTCTGGGGATGCAGCTGTTACAGACTATGGAGACTCTTAAAAAACATATAGGAAGTTTTAAAAAATATATTATCTCTGCATATTGCTTTTCAGATATCTCAGATCACATTCTGGAACTGCAGTTTCTATTCCTGGCAGCCACAGCATTAAACTCTGAAAGTGTTTACACACCTACACACCTCTCCTACACCTTCAAAAATAATTTTTTAATGGAAGTACCTAGAGAATGAGAAAGTAGCTAACTTTTCAAATGACTGAGGAGAAATACCTGCATAGCCTAAGATTTGTTCAGAATTAATGAAGGGTTTGATTTTGCAAACTCACACTGAAGTAGTTCAGTACATGAGTTATTTCACTGAACACATGGGCTGAGAACAGGTATCCAGCCGCACACAAAATTTAAGTTTACAAAATTCACAATTATGCAACTAAAATTATGCAATTAAAAGTGGTGTTGATAGAAAGTTCTTCAGTTATTTATCCTCATTATTTATGCATTTCTGCAAAGTGAGACAAATATTGTCAACAATGTATGTTGTCAGCAACATGCTCTGTCATGCCTCAGCTACTGAACACAGACAGACCTGATCCTGTACTCCAGTGAGGACTGCAGAATCTCTCAAGCACTATCAGGCAGCTGGCATCATCCTACAGGATTCTTACTGTTCCACCTTATCAGCTATAAATTGCTTGTTTTATTACATATATTCATGTTATTCACAAGAAAACTGGACATTTTGGAGACACACACATATATGTATAAACCCCCACATTTAATACACTTCCATGGATGAAACTCTTTGGTAACTTTCAGAAAATAATTAAATATGCATTAAAGTATATGCATAGTTCTAGGTTATGAGCATAAATATGGAAAAATACAAACCTGATTTATAAACTCAAAAAAATCTTGAGAGTGATCTAGCTATAGTTTTAATAGCATGAAAATTACTAATTTAAGGTCAAGAGTAATTTAGTTTTGACTGACTTTGCAATCCTTTGTTCTCTGGGTCATGTAAGTGTTGAGTAAATTATAAACCTGTAATTCTATCCTGAGGTCAAGAGACTTCAGAATTGATTTGATATATTGGTCTCCTGGAAAGTTCTTCCAAGGCTAGTACTCCCTAAACTGTTTTTATGAGTTGTTTAATAACTAATACCATTAATAACTAATAGAGTCATATAATATTAGCCGAGGTGAAATTAAACCCTTTCAAAGAAGAGTATGTTCAAATGTGGGATTTTTAAATGAGGAAAGTCAGATATATCTGTGAAAAGTCAAGTTTCTACAGAGTATTGGAAAAAAATTATGTGATTGTGAAGGTGTAGATATTTCAATTTAAGAGCATAATCAGACTGCATCATGAACATCACGTGGGATAATCCCAGATTTATGAAGCAAAACCTATATATCTTACATGGGACAAAAATAAACAAGGCAGCAATTGCTCTGACAGACTATGTAAGAAGCATAAATATATCAAAAAAAAATCAGCAACTGCTCATTTAATGCAGGCTTTGCTGTGTCCCATAACACTTGCCACTGAAAATCTGCAATGGGATATGAAGTGAGATGTTTTCCATATAAGAATTAAATGTGCATTATAAGACCACTTTTTGATTTTGAACCTTTTAATGTTTCCAAATGAAACTCATCATGCTGCTAAGAAAACCCCACACTGTAAAGCCCAGGCAAACTGGCCTGGACTATTCTTTCATCATCAGGCAAACATTAAAGTTAATGGTCCTCAAAGTGTTTAGGGTTATTTCTTTTGCCCAACGTTACAGTCCTGAACTCATTAGTAAGAGGTGTATTCAGATTACTCTGTTCTGTTGTGATTTAAAAGAAACTCAACAGTAATCACAATCTGAATTCTTGGAATCATTAGCAATAACCTGGCGTTACCCTTGAACACTCCTGTAAAAAATAAGAATTAGATTCCCCTCTCTCCAACACTGTAGATTTCATGTGAATGGGAGTATCTTCTGGTATCTATGGAGTACCAGGAGATGTTTCTCCTGGACACTCATTGGCCTATATCATTCCACTTCTTTAAAATTCCTAACAAGAGCACTAACTTTGCTTTTACATTTACAGTAGTTCCTGTATAAAAGTCCAACAGTTGGTTAGACTCATGATCAATAAACACACACCAAGGTTAAAGAAATACCAGCATCAGAATTGAAACTGCAAAGGCTCTCACCACAATGGATGACAGTATTTGACCTGGTCACACAGTAGGAACTAATTTGCAAAAAAAATGAAATATATTGCTGCTTGGTAAATAACACAACACAAGATCATACCCAAAGGCCATTGAATGTCACAGAATACATTTAAGTAGCATTTCTTTTGCAACTTCAAGGGACTTTTGAACAGGTTTTTAATGGATATCAAAAACACAAGCCAAAATTGGTGGCTGCTTCACAATCAGCTGGGGTCAAGCTTTGACCACACCTCCTGAGAGGAAGCAGCCTTCCTCCCTGTGTCATCAGCAGATCTCACTGCCTGCTTGCACCCAGGACCTCAGAGCTGCACACTGACTTAGGTCAGGCCATCAGTTTGTCAGAACAACCAACCTAAAGGGGAGGAAAACAGAGCATTTTCCATTGGATAAGTACCCTGAGCAAAATCACCATTGAGTACCAGGTGACGGCAGCAGATGGTGGGGAACAGAAAGAGGTGGTTTGTAGTAGCTCAGATGTAGACTGGTTGAAGTTGTAAAGACATGTTACCCACTGTCCTAGTGCTCAGGGTTCACCTGCCAAGTTTTGTGACAAAGTTTTAGGTGCAAATACCAAGACTGGGTAATTAAATATAGAGAATGCTAGCACACAGCAAAATCCTTCCAGCTAACTGACTGACCAGCCCTCTGGCCAGCATCACTGTATGAAGGCCATCACTGTTTCAGAGCTCTGAGGTCACTAATAGGCCTTAGTGGCCTTGACCAACTTCCTCTGGGCCTTCCTCTACCCCTGCCCATGGGCTCTGGAGCCTGTTTCAGCCCATACTCTGCTAGAGCAATGCTGTAGGTGACCCTGTTTCCTTTGGGTCCTGGATCTGTCTCTTTCCTTGCTTATGGCTGTCAAGGGACCTATCATGAATCCACACATCTGCCCACTGTTTGGATCCCAGGCATCTACACCCTGTCAGTGAGGGCATTGCTTGTGCTGGAGTTACCTGTGGATCCCAGCTCCCTCTCCCTTAGGGAGCAGCCAGACCTTGCTTGCTCAGTGACCTAATTGGGTTGTAAGATAGAAGGACGGCAAATTTTTATGCTTGGCTTTGTTCTCACTGTTTGCCTGTATCCATGGTCCTGCTCATTCTCAGTCACTGACAGTACCGGAATCACGTTAAAACTACCAAACTACCTCTTTTCTCCCTTTGAGAAAGGCAGCTGCCTCTCCCGTTCCCAAGCTCATTAAGCCAGTTCACTGCACTGACCTGGCAGAAACAGTTCACAGGTTTTGTCAGACTGCTCTTAGAATCATAGAATCATTGAATATGCTGAGCTGGAAGAGACCCATCAGGATCATCAAGTCAACTCCTTGGCTTGTGCAGGACACCCTAAGGATGACACCATGTGCCTGAGAGCATTGTTCAAAAGCTTCTTGAGCTCTGTCAATACCATGATCACTTCCCTGGTGAGCCTGTTCCAGTGCCCGACCACATTCTGGGTGAAAATCCTTTTCCCGATATCCAACCTAAACCTCCCGTGACTCAGCCTCATACCATTCCCTTGGGTCCAGTCACTGGTAATGAGAGTGAAGGGATCAGTGCCTGCCCCTGCACTGCCCTCTGCGAGGAAGTTGCAGACGATTGTGAGGTCTGACCTCAGTCTCCTCCTCTCCAGACAGAAAAAACCCAAGTGATCTCAGCTGCTCTTCATATTGCTTCCCCTCCAGACTCTTTACCATCCTTGTGTCTCTCCTGTGGACCATCTCCAATGGCTTAATGTCTTTTTTATACTTCTGCCCAAAAATTCCCAGAGAACTCAAGGTGAGGTTGCACCAATACAGAGTAGAGTGGGACAATCACCCCCTTTGAGCAGCCAGTGATGCTGGGCCTGATGCCCCCCAGGACACGGTTGGCCCTCCTGGCTACCAGGGCACTGCTGACTCATACTCAACTTGCCTTCAGTGAGGACCCCAAGGTCCCTTTCTATGGCATCTTTCTAGCATCCCATTCCCCTGTCTGTCCATACATCCAGGTTGCCCCATGCCAGTGCAGACTCTGGCACTTGCCCTTGTTGAACTTCATATGGTTGGTGACTGCCCAGCCCTCCGACTTGTTGAGGTCTCTCTGCAGAGCCCCTCTGCCCTCAAGGGAGTCAACAGCTCCTTGCAACTTAATGTCATTTGCAAACTTAGTATTACTTCAAGTCCTGCATCCAAGTCACTTCTGAAGATGTTGAAGAGAACTGGGCTGAGGATGGAGCCCTGTGGAAGCCCACTAATGAGATGTCACCCCATTCACTATAACCCTTCCTGCCTGACCTTTGAGGCAGTGGCTCACCCCTTACGTAACACGGTTTTTGAGCTGTGGGCTGGACATTTTGTCTGGAAGGGAGAAACAGTATCAAAATCATTGCTGGTGTCCAAAGAGATTACATTTACTGGCTTTCCTGTATCAGCAAGGTGGGTTAGTCTGTCGTAGAAGGAAATCAGGTTTGATAAGCAGGCCTTTCCCCTCATGAAGCTGTGCTGGCTCTGACCAATAACTGCATTGTCCTCCAGGTGTTTTTCAATATGTCCCAGAATAATCTTTTCCATGATTTTACTGGGCACTGAAGTGAGAGTGATGTAGCTCTCAGAATTGGCTCAGAACTACATCACACAATGATCTGCAGAGGAGGGAGGAAAGGGGTGTGCAGCTGGAGCAGGACCTGCCCCTGTCAGAGTAGCAGTGAGCTGTTCTGTTGGCTCAGCCTCAGACTGACTTATGACTTCAGCTGGGTGACTCTGCGTGCTACAACAGGCATTTGACAGCTTGTGAAGAAACAGGCAAAGCTTGGCAGGTTTGAGAACTAAGTGTTGTCTTGTAACTACATCTGGTAGGGAAGGAGAGCAAATTAGCAGTGAAAAGCAGCCTGCACTGATTTCAGAATGAGAACTGGCTGTCTGTGAGCTTGCTTATCTAAGTATTATTTACATTATATGCGAGGTAGAACTCATTTTATCCTGAACTCAGGGCTCCAGGCACGTTTCCAGTTGAGGAACTTTAAGTCAGGTTTAGGTTTTAACAACATCGGCAGGCGAAGGGTGAGGACTTGAATCAAGCACTCAGATCTGGGTTTAACTTGCATTGCAAACCTCTCCTTGAATACCCTGTAAGTAGCAGCCCATGACTGTTCACTGTGAAAAACATAGGTTTGAATGCACTTTGTGTGTGGACAGAAGATTTAGTGACTAAGGGCAAAGGCTGTTCCATGCAACAAAAAGAGTTCCTATAGTTGAAGTCACTGTTGTATTATCTAATCTCCATAAAAAGCATCTTCTTAGTACTATATTTGGATTTCTTGGTTTATCAGTACTAGAAAATAAAATTTCTCTTTGCTGACATTTAACAGCTTCATTTTAAATGAAAGGTACTTGCTTGGAGATGCTGAAAGAAACTTCTCTCCTCTCCCATTTTAGATAATATACACTGTATGGAGAGTATATACTGTATTGTATATTTTCTATAAAAACATTACATTTTTAACTTCCCTGGGACCATGTATATAAATATTTGTACATGAAATTATATGATAGGCTTTGAAATTTATGCCATACATTTCTGTTAATGTTCTAAAAATATTTGTTCAGGCAAATGAAATTGCTGTAAAATATTTTACTACAAATCAGTCAAAGGTTCTCAAAACTTTATCTTCCTAAAAAACAATATTTCAAGCTACAAAACAGAGTTCCATTTCAGATATCTAAAAGGCAAATTTAGCCAGCTTGATTTAATTAATACAAAGCAGTTTAACATTTTTTAAAACACTGAGGTTTTAATGCGAAATAAAGTCAAGATGTAAGAATTCTCTCTTATTGCATATATGATTTAATTTTGTTTTCTAAAAACTTACAATGTTAGAGGCAAATAGCCTAGGCAGTAGATGGGGGGTTATGTGCATATTTCCTGTTGCAATTAACAGTAATGAGAGCGGGATGTGTTGCCCAGCACACAAAGCTTCAAGTATGCAAATTGTTAATAAATCTGACTCCTCGCAAACCAGAAAATTAATGCTGTATTCAGAATGATGTGTGGTCCATGATATATTTTTGAACAAACTCCTTCGGTGTCCCACACCTTAATCACAAGCTCGGCAGCCATCTGGCGACTCCCAATGGCTTACCACCCACCGTGGAAGCCTCCTGGGTAGCTGAGTAAGAGCCCTGTTCTGCACCACTGTTTATGCTCACAAAAAAGTCCCTTTAATGTCAATAATTTTCCCTCAGGAAGGTTCCAAACAGCCCCCAAATCATAGGCACAGTTCTGCTAGGCAGTGCACAGGGAGAGAGCTTGTGTGTCTTCATGAAAAGCTGCTTCCCTGCTCCTCTTCCTTCTCTAAATCCCCATTGACACACCTACAGTCAGGTGAGCTGGAATCACTACCAGCTCACACTTAGTTTTCCCACAAACTCAGCATGCCTGCAGACACCTCCTCAGCAAACCTCACACCTCACTCACAGCATTTTGTTCCACTTGGCCAGATCCAAGCTCCCATGAGAGAAGGCTCTTAATGGCACCTCTGCAGCCCCTGCCCCCTCCCCTGCTCAGATTGGAGGGCCTCAACCGCCTCCAAATGCCAGTTGCCAAAGCTTATTCCCTCACATGTCTTATCTGCTGAAATCCCACACATCTGGATGCTCATCTCCCTTCAAAGATGTCAGTGCTGCAGATGCTGAGTAGCTGCCCAGTGGCGAGGGGATATTTCAGATAATGGGTGCCAGGGGAACAGCACAGAGAAATTCATGGTCTGTGGGCATAGATTCAAGTTTAGGAATTTACACCAGCAATTTACTAATCCCCATGAATCTTTTAGATGTGCCCAAATACTTCTTCCCCTCACAGCATTAGCATGTTGCCCAGCAGATGGAAATAGTTTTTCCTCCTCTCATTCATATGTCAGCATCAAGCAACAACTCCTTAGGCTTGTGTCAATTTTACAATTTTTTAGCGGGGAGAGGGCATATTTTTGTTCTTTTCAGATTTAACACTATTTTCTTGTAGTTCATGTGTCACCTCTAAACACAGCACTCATAGAGTCATCTCACAGGTGTTGTTAAAAAAAAAGAATCAGGACCACCAGCAATCACACCCATACTGCCTAATTTAGAGACAGATCTCTAAAAACAGATCTCTACATAAAGTTTGCTGTTTTCCATTACAATGGATCTCGGAAAGGAAAGAGAAAAGACTATAATGTACTCAGCAACAAACACTTATCCACTTCTGATTTGGGCTTTATGAAGCCTATCTATTTCTTGCACACATCTCCCAGTAGATGTTTGGGGATTTGATTTGTTCACTCATTTGTTTTGTTATATTTATGCCTCTAGGTAATACAGGGTGGGAATGTGTCTGTGTCAGAAATCTGTGGAGGCATAAAGAGTGAGTTGTAGGAGGAAAGAGTGAGGAAGGAGGGGCCAGAGCCGTCTGACAAAGTAACTAGACCAAGTCTGAGGTAGAGAAGATAGACTGGGATGAGAAAACAGAAATGGGGAAGATGTGAAAAATATTTGGAGAAAATCCAGGGACAGAAGCTGTGGAAGGGGATAGAAAACAGCTTTTAGCAAAGCTTGTTATATAGTGCATGTCTGCATCTCCTTTTGGTGTCAGCCCACATAAAAGTTTTAAAATTCAAGTCTTAAATGAAGGATAGTATGTCACTGTGTCATTACTGTGAAGCTGGTTTTTTTTTTTTTTTTGTTTAATGAACAAGAGCAAACACATTACTGAAATAAAAATGATAAAATAAAAATAAAATAAAATGGTGGGGTAGTAGCATCACTCAAGAAAGATCAGGGAATACCATATGTTAGGAACCTCCACAAACTCAGTTTGAGCATGTATGCATACACACTATATTAGGATTGCTTCAGTCTTCAAAATGAGTGAAAATATATTCTGATATTATCTACTGTGATATATTCAGCTAAGAATGGAGAAAGTTCACATGTTACATTGTATTCACAGTCTCCTTTACCTGATTTAGCTTGCTTTTTGCAATAAAGTTCAGGTGACTGCAATTTTTATGTTTGTTTGAGTTTTTTAATGTATAGACAATATAATGCAGTAGGGAAGCTTCAGTTTTTGTACTCATTTAAAATCTGGGTCACTGAAGAAACATTAAAACAATCCTAAACCAAACAGACAGCCCATTCTTACAGCTGAAGAAAGGTGATGGGGAAGTTAATTGCCTGGGTTGAGCTAACAAAGGTGGCAGACTTGAAGATGGACAATCCACACAGTTCAGGTACATACCAACTTCAACTGCTTTTTTACTCTGAAGGAAAAAGTGAAACAACGAAGGGTGTGCCTTTCCTCACACATGATAGTACATTGCAGTGTCACATCAATGAAGATTGAAACCAGCTTTTTAAAAGCCTGAACTAATGAGCACATGACAAATTCAATGTAAGAGTAAACTTTGTACCAAACTGACAGTTCAGCTAGCCATTTAAATAAGTGCCTGTGTTACTTTCCCAGTGATCTTGACTACTTTAGGTTTCCCATCTCCTCAAAAGCCTCACTGTTGTTCAAGAAGCTGATTGCAAACAAAACGCAGAAGAAAAGAAGTTGCAAAGATAACATAATGTCCCACTATTTAAAAAAACCAAAAGCATAGAAGAAGAAACTTAGTACAAAAGCTTTCTATTCACACAACATAACTGCAGATACTATTTAGACCTGGAAGAGTCAGAAAGCTCAAATCAGCATTCACAGAGCAACTTAACTTCAGGAGTTTTTATTACACGCTTGTGCTCATAGTTTGCAAAGTTAAGCCACGGTGCCTAACAGAGATGGTTTTGTGTCAGAAATTTAGAACAGAAACTTTCTCAGGCATTAAGGGTCAGATCCACAGGAGCAAATGTGGATGGGAGACAGGGACAAAAGCTAAAAGTTTCATTAAAAATGCAACAACACAGCCAAGTTTAGAGCTGCTGCGGAATCCTACTGCTGAAACTTCTGACTTTTGTACCTTTGACTTCATGATCATAAGGTTTCACTAAAAGGGTGTTTGCATTGAATGTATTTTCTTTGCATTCTTTTTTGCAGATGGATTTGCATGAGAATTGTATCTTTGTTTCCTGGGATTCCATCTGCTCCCACTGCTTGCTGCTCACCTGAAGCCATAACCCTCTGTGTGAGCCTCACAAATGGCTATTGTGGACACAATTAAGGGCTTCAGAGTAAGATGAACTCATAAGATAAAAAGGTCTTCTTTACATGCAAACTTCCTTGATAATAAAAAATGAGAGAGAGGGGAAAAAAGAGAACAGAATACATAGCAGTGACACAAGCGTTCTTACAGAAAATGTTCTTCTTTTACTTCAGAAAAGTTCCTGTTTACATGGGAAGCTGCTATGTCAACAATATCTTGTAGTGAGCGAATGGGAAGGACTGCAATTGGTAGGCAGCATGCCCTTCTCTCTGTGAGGGCTTATAAATCTGCTAATATTGCCCATGTCCCTGAAGACAAGGTGAGGAACTCAGAAATGTGAGCAGCATCAGTGCTTTCCCTAAATTGCCAAAGAACAGTAGGGATCTACCCAGCTAGTGAAACTGGGGGACTTTCTTTGAGTTTGCAGCTCTCTTTCAGGCATTTATAGACTAAGGAGGCAAAGTAAAAACATGGGTTAAGTTGCTCGTAGATGCTGGGTTGACAGAATGGGTAACATCAAACTCCCTCAGAATTAAACGTTCTGCCAGAGCTATTAAAAATGTGTGAGAATGAAGGGACTTAATCATCACCAAAAACAGAATCGCACACTCATCCAGGCTGAAGGTACAGTTCAATCCCTTGTTAGTACAGGCCTAATGTTAGAGTTAGGTGAGGTTGCTCAAGTTTTGAAAATTGTTGGTACAGAATCTCCAGTTAGGTAATAATAATCCCAGAGGTCCATCAGGCTGGCAGGCTGTATTTCAATATCACACAAATGACCTGAGATCAGCTTCATGGAAAGCAGATCACCAGTACACCACAGAAATCCAAGTAAGGACAACGCCATAACAGTAAATGTTTAAGAAAATTTCAATCACCATATGAGAGGTGTATTTAAGAGATTTTGGAAGGGCAGCAGAAAGACCAGCTTGTTTCCCAAAACCTACTAAAGAACTGTTGTATGACCTCAAGTGAAATCACTTCAGTGCTCCATGCTTTTGCTTCCTTTCCTACTGGGTCTATTTAGACTAGGAGTGCTTTAGGGATAGGGACTGTCTCTCACTTTCTATTTACACAGTGTCTAGCACAGCGAGCCCCTGATCTTGCATGAGATCTATAGATGCTATTGCATTACAAAAAAATAACAATAGTAACAATGAAAATGTAACCAAATTAGGCAAATATGAGAGGGATTAGATTTACTTGTGAGAAGCTTTACTGGATTTTTTGTTAAGGAGTTTTTTATGACAGTCCATTTTAATGCACAGTTAACAAAGCATGCAAAACTAGCAGTGAAAATGTTTGTAGGTGAAAAATTACACAAACTGAAGATCAACTTTGAGTCTGTTAAAGGAACATATATAGTTAGCCTGATATAACTGATTTTGGTTACATGTGATACAGCAGATTTTTCTTTACTTATTTTCAGAATGCAAAGATTATTTAAATGATTCTAGAGGTAGAAAACAGTGATTGTGTTTGTGAAATTTCACCCAGTTGCCCCTCATAATGACACCAATAACTTGTTCTGCATCAACTTTTGTCTTCAGCGAATCTTCTTTATTTTCCAAGCTTTAGTGACATATGTGTAATGACTTTTCGGTGTTATCCTGAATTTCTTTTCATTTCGTTTTCAATCCTGTATGAACTCATCTGCTGAAGTCCACGAGAATTTTAATGCAGACACCACTAGAATTTTTATCTCCTTCCAAGAGATAGTTCTAAGAAGAAGGAAAAATATACTGATGTCTGATGGATGTTTCATTCATTTATTTTTTTCATGTCAAGGGAAAAAGCAGTCTTAGAAGGAGGTAGCAGATAGTAAGCAAACAAATTAAGTAGTCTTTCTGGAAATATTTATACTTTCTCCCTAAAATACATTTTGGATGATATGACTTAGTATACAAACTAATATCACTTGAAATGAGAGTTAAAGAATGAAATTTTTGGTATTTCTTTATAAGGAACAGTTTTGGAGACATCTTATACCTGAGGCAGTCTACTGCATTTCAAAGGCAAGAATTTGCTCCTTAGAAGTAACCTCTGCTAATGGGTGCAAACCTAGCAAGGCAGCAAAATCACTTTGATCTCCCTTTCAAAATGTTTTTTGAAATTTTTTCAAAATATCCATTGCCACGGAATGAGTTTCTTCTCCTGGAAAGCACTGAACCCTTGTATTGATTGTAACTCTTGATCAACAAAGTTAAATCTTAACATTTTAGACTTACAATATGATTTGTATCAATGCACTCCCCAAATACACCTTTGCTATCTAAATAGTCCAAAGATTTGTAGGTCCTTTTCTTTTTAAATTAAGAGAGTTATCAGCAAAAATACTTCAGTCCCAAAAATTTGTCACTTCTATCTCAATGTAAGTTTTATAAGCAAGAAACTGTGCAGAAACAGCACAATTAATGGGGCATAAAATTAAAAAAGAACCCCATACTGTACACAGTGGCAAAAGTTACCAAGATTTTTTTTGTTTGCTGTTTTACAATAAAGTGTATGCAAGTGGATATTTGAAATGCTGGATATCTGTAGCTTTTAATACTAGTAGATAATTTACCCATGGACAAAGTCCTGCATAATCAAATTAAAACTAACTAGAACATGGAGGAGTTCAAGTCTGGAATACTTTGGACTTTTAATACAGCTTGATGAGGAAGTTTATATTCCTTGCTATACGGAATTTTTAAATCTTAGGGAAACAAACTAAAAAGTGCCCCACTACTTGGAATTTGTTTGCTTTGTATTTTTTCATTAGAACCAATTATTTTTCTTGTACTGCTGTTTTGCTTCAGACAGAACTGAAGAGTGATATTCAATGAGCTTTTTATCTTCATAAGATATCTTGGTATAAATATTTTTCCCACAGATGCAATCTAATATGCTGAATTTTTAAGGATTTAATAAAAGAACAAAAGCAATAGGGACCAATGTAAATTTCAAAGGCAATTGACAGCCTTTGGCCTAACACTTGTACTTAAACAATTGCCTCATATTCATTGAAGAGCCAATGAAAATCAGAACACATTAAAAAATTACATCCCACAAAGCAGATGCTCAAATATGAACTCTAGTCTGGCCTTCCAGTTTTATATACTTTACAAAGGTCAAACTGAGCCCAACAGGCAAGTGTACAAAATGTAGCACTGGACTAGCAATTTAAAAGGTGAGAATTCAGTTATATTTTATCTTTGTTTTGCTTTCTAGTCTTAAAACTGTTATTAGCTTGTAAGCCATGTATAAAAACAAATAGCCATCCAAGGGAAATAGGAATAATAATAAATACAGGATTACACAATAATTTGATTAGTCCAATAGATTAACAAACTATAACAATCCAACACACTGTATATAATAACTAAAAAGAGAGTAATTAAATTACATATTTTAAACACTACCGGATATATGACCAAGTCATACATTATAAATCAAGATGAATATCTGACTTTTCATGTTCTTCATTCAGATTTTAACAATAAAATTATGCAAACACAAAGTCTGACTTCAGATCAGAATGTTGCTGAAAAGAGCGGATACCGAGTCCTGACTAAAGTCCATTTTGAAACATCTCATAGACTGAACTTTCTATCCTTTATGAATGGTTTGGGTGATAGTTAAGACATTTTATTATTTGATCTAGACATATGAAGTCACATTTACTCGACCTGGAGTGAATGAAACTAATGGGTCTTCTCAAAGATGCAATGTCACCCAAGCACTGGTCAGAAGACTGACTGGTAGAAGCAAATCGACCCATGGCTTAATTTTGTATCAACACACACCTTTGAGCTAGATACCATCTTGACCATGCTTGCTGAACAGGAAGGTAAATTCTAAGAAACACCCACATGAATAACTGGCCACTATCAGACATGAATGTTTAAGGAATTTGTGTTTGGGGAAAAAAATGGTGAAGTGAGCTTTCAGTGTTAGGACTGTAAAAAGAAAAGAATATGAATAAAACAATAATTTCTTACTGTTTTGGAAGGAAAGAGGAAGTAGAAAAGAACTTAAGATGCAATATTTGCATTTTTGAAGTGAATAGAGCTGACATTTCTCAGAGAGTGGCTGAGCATCTCCTTCAAAATACCCAACTTCAGCAAAAGAAAGAAAGAAATCTCACAGCTTCTGTAGCTAATGTTGCACAAAAGCCCTGTTACCAAAACCTCCCTCCACCCACAATGGGCAGGAAGAGGGGCTACTGCTGGAGTTGCTGTTGCCCTCTGTGCACGATGCCACTTCCCATTGTGTGCAAGGGGAACCTCCCTGGTGCTAATCAGAGACAGGAGAACTGGTGCTGCGTGCACAGAGTCTCCCAGCGCCGACGTGTGTTGACTTCAGCAGCAGAATGTCTTTCTACGACACTGTAGAGACACTTGACTTCCTATTGGGGAAGTGCAGCTTTCTTTGCTTAACAATGGGCCAACTGGTTTTCATAACGGAGATAAACGCTCCCTGCTGTGAATTGTAATAGAAAAACATGTCAAACAACCAACAATAAAAAGCAGCGCAGCCAAAGGACTCGCTTTTCCTGTTTTTATGTGCAGCACAGAGGAAACTAAGCACGTGAACTGCACTTGGCTCCTTACAAGTCAAAATATCATTTCTTTTAAATGAGAGGAGGAAAAATGCAACTCATTTGTGACCTTTTTCTTCACTCTGAAGTGCAGACATGAAAACTGAACCCATTAGCACTTAGTTGCCAGAGGTAATAATGAAACCTCTGAATGTGAAAGTCAGATGCTTTATTAAAAAAAAAAAAGGAATGGTTATTCAGTTAGGATTTTTCCACCCTTTTAAAAGCTGTTACAGTATAAGTGATAAGGACTTATACTACAGTATAAGTGATAAGCTGCCATTCTGATGATCCTGTGATATTTTTCAGTTGTATATTCTCTGCTTTTGCTGACAAAAGTTCACTTGCTTAAACCCCACTCCTCTTTCATCCCTTCATCTGTTCACTTTTGCCTGCCCTGCACGCTTCTCTTATTCATCATCTTACTTTTTCTCCCAACTACCTTTTATAGCCCACTAGCTTTATTTTGACATTTCTAATTAATTACTTATGTTAAATTCCCTTTCTCGATGTCCTTCTCATCTGCTTAAAGTGGAAGAAGCCAGAAATGAGGGCTTTTTAGTGAGCATGGATGATTCTGCAAATTATTGGTTATTATTGGATTTTCTTGCTTTGGGTTAAATTGTGCAGAAGGTGGTCAAAGAAATCTAATGCACACATTGACCAAGGCTAAAGACAACCCAAGTTTACAGTACCCTCTGATAATGGTTAATGACCACGTATCAAATGTGACATCTGTGGTCTGAACAGCTCTACAGTGCCAAGAATCATTTTGATAACAGTGAATTTTTGATAGCCCTGTTTGGACAGGAGTGAACACGACTGTTTGTTAGTACTTTTGTACAAGCAGAGGTATCTTCTGTTCTCTTTTTCTGTTTCTCGTTTGTTATCTGTACCAGACTCCTCAAAAGAAATACTGCTCTGTGTGCCAGGCACACTGAGCAGACCTGAAGTATTTAATTTGTAAGTCTTTCAAGGAACACCAGCCCCATACAGGAAACCTGATACCTCCAGGTCTCAAAAGACTTAATTGATCATGCCTAGGCTAAGTAGACAACATGTGTACTTGGATGCATCTGGCTCACTGCACCTACAGAATGAATATTTGCTTCAGATCTGACAAACTTCTCTAAGCCACAGGTGCTGGGAAGGTGAGCAAGTATCACTGGGTGCCTCTTCTATTTTTCCTAAAGTATCTGCATTGCTGGCAGGTGATTAAGCTGGATAAACTCCTTGTTCAATGTGTTCTTAGGGCTTCAGCAGCCCTGTTGGTGTGAACCATGCTGGTGAGAGATGGTGATGGAAGGGCTAAATCTTCCTAGGTGCCTCTGATGTCCAGCATTTCAGCCAGTCTGTGTGGTAGTTTTTCTTACCTGTGATTCTACTACAATGACTATTGCTGTTTGATTTTAAACCAAGCATTTCAAAAGGGCAAAAATAACAGCAACTTCATCTAATGTTGCTGCCTGTGTACTATATTTTTACACTCTCTTGCTCCCTATATAAAGCCGGCACCTCACACCTGGAAGTTACAGTTACCTTAATCATGAACCCTAAATCTCCTAGAGTCTAGGAGGATTCCTCAATCACTCTCATGGTAGATGCCTGTGCTTTGGGAACAGAAGGCGCTGGACTCTGTCTCTGTTTATAAATGTGACATTCTAGACAAGCACAAATTGTGAGATTAAAAACAATAGATTAGAGAAGGCAAGATTTGTTACTGTAATAAGGATGATTAGCCTGTGGCTGGGCTGTGAGGGGAATGGGAGAGGTCACAGAAAAAGCAAGAGAGAAGAGTCACAATGAGAGGTCTCAGATGTGTGGTTATCAGGAAGGCTGCTTCCACCCTGCTCTGGTTTCTGTTAATGAGACCACAGCTTGGAACCTCTCTGAGGACGCTGAAACATAAATGCATTAAGGTACATTAGCTACTACAGCTATAAAGAACCTTAGAGTAATGACATTATCAGATATGCAAGACAAAGAACAGATTCTCAGAGCAGCCAGAGAAAGCAAACAATTAATTACAAGAATAGCCTTGCCCACATGTTGTTCTTCCCAGACCCAAACTCAGTACCAAAACTTCAAAAGCCATAAATTAGATTTTAAGATGTTCCTAACCAAGGAAGATGCCAAAACTTGCAGAATTAAATATTCTACAAAGGTTAGTCATATACCATTTGTGCAGGGTGTGCAAAACAGAGAAATAATACACTTGAAAGCATAATGATAATCACAATCTTTGTGGTACTGGAGATGATCCAGGAAAAGAAGTGGATGCTGGAGTATCTCTTGAGCCAATATACTTGGATTGGGGTAGGAAAGAGTAGAAAAAGAGGAAAGAAAAAAGCACAATTAAATTAAATTGAAGCACAGTGGTTGAAATTTTCTCTTTCCTAAAGTAACAACTGTCAAATATTCCATATAGAATCTTAGGACTAATGTAGACAACATTTTTGCATCATTAGGTCAAATGTTAAAGACTGCTAATATTCTGAGTAGGCCTTCATACTCTCATAGTTATATGTGTTGTCATCTGTATCATAATCTTTAAGTTGCAATTTTTAAATTCCATGAATAAATGTAAATAAACCTTCCTCTGTAAGAGACTGGAAAAAAGCAGCTGGCTGTGCTACATTATACTTGAGAACAGGAATGGAAATTCAGTGAGAATAAAGAAAAGGAGAACTGACTAATTTGAGTCATCATTTCTGGTATGCCAACAAAGAGAAAAACTGAGACTTGAGAATTTTTAAAAGTATATCAAACTTTAAAAAAATCAATCTTAAGAACCTGCTTAGGACTTTATCATTAAGAAATTTTAAAGCTGAAGTAGTAGACATGTTTTACTAATTCAGGTTGCCCATGAGTCCCTTTCTGCCAGAACTTGCGAGCAATGGACACATCAGAGTTGAAATTATGCACAACACTGGTGTGGCCTGCACAGGTGGGTATCTTCCACAGTTCATGACCAATGCCACATACACCAATGCTGGACAAAAGAAAGAAGAGACATTTAACTTGCTGTGAAACCGGCCTGTGCAAGTCATGACAAGCTCTGGCTGCTGAAATATAGCACTGAGGTTCTTAGTAGCAATTAAGCTTTGATTCATGTTTGCAGAGATTCTTCTTTCCCATTCCATGTTTGAACTACTTCACTTAAGTTCTGCATAGTGTAAAAATGTACCTACACAGGGAAAAGGGACAGAGAGAGCTTCTAGAGACAAATATATCATGTGGAGTCACTGATTCAGGCCCAGATGTGCTCACTTGCAGTTTCATGCACATGAATAAATTTCTTGCCTTCAATGTCAAAAGCTGCAAATCTAGACTGATGTTTGATGGATAAAGGCCTCAGCCTTGTAACTGTAAATTCCCTACTCATTTGAATTAAAGCCTTCCAAGGTAAAATAAATAAGTAATTAAACAAAATTAAAAGGATCCTCTATACTCATAAAGATTTTCCTCATTTTTTTAGACATTCTTTTTCTACATGGATGTTTTAAGTGTGGAATAGCTCTGATGATTAATACTGTACTGAGATGCATAATTCCAATGGGTATAACTACTTCTGTTATGAAAGATGCTCATCAAATGTTGAAAAGTATATAAAATATTTACAAGAAATTTTATAACTTTTTTTCAAAAGCCATGTACAATATGCGGCCTTACTGTACTATATATGTACTCTATTTTTATTATTGCTTATTTAAAGTCTCAATCTGTCATAGCTGTGGTTCTATAGCAGTCTGACAACTGTGTAGTAACACTGTCTGTATTCTGTTTCTTTTCACAGTAGAACCACAGAATGTTTATAATTGACCGTGCAGTGACACACAGTTGCCACGTCTTTGTTTTATTTCTCACAAGTTATCTATGCTCTGTACTATTTCATAGTATCATAGAATCATAGAATAAGATGGGTTGGACTATGGCACTAAGTGCCACATCCAGTCTTTTCTTGAATACCTCCAGGGACGGAGAATCCACCACCTCCCTGGGCAGCCCATTCCAGCGCCTGATTACCCTCTCTGTAAAGAACTTCCTCCTGATATCTAACCTAAACCTCCCCTGGCAGAGCGTGAGACTGTGGCCTCTTGTCCTACTCTTGGTTGCCTGGGAGAAGACACCAACCCCCACCTGGCTACAACCTCCTTTCAGGGAGTTGTAGAGAGTGATGAGGTCTCCCCTGAGCCTTCTCTTCTCCAGGCTGAACAACTCCAGCTCCCTCAGCCTCTTCTCGTAGGACTTGTGTTCAAGTCCCTTCACCAGCCTGGCTGCTCTTCTCTGGACTCACTCCAACACCTCAATGTCCTTTTCCTATTATATGTATGCTTGCACTTTGTTTTCTTCTCAGATCTGCTAAAGATGGGCAAAATCTGCTGATATCTCTGCTGCAGGGACTACCAGGAATACAGTTTGTAGTTCAGTAAAGCACTTAAGGACACAAATAACCTCTTTGTTCCTCAGCAAAGCTATTTAAGAATGGAGTTGAGCACCATGCTAACAGTGGATGGAATGATTGTTACTTGGTGCTAAACCTGTGTAGAATTCTATTTCTAGGCAATCAAGGAATTAAAGGATGACCCTGCAGCTTTAGCTATAGTGAAAACTGTTGGTGAAAAATTGCAAAGGAAGCAGAGTAGTTTTCTCAGCCCTATTTTCCTCTCAGTGGTGAGCACAACAAACTATACTATGATTGCAGACACAAACAATTGAAGGAAAACATGACTATAACATTCTGTGTGTTCAAAAGCAGACACGTTTGATGTTTCATCTGTGTTTATGAACTGGCATTTTACAGCATTAATAGAGAACCTGGTGACTATAAATGCATATTTAGCTTATTTAAACCAGTCCCTCATGAGCAATACATATTAAAAACCAGAACCCTTGTATTTAATTTCATATCCCAGCAAAAATACATTAGAACTATGATGATGTTCCTCTTTCAGTATTACTAAAATTTGTTTCCATCACTGATTGCCCCTCTTTTTGCTTTTATGGTCTTCTGAACACAGGCGAAACAAAGCTGAGCGGTCTCCTTTTCCCATGACTTCCCATTTTCACTGTTCTTTGTGTCACTTGCTCTTCTGGATGTGCAAGAAACTTCCAATAGCACAGTTCCCCAACACTTGCACTCCATGAGGGATTCCACACAGCTTACTGGGGGCCAGTCTATTGTGTGCACAACTGTGCGCAGTCTTAGGCCATGATTGTTTGAGAGACATCAGTCAAGAGATGCATAAACATTCCTAGTGCAAGTACAGCACTGGGCATGGGCAGAAGAAGAAGAGCCACGTGTAAAAATAGAGCTCAAATACCAAATTCCCTCCAGGTTAAATCTGTAGAGTTCATGATTCTTTGGATTAGATCCAGTAATGAGTAAAAGGGATATGACAATTGGATTGCTGTGAGTTATCACCAGAGCGGTTCTGAGAAGCAAACATACCTGGATGGATGTAAGTGAAGAGAGGAGGTTCCACCCAACCTGGCAGGAAACAGACAATGTGAGAAAGAGTTGTTTTCGTAAAGAGAAATAAGCAAGGCATGAAAAGCCAGAAGACATATTATTTAGGTGTTTTCCTCTTGAAGGCGAAGGACACACTGAAGTGTGCAGGAAATCAGAAGCAAGAATTTGAAGTATTTATCACATGTTTCAAGCCATGATAGATGAGGGGACTGTAAGCAATTTGATGAGTAAGGAGCAGTGTGAATAAAAAAGAATATCTCACAATATTAGACTACAGCAATGGTAGGTAGTACTTCTAAAACAAGTATTCTACTTTTGACATCTAGCTATGCCTAAAAAAAGTGTCCTCCTACAGCTCCTCACATTTCTAGATGAAAAGGACTGTTTGGAGTGTGTCAAGGACTACACAACTACCATATTTCTTCAGTTACCACCTTAATCAAACATTTGGTCAGATCCCGTATATTGTTATATGGAATTGTTACAGGACCTGGGGCTCTCAGTCACAAAATTGAGACCCTGTGCAAAGGTCCAGCAATGCATTTCAGCCAGTGGACAGGAGGAACTTGTGTTCTCCAGCAAGGCATTTACACACACACTGATATTTGCAGTGCAAGGGTTTATTGTTGCTGACAGTGAGCAGGAGAGAAAGGGAGGGAAACAACTCTGTGCACAACGCAAACAAGAAAATGTATGGAATGAAAACTCAGATACATCCCTGAAACATGACAGAAGATCAGATGAATCTGGTCTTTTCTCTGCATCTTTTATTTTTTTTTTGTTTAAATTTGGGGAAATACTTCATTCCTTGGGCTACAGACAGCAACTTTATAACTTGAGATAAAATACTGCATTTTAGACTTGACCATAACTGGCCAGAGAATATTTTATACTACCTATGTCATCACAGTAATAATCAAATGTATCTTCTCACTGTTCTACTGATGCTGTTACTATTTTATAGTTATGCTAGTATTTTTATAGCAAATTGTTCACAAAATATTTAATATGCCTATTGGTCATTAAACACAGATTTCAGTATTTTAAGTATGGCAGGATACAACAGCATGCCTTTAACCCCTTGACAGATAAGTAAATACCTGATATGTAGTAAAACATAGTTTTCAGTAAACTTCTATTGACTGTGAAGTTGCAGTTCTTTTTCCTCTTTATTCCTTATTACTCGCCTGAAACTAAGTGTTCCTGGAGGTTAAAGTTTGCTGCTGAGCAAAGATCGAGTCAATATAATCTAGGACAGTTTACCATAAAAATCAAGTATTTTCCAAACTGTTTTTCTCAGGGTAGGCTGGGAAAAGGAAGCAGGAGAAAAGGGGGAAACCATTTAACTAGCTCTAGACTGAGCTATATGTTTCTTAACTTTATTTCTTTTTAATTACGTTCTCTCTCAAAGCAAATTTCTCCTTTTATTTTGATGAGCAGCTCAAACAACTATTCACAAAGTCCTGGTATTGTTGGTAGAAAATGCACCTACAAGAGGTATACTTCATACTTTCTGTAACATTTATTACTGGAAAGTACAATGACCTCATATTGGTACATGTGGGTTACCTCATAAATAGCGCAAGCCCATTATTGTAAGAGTGAGCAGATTACAGCCTGATACCCAAGACCTCAGTCTGTTTATGAGCAACTGCTCTAAGCCCAGAGGGAATCCACACAGCAACTTCTTCTCCTGTCTGCAGACTTTGTGGAGTCTCTGTAGCTTGGGAGTTTAGTAAACCCAAAAATCCCCAAATCCTTTGAAAATTCAGTTTTGCTTTGTTTTTAAATCAATAATTATACAACAACACAAAATGCGATCACTGTTGTAGCTTGTGATATCACTTCTCTCCCATACCTAAAATGCCATTTGTAGACTGTAGAGAAGCAGGCTCTAGAAGGAATTAATTCCTGGTTTTAGGGGTAAAGAGAATGCTCATTAAGGAGTAGGAGCAATAGCATTTCAGTTAAAGCAAGGCAGGCTCTTCTGCACAGCTTTCTCCCACGCATCTCTGCCAATGCCAATGACCTGCTTCACCCCCTGTTACTGCAGTTCTGGGCCCCTGTGTAGCTTTGCCAAAACACCTCAGTCCTGACCTGTGACACCCCCTTTGCTATTCCAGTCCCGGGGCTCCCAAAAGGTTCTGCTGAGACCTCCTTTCTGACCTGCAACGAGCTCCCCACTTTTCCTCTCCCCGAGCTGCTGTGCAGCTTTGTGCCAGTGCCCCACAGTACCTCATGCTCTCCTTGCAGTCCTGGGCCCCTCTGGGCTCTGTAAATAAGCCTCAGTCCTGACCTGCAGCAACCCTGCTATTAGGATCCAGAGGTCTCTTCTGAGCAGAGCCTGTCAATCATTTCAGACCCCTGCCTAGGGGGGCTGGGGGATTTTTCTTCCTTTTTTTGGTGTGTGTGGGTGGAGGTGGGGAGGGAGAGGGAAAGGGCTGTTTTTAAAGCTTAATAGAATCAATGAAGAATTTAAAGAATACAGTTTAACATGTTATGAAAACAAAGGCTTTGCAGTGGTTCACTGCAGCAAAATCAGATGAAATGACACTTTTCTACTTGTGGGAACACAACGTGGACTGAAATAGAAGGAAAGAGCACATAGGAAAGGATTAGTCAGAAGCAATCAAAGATTCTGATGGACGAAAGAAAAACATAAATTTCTTTGTGTGTAATTGGACGTACAGCCCTGCACAGCTCATGCCTGCTGACTTGTGGCATTCCCTCCTGACTTCCCATATTCAGCATTTTTGCTCTTGCCCACCTTTTCATATCCTTGCTCACATGAGCTGTAACCCACCAAACGCTAGAGCACACTGAGTTCAAGGGGACTGCTTCACACATGTAAAATTAGTCATGAATGAAAGGACAGGAAAAATTTGAGGATTCAAATCACAAAGTGTTTGATACAGAGGGTTTTTTAATTTTTGCCTGTAGAATTTTTTACAAAAAAGTGCATCTACATACAGTAATGCTATCTTGAGTCATATTAATGTATAAGACATCAAATGTTAAATGCAAAAATCTACTTTCAGGAATGACATAACTCTTTGTTACTCTATGGTTTAGAATGCAGATGTGGCTTGTTTTTTTTTTTCCCTCCTCCTTTCTTCTAAGGCTTTTGTAAATAATTGCCCTACAATCTTGAAACCCTTAGCTTCTCAGTCTGGATTTTTTTTCCCTCTGATCAGTATCACCACATACAATATTTATTTTGTGTTAATTTCTTACAGCTGTAGCATCCTCTTTTCTTGTTTCTGAAACAATGTAGGTTGAGCACACCCTCACCCTTCTGTCCCCTCCCTACATGCTCCAGGCTTTTGGTTTCTTCACATCACCAGGAACATTTATTTGCTGATAGTTGTTTTTTTAATCTTTAACTGTGTACATTTAGGAAGAGAAATGAAAGCAGTAATTTTCTTTTAATTATTTCAGAATTCATTAAATGTTTGTACTTCATAGATTTGCGTCAAGACTGTAGGTTGAAAGTACTATGATACCTTTGCTGATTGGTCCATGACTTGCTGGAAGCATCATCTCATAGTTCAGATAAAAGCTACCAACCATGAGAGACAAAAATGTTTTTTCATAAATTTCAAGGATTCTTAGGATAGCTCTAGAGTCTGCAACATGATGTATTGGTTGGAAACTAATTTTCTACATGTATGAGTATTGCTAGCCTGAGCCAAAAAAAAAAAGGAAAAATGTTTCATGTTTGTGAAATTATTTTTAAAAATAAAATTTACATATGTTTCTAAATAGGAACCTGTTCAAAATGTAAGTCAAGATGTTAATACTAGATGTTATCATGTTAGTACTGATAAAATTAATTAATAAAAAACTTCATTTGGGTTTAATTTGGCGAAAAGACTTCTCTAAGCAGCTTGCATTGGGTTTTATAAGGAAAACAGAACTGACACAAAGAGATTATTTTAAGAATGTATTCATGGTAGGGGAAAATACACTCATTACAAGAAATAGAATTCTTCATCGCATAAAGCTCTAAAAAAATTAAACAGAAACAGGCACGACACATATGTGATCAAGCATTATAAACAAATTCCATTAAAAAGACCTAGTTAAATGAAATATACTTACCACACCTTAAATACTATTTAGAAATGGAAAGATGGCAAGAGAGACAGCAGATCTCAGACTAGACAGGAGATATTTATGTCAAATATTCTGAAATACAATCCTCCAAATTCCAAGGTTTAGATTTTATTTTTACAACCAGAGGCCCAAGCAGGACAAGGTAACAAGGATCTAAGCTACAGCTGGAGAGGAACTCTAGCAAAGCCAGCTAACACACCTCCAGGAGGAGCAGGTGCTGTCCCTTACCACAACACATTCAGCAAGTCCAGGCACATTTAATCAACTTTCTGAGACAGTGTCACAGATCTGGGCCCTGGCTTGTATCAAATCCTTGCAGCATGAGGTAAGGAAATACTGTTTCTCACATTCCCTTCTCCCTTCCTGCTATATCGTCAGTTTGCAAACCAAAGAAAATGAATAAAGCTTAACCCTGCTCTTATTCAGCCGGTTTTCATGAGGGTTTTATTTGCTAGAAAACTCCTCCTCTGTGTCCCAATTTTCCTTCAGCACTGTAACAATCTTCTCATGGTGGTCTTACGGGACTGACACTGACTATTGATCTGCACACCATGTGAAACAGCTCCATCTCACTTGTGTTGCAGGCATAGTTACAAATCCACAGGTCACAGCAGGGACTGGAGAAGGGGCATTGCCCTTTGGGAGCTGCAGTTTCTGCAGCCTGTACTCCCACATTACCAAAGGCAAAACCCTAAGTAACTTAATCTAGTTTATGCAGATTTGATGCATTTCAAAGGCCCCAGAAATCTGGTGAAAGTAGGGTTCAATGGTGAAAAATGTGAGCTCTTCTTGAGACTTATGTTTCCTAACACAAGTAAGGGGAAAGCAATAAAGATATACTGCCATTATAGGTGCATCTGGAGAAGAAACGTTCATCACAAAATTGCACTGAACAAGGTCTTCAATCTGTCTTGCATTACCTTCCAAAAGTGCACAGGGAGAATACAGGTACAGAAATGTGCAGGCCGGTTTTTAAACAGGTTTATCCTCTCTGTACTTGCCTCACCAGGGTTTGTAGTGGCCGTAACATAAACCTTACTGAGCACAATCAGCATGGGAGGACAGGCTGGGGGAAGGGAAAATCAGTCGTGCTAGGGATTGTGTGACTAAAATAAGGTATTGAATTTCTGGTTTTCACAATGAAACACTCCAGGACAAATGAGGTGCTGAAGCAGGATTTATAATTCATTGAGTAATAGGATTTTGTACTGTTTAGCAGGATTAGGCATGTTAAAGAAAGACCTATTTATTTCAGTCTAACAATGGAGGAGAAAAGTGTATAGTGCTCTTCGTTGTTATTTTAAGCAATTTACAGGATTACTTAGTAGTGGAGGCCCTGTGCTCCTGCTATCTGCAATGTGTCACAGTAATGGTGATATTTGAATAATTGCAGTTTTCTCCACACAGTTTCAGAATCACAGCAGTTGAGGGATCAAAGGTATGAAGGTTGGTGGAGGGGAGGGAGGAAGGAGAGAAGGGATGTCAGGGGAGAAACAGTAGAAACCAATTAAAACATTCCCTTATTAGGACCATGACCTCAGTGACCTCAACCCTCCAAGTCTTTGGGACAGCACGGTTTGTGACTTAATGGTTTCTTTCAGGGGTTTTATGCCTAAGTGCTGACTGTGCTTTCTCCAACGATGTCTGCCATTGACATGTGGACCAAACCTCTCTTACAAAGTGATTGGAGGGAGGAAGAAATGGTTTTTCACTAACACTTAGGATAGGATTTCCTATTACAGGCATTGTTTTATTCATTCTTGCTCTTCTCTCTATATTTTTTTTTTTAGAGAAAGCAAAAAAGAAAAAAAAAAGAAAACAAAAAGCAGCTGTACAGCTTTCTTTTTATTTCTTAATTATTCTATGGTTTCCATGTAGTTGTTTACTTCAGTTGGCTAACTGGAAATAAAACTATCAGCACATCCAAGCTAAGGTTTCAGAGCAAAAGACGTGCAGAGAAAGTGGGACTTTTCCCAGCAGTGTTCATTCTTAAGCACAGGTATGAAATGGCAACTTGTGTTAGGAAAGTGCTCAGGTCAAAGAGAAGCTGAAAACCAGATTGTTCCTTGGGAATCTGAAATGCAGCTAATTAAACCGGAGTTAATCTTTCATAACAAAGTTGTTAATCATGGCCACTTTCTTTCTGAATTTAAAGCACCTAAGGCAGTTCTTAAAAATAAAATCCTTTCTCTCCAGAAACTCAGAAGACCAAGGTACACCAGCAATTGATTTAAAGAATTCCTCTGGAAATGTGCAGAGGTTGCAATATGCACAGCTCTAGGCAATTTTAGGTCAGAAAATAAGCCTCAGTGGCATGATCACTTGGCTCTCAAAACTCTTGAGCTCTGCTGTGAGCAACAGAAGATCCGTGTTCCTTCTGGCAACTCCATTATTGCTGAAGAAACTGGAAAACTAGGTGCCTAAATTGGGATGACTTTCTGTTGAACACTGAATTATAAATATAATATCAGAAAATTAAAAGCTGCTTTTTATTATTCCTAGTAGATGAAACATGAATCTATTTACAGCAGGAAAAAAAAGGCTAATGGAAACAACAGCAATCTTTAAAATCTTTGTCACAGACTCATTTACTAGACTGAGGTGCTCTCAACTCTTAATTACAGACACATATGCTGTCTGCAGAGCAGAGTGCCAACTGCAATGGGTACCTACCTAATTTCTTCCCTTTCTACCTAAAGGAACAGCAAAACATATTAAAAAATCCTCTGGAGAACAGAGCAAATTTCATGCATGTGCCCATTTTAAGCAGCACCTGCAGAAAAGTGTTTACAGTCTCTTGGTCTCCACAGAACCAACTGAATTACCATCAAGACGGGAACCCACTGGTCTTATGGCAGCAATAACAAAAAATTGCAAGTTTCGTTCTTCTCACAATTTGAAAGCAGATATTAAATATTTGACAATGCTAATTGTCATGTGGCAGAATTAATTAAAAAGCAATCTCTTGAAAATTGACCATTACTACAGGCAGAGACAAAACAGAGTGGGGCCAATAATCTAACAGAATGGTTATTAGCAGTAGTTTTATACTTTGATTTGACTGGTTTCTTGCTAGGATCTAAAACAATAGGTTACCCAGCAATGAATCATAAAAATAAGGTCATAAAAATATATTCACACGATCTGGCAACAAACACTAATTCAAAAGATAGGACAAATTATTTTGGACCACAGCACTGATCATCAGAATTATACTTTCTGCTCAGAAAATGTTTAGCTGAGATGTGAAACCCTTTTTCAAACTAGAATTATGCCTCAGAGAATTCCTGGGAGATTTTAAAAGAAGTCTGTATGCTAATCATGACATAGAGAAGTATATAAAATAGTGCAGATAAAAAGCAAATTTGGGCACACATTCTGAACATGCTTATTTGCAGACATGAGATTAGACCTTGAAGTAGTTAATGAACATGCACTCTTTCAACTTCATAGACAGTTTCATGATACTTCATGACTTCTCAGAACCCCATGCCACTGGCAGCAAGGGTCTGTGTAAGAATTAATAAAAGTCCAGTTCCCAGGGCTCTAGAATAACTTGCAAGTATGATGTCTGAGATTCAGAACTTATCTACTGTTTCTGTGCAATGACTTCTAATTATATTTAGAATCCAAACTAAAAAACAGCCCCACTGTGTCATATTTCATCACAGTTAAAATGTCAGTTTTGAAGTTGTACTATGAGATTTTCAGATTTTTAATCTATTTCAACATGTAGAAAACTATTACCGTCTGCTTGATGTTCCGAGAAACATCCAAATGCCATACTGTTTTATATTGACTCACTCTGACCAGGTAGTAAAAGCAGTTAATGAGCAGACAACCAAATCCATCAAAATTATGTTTAAAAATAAGCCTAAACAATTATTCACTTTAGCCCTATTTGTGGTGTCAGGGGTTTGAGCTCAAAAGCAGACTGAGAGGTCACATGTGAAATGTATTTCAATCCAGTTCATCTGAACAGCACTTATCAACAACACAGGTATGTTCTGTCACCTACAAAAGAATGTAAGAATGCTGTGAAATGTGCTTTGAGGAAGATTAAGGTGATGTCACATAAAGGACTTCATCAGAAATGAGCTGATATATATGCATGCTAGGCAACTGCAAATTATTCAGTCATGATCTTTCTACTCATTGTCTTTTGTATTGCTATATCTGGAACTGTGTTTTAACTCACTGATTCTTTAACTTGAATTGTATTATGATACTTTGCATAGCTGTTTTATTTAAAAGACAGTTTGGGATACCAGCCCATGAAACTTTGTTCCTCCTACTGGTACACAAACCATTACAAATCCAAAGACTTACGAAACAACATTCCTACCATTGGAAGATAAACATTGTTAGAGGTTTTTAAATTAGGTATCGCCTTGTACTGTTAGGCTTGTTGAGCTGGTGTCACATTTTTCAGGATTTTTTTTTTCCCTACAGTCATTTCACCTGAAATATATTTGAAAAAACAACAAGAGCTGAAGCTACCATGGAACCTATATTCTGTATTCCAAAGCAAAGATGCATCACAGTGCAACACAGCCTAACCTGTGGAGCCTTTTAAATCAGTAATTTTAAGCCTGTGATATGTAAATACTTCACTGTCCTTTAACTAATTCTAAAAATCTCCACTAAAACAAACCACCAAGCAAACAAAACCTCCTACTCTGTGTCTGCAAAAACATTGGGAATGAAAATTACTGTGCCTGATTAGATTTGGTTCTGAAATGAAAAACTTATGCATGGCTTTACACTCTTCACCTTCCTCAGGAGACTGTAAATCTAATCCATTAAGACAAATATCTTTGAAACAAATTATTTGGAGATTTTATAAGTAAATTTCCTATTTTAGAAGAGTATTATCTTCAGTTGCCCTACGTCAAACTTCAATCACAGAAGGAGATTATATTATTTTAGTAGCAAACACCATGTAAGTAATGTTTGCAGGATTTGGCCAGTTTTGCAAAGAAAAAATTCTACTATTCTTATGGAGTGTGTGATAAGGTTTTTCAGTACTACCTTGAAGTAATCCGTGAACAATTCTTGAGCTCAGTGAAGCTCAGTACCAAAAACTTCTAACTATAAAACAACAATTAAATAGGAGTCAAACAACTGAAGAATGACTGCAAATGTTTGAATTAGTTCTGCTTAGATAATGTAACATTCATACTCCTCTGAGCCACCAGTTTCCAAGGATTAATTCTGATAGATACAACTTGCAGTACTTATTCAAAATATTTTCTAAAAAAACTAGTGTTTCTGTTCTGCAAACTCAAAACACCTGTCTATACAATCAAAGCAAATTCATTACAACCTAAAATCTACTGCAAGGCAACAGGAGATTAGAATGCTGGTTCAAAAGAAGTGTCCTTAGATTTAGGAAGCAAAGCAGGACAGGCTTTTGAAAAGTACATTGAACACGTAACAAAATCAGAGTATACTTTATATAGGGATATTAGGAAGGTATTTGTTACTAAAGAGTAACAAAAATCACAAATCTTCTTTCTGAAGATGTAGACTATTAACTTTCCATTGCTGTTACAAGTGATTTAAAGCCTGACAAGCTGAGAGTTCTGCACCAGAGGCATCATCATTTTATCTTGTTCAAATACTGCCATGTTAGCAAAATCTCAGTAGGAAAAGCTCAGTTCTGTGATGCCTCGAACACCTTAATTCTATTGGAGTCCAGTCTGGATCAGCATAAGTTTGAAAGGCAATTAACGTCATAAGAGTGGGCAGCTCTGAGATTGCAATAATACATACCTTTGCTGTGAAACAAAGTTAATATTTACTCTCTGCTATCATTTATCAAACTTACACTCTTTTGTTTTCTATTATGTCTAACACAATGACACCTTGGTGTCCAGAAGCCCAAATGATAAGCAAAATTATCCCCACTGAAGGGCATGTATTTATTATGTTATTATTTTTCCACTGGTTACAGTGTAGAATTTGTTTATAAGTGAACACACCACTACCTATGCACAGCTGAAACAGCACTTATTCCAAAACCCAGTGACACATGTTTGTTCTTTCTGACCCTTGGTAACCTGACGTAGGGTATTTTTTTCTAATGATAGATGACCCCCAGCTTCCAGACATCTCTAAGATGTCATCTTTGGTACTCAACATCATTAGTCATTCTTAAAAATATTATTCCTCTTCACTGAGACACTGGTTGTATCCATCCAGGAAGAAATCTGATTCCCTGTTTAAATTAAATACACTGTGTTTCTGCAGTAATGATACTGAATACCAGATTGATCTTCCTAAATGTAACAAATCCTTACCCATTTAGTAAAATGTAAAATGACCTTCTTTCCTCACTGGAATCCTAAATTCTTAATAGACAACAAAGAGACATTTCTGTTGTACAGCATTTAAAGAAAGATGTAAAGAAAACTGTTGCAGTTTTGATACGACTGAGTATTACAGCCTCTGGAAAAGAGAGCCTGCCATGCATGCTGAAGAACACACAGTTCNCACGTGAAGAAAACTGTTGCAGTTTTGATACGATTATTACAGCCTCTGGAAAAGAGAGCCTGCCATGCATGCTGAAGAACACACAGTTCCTATGTCACAGAGTTTACANATGTCATGCATGCTGAAGTTCCTATGTCACAGAGTTTACAGGAATAACACTATGATCTGGACTGCAGGACAATGTAACTTGCAACAACAGAAAAACAGGCTTCCTGATCTGAGACAAGGCTTTTGGCTTTGCCAAGGAGAACATTCATGGATTGTAAAGACTGAACGCCTTCCAATGAGATAATCAACGTACCTGATTCAAATGCTGTAATCCCTGTTACTGCTTTCTCTTTCTCATGTTTAAATCACTGAAACTTTACAGTAGCTTTTTCTCATGTATGGAAAGGAAGCACTTCAATTTCATAGGATCATAGAATCAGATGGGTTGGAAAGGACCTCTGAGATCATCAAGTCCAACCCTCGATCCACTACCACCATGGTTACTAGACCATGGCACTAAGTGCCACATCCAGTACTTCTCTGAGGAAAAATACTGTACTGTTGCACTACGGCAGATGTAAGTAAGCGTTTAAAATTCAATTTAAAATTCAAAACCACTTCTGTAATTCTGGCCTTTATTTCTAGAAGATGAATATAAAGAGAGATTAATTCTTATTACTTTTCACAGTTTAAACAATCCAGCTAAGGATCTAATGTTTTTACTGAAATATTTATATGCATATAAGCCTTCACATAAGCATAACTGTACCACTGTAAATATGCCTTGCACTGTTAAAGTGGAAATTCCCTGACATGTCTATGATTGTGCACATCTCTCTAAACCTACATGAGAACTGTTTATACTAAATTATTATATTGGCCAAGGTAAACTACTTGACTGTATGAACTGGGACCATTGTTTCCTCCAGTTTCATGGTGTCAAACAAAATAGTCATGAGTAGTCAGAATTAATTCATATGTAACGTCTCAGTGACTGTTCTGAGCACTACCCCTCCACCCCTCCAGATTATTTTTACATGTGTGGTACTACACTGAGTACACACCCTCCTGATACTGGGTTGCTTTTCATTTCAGACTTTAAGCACTAGTGTTGTATTCAATTCAATTTATAGAGCTATGGACATGAATATTGCCAGGGCTAAAATGCGAAGCTAAGCAACAACATGTGATAGAAGTTAGTCACATTGCAGAGTGCAGATAGGGCAGTGAATGGGATATGAGAACCTAAGCAGAATGGAAAACCAAATTGCATATTTTGCAATTACAAGGAAGTGCTGCTGTGGAAACAGCTATCAGGAATAGAAAGATATCAAATAATAGTTTCTATTTCTTTTTTTCCTTCTCCCCCTTTCCCCCCTACCCCCAAACAGTTCTAGACCCTTTTTCTCAGCTAACTGTTCAATAATAATTTTTAGAGCTACATTTACTATAAATGACAATTAGCACATTGCATTCCTATAATGCTGTTCAGGCACAGTAGTAATGAACTACTGTTTTAAAGAATTTAAAAAGCTTTTGGGGTTTTTTCTTTGGTAGTGATTTTCTGGATTTAAGTAAAGCAGACTGAATCTTTTCCAGCTCTATATTTTGTGCTTGTTTGGTTCGGAATGCAGCTGTGTCTCTGAACTGAGGAAAAGCTGGCGTATTACTTCAGAATCTTCAGGAGCCCAATAAACTCCTCATGTAGCACTAAGAGTTGTTCCACAGCAGCATCTACCAGTGTGAAGACAAGGACAGATGGAACAGTGAAGCAAGGGATGCAGTGGGTGTATAATTCTGCTCTCCAAAACTGACTACAAATCTTTCTGACTGTATTCTTTATTCTAAAGGATGCATTTGTGCCAAAGAGCAAACTCAAGACCACGTATACTCTCTGGCTATCAGCTCTACACCTGAGCACCGCCTCCTTTTGCCTGGGTTCAGCAGAAGCTTTTGGCAGCTGCTCTACACTTTAAATAGCACGGGCTCTTTGTCTCCATAATCTGTTTCACAGCCTGGATGTCGGGTGCTGACAGACTGACCAAGTCACAGTTTCCCTGCCTGCTGACGCAGCAGGGAGCTGGTTTTGTGCACTTAGCTGTGCAGATATGACCACGTTTAATGTTACTCAGAATGAATGCAGGAGAGACTTCTTTGTCACACAAAGCCATTTAAAGCTCATCAGATACAAGTCTCCTTGCAGCCTCTTGGTTCTAAACCATTCCTTTGCTGGTGCTTACATCTCCAAAACAAAGCCAGATGATCCATCCTCCAAACCTGTCTTGTTACATGTGAGCACATTTTTCTGATAAGGTAAATTACAGAACAAAGGCAAATGCATTGCTTCAGCCCTTCCTCCCCCCTTTAATTATCAGCGGCTGGAGACACAATTAATTTTGAAATTAAGACTGTCTGCTTTCATAAAAACATATCCTTCCTTGTCTGGCTATGCTTTTTTTTTTTTCTTTCCAAGCAATGTTTGTAATTATCTTCTGGGTCGCTTCTCAGTTGTCAATAGGCCGTCTGTGTGCCGCTCTGTTTCTGCAGTGTTTTTAACAACTGGCTGTTTGTGACACAATGTGGCACAGCCAGGGAGAAAAAAACCCAACAAAATACTTCAGCAGTGCTGCAGAGGCTGATATGATGGAGTAATTAGAGATGTCATACAACCTGATAACATCTTTGAATCACAGGGCCTCCTAAGGAGCATGATAAAACTTAAAGCAATTGTTTCAAGTCTTCAGTGTTGTATAATTAACTAAAACAAAACCCCATCTCTGAGCTAACTAAATCCCTGACTAAAAGGCATGGATTTCATAAGCTTCAAACAAGTCTTAGAAAACGCCACCACAATCCACTCTGCATGATCTTAAGTGAAGGCAAGAAGAAAATGTTTTAAGAACATATGGTGACACAGACACAGATAAAACTCTCTGTATCAGAAAGGGCCGTGACTTCCTGTTGCTAAAATGTGTTGTGTTGAGAACTTTGGAGACTGGAATTCTTCCTATAAAGTCTCTGTTCAGACTGGAAGGAAACACACCTAAGGCAGCTGGGGATAGGATAATTTTGCCTCCACATGGTTGACTTTGGTCTTTAATCTCTCCTTGAGTCAGACCCAAGGCTGACTGTCACAGAAGCCTAGTCCTGAAAATAAGATCCAAAAATGAAGACTGGGACTGGAATCATAATTGTTCAAGTAAATTACAGGTGTCTTGTAAACTGCAATGTGAGATAGACTTAGACCAGGACACTATCAATGAAGATATAATAACCCACTACCATTGGCCAGCCAATCTGTTTCTCTCTTATTTTAACGTCAGAAATGCCACTGCAATATTCTAATTTTGCATCTCTGAATGATAGCTTTAATGACAGTCTTTTACCTTTGGATCTGGACAATGGGAGGAACATTGGAAAGAAGTGCAAATAAAAAGCTCATGCTGGGAGCTGAAGCAATGCAGATCTCAAAATGACAATTCCACTTCTCCTAGAAAATGAACACTTGACTGGCCTAGGAGTCCCATAAATTTCCAGGTCAGGGGTAGTGCTTGCCAGCACTTGCTCCCTTAAAAGACTACAGCATCCTAGTATTCCTCAGCTTCACTTTCTGATATGATGATTAAGTGCAGTTCACTTGCCTGCAATACAAAATTTCTAGAAATACTGGTCATTCAATGCATCTCATGATTTTATGATCCTATTTTGCATCCTTTTTGTTTATTCACATTTGAATAAGCAGGTCATATAATGCTCCAGTATTATTAGCTTCATTTTAAATTGATGAGTTTCTCTTTCTTTCTATTAAATGCTTATGTGTTTGTGAAGAACCCAAAGGCAAGTTAAAAAAGATAAAGGAATATCATAAAGTAAATGTAGCTACTGTCCTCCCTCAGAAAGTTTGCTACACTGTGACAAACACCTTTCAAGATAATTTTCTTTTTATTTTTCCTTACAGTTACAGCTCTATTCTAATCTGCCAAAAGATTCAGTACCATTCTGTTTCTTTTAAAACGTACACAGCTTTTAATTCTAGTTCTAGCTCACAATAATCCTATTTATCTGCAGACATAGAAAAGAACTTTACCAAATTGGTAAGTATTATTATATCAATTCTGTAGGTGAAAAAAGAAGTTATAAAACTTTTCCAGAAACAGGGATAAATGTCGAAGTAAGTTGTCTACATGTGATATAACCTCTTGACCATAGTGATGCTATTTTCTAAAGATACAGCAATATGTGTACTATCAAGAATGGATAAATCAGAGCAGTATTAGGTACCCAGGTGTCTGAAAAAACTCATCACAGGAGGAGCCATGACTCCTGATCTGTGAGATTTACCTTCTTTTTAAACTTTCCCATCAAGGAATGCCTTTGCAGGCAAAGATGACTGATGAAGCCGTTCATACCTCTACTTACAGATCTGCTCTGTCACAAGCCAGAGTATGAAGTGGTTAAAATACTGAAAAGTAATTCTATTCTACAAGAATTATTTTTTTTCTGTGAACATACACAAATGAGAAAAACCTTTAACTTTCCTCAAACAACAAATGTTAAACAAACTACTCAAAAAAAGTAAATACATTTGAAATACTTTTTAATTTTTTTTTTAATAAAGTGATGGACCTAACTGTAAAACCTAAAACCAGCAAGTAGGAAGAAGGACTAAATACGTTATACTTGGAAGGCATAAGAAACACATAAAATTAGAAGGACATATGCCATACATAAGCTCTTGCATATGCAGGGCATGCAGAAAGGTAGAACTCGATGTTTCCATCAGAAGCATTATGGAAATTTTAGGTAACCTAGAAAGTCAAGGAGTCCATTCAAAAGCTATCCAACAGGAGCACCTGAAGCAGGCTGTTTCAACTAGTAGCCTACTAAATGGGGGTTCTCTCACCAAAAGAAAGCATTCCACCTCATTTAACCTCCAGTTTCTACATCACTGATCTCTCCAAAATCTCCAAAAACTGTGTGTCCAGGAATCATCCTTATTAACCTTACAAGTTACCTTTTAAGCAATGCATGGCCTTTCTGGAGCACCCAGCATAAGAAATATTTGGACCCTTTCTAGTGGGCCCAATGGAGGCCAGGAAGATGACTGGGAGCTGGAGCACCTCTCCTAGGAAGACAGGCTGAGAAAGATGGGAATGTTTAACCTGGAGAAGAGAAGGCTCTGGGGAGATCTTAAAGGGGGCCTACAGGGAAGGTGGGGAGGGACTCTTTAACAGGGAGTGTAGTGATAGGATAGGGGGTAATGATGAACAAAAAGAGTGTAAATTTAGATTAGATATTAGAAAGAAATTCCTCCCTGTGAGGGTGGTGAAGCCCTGGCACAGGTCGCCCAGAGAAGCTGTGGCTGCCCCATCCCTGGAAGTGTCCAAGGCCAGGTTGGACGTGGCTCTAAGCAACCTGGTGTCCCTGCCCATGGCATGGGGGGTTAGAAGGAGATGATTTCTACGGCCCCTTCCAAGACAAAACACTTTGGATTCTATGATTTTACGATTCTTTTCTATGGCCTCTGTGGAGTCCATAGAAACTTGATAATTTACCATCAACTTGTCACTTTACCAACCATTCAAACCAAAGGAAAGAAGAAATAACTTTTCAATAAAGGAGAATGCATAAATGTAGAACAAAAATGACACAATAATAAAGGAAATAATTCCGTCTTCCTGACAGTCTAAAAACTGAACAGTCATGGAAAATCTCAAAAAGTTTATTTGTAAGAGGGATTTTCTTCTAATACTTTCACATTCATAACTTAAGCTTAATTTTTAAGGCCAGTGAGTCAATGCTGACTTTCTGAGTTGCCATTCACCCATCATCTTCTAACCATCTCCCTGAATCCAGCTGAATACTGGGACCATCTTTTTGTCATGAACTTTGAAAATCAGGTTCCACTTGCTTTTTATGAAAGCACTATTATTATATTGAACAAATCTTTGCCTTGAATCCTAATGGAAGAATGGTGAAGGAAAAAGAAGGGAGCAGAAATGACTAGAATACATTCCTGTCAAAAAGCTTATTTACCAGAATTATGATGCTTAATTTTATTTTTTATTATGCACTTGCAATCAATAGTAGCCTGCTTCCCAAAAACCTATCGGCAGGAAGGCAGTGATGACATACCAAAGCCTCCTCTCCGTGGACTGTGACTAACAAACTAAAAATAGCTGGCATGAAGTGCAAGTGTTTCGAACAATTATATATAGAAAAAAATCACTCTCTCCATATTCCGAGTATGTACACACTTGTACAATTCCCAGAGTGTTTAACATTGCAATGTAAACACTTTCCAGTTGCTTTCCACAATATAGTTCTCTTGCTAATCATTCCAATCTGTAATTATTACTGTGGTGGATGGTCATTTGGCTGCTGCTACTAAAACCTTCAGTTATATCTGTAAACTGCTTCCATTAACTAGAGTAGACCAACTCCCCGACAAAAACTGAGTGATGTCTTGTGTAACCAAACCTTACACTTCATAGTTAAGACACTAAAGTGCAAAATAAAAATAAAAGAAAGACCCCAAAAATGCAATCCACTAGGTCAGCAGTAAAAACCAGATTTTTTAACCAAAACTAGTCATGCTTAGAATATCTCATCTTCTATTGCATCGTACCTCAAAATTAATGGAGGCTTATAAATGCAAAGCTGAAACAGAATAATGTCTTAAAATCAGAGCTTAATTTGCCCAAGGGAGAACAAACAACTGGGCAGATTCCTTCTGCAACTCATGATCAGCTCTCATTATTTCAAGCTGTCTTCTAGACTATGCAGCAGGGCAATGGAAGACAACCAGGGAAAGGTTTACTTCATTGAGAATGCCAGCCAATGCAAGTCTGATTTAATTTCATAGGATGGCACAGGTTACTTAAATTCCAGATTAGTAAAATGTCAAATGGACAGAGTGTAGCTCAAAGAAGACAATCAAATAAAATGCAAGTGGAATTGGGCACTTTCAATGAAAAGGGAGAGGAAAAGTTCTACCATGAGCAGCAATCATTGCAGTGATAAAAGCTTTTATGTGTGTCCAAAATATGGAAATGTATTTCACAAAGAAAGTACATTTTTTTAGGCACAGAGGTAAAGAGAGGAGGAAAAAAGTTACTTTCACAAATAGTTTCATAAAAGAACCTGACCTTGTATCTGTAGTAACAAGAAATCACATCTGGTTGCTGAAGATGTTCCTTCTGATGAATCAAATACAACACAAGTGCTCTTTCCATATGGGCAAAATTATTTGTTCTCTGTTATTCCAGTTACATACTGATGTAACTCACTGCTATGACAGATTCTTGGCAACAGGTTTGAAAAAATTTAACCAAGGTCAATGACAACTATCTTGCAAGCAATGGACACTGATTTGCCTGGCTAAGTGGTGCACAAATTCCCAGCCTACAGGAGAGGAAAATGTTCCTTCAGCATCAAGTCCCACACAGTGAAGACCTATCCAGGCATGAGAGAGGTTCTCTGTGGCTGGAGGGTCTATCTACCTATAACTGAAATACAGTTTTTGGGATTTGCAGCACTAGGAGATATAGGTGATTTATCATTTGCATATGAAGATCAGGCAGGCCCAGTGAAAGAGTCCTGCTTTAGCTCCAGTGGTGCAGGAAAGTATGGAAGAATGGTTGCTACGCCACATCTACAGGTCCAAGCTGGAGTATCTGAGCCTTGAAAACATGGTGAACAATGAGCAAAGTAACACAGTATTTTACAAACCTCAGCGAGATTACACAATTATCAGGGCTAGGAATGAATTACAGAGCCAAATGCGATTGCACCAGAGGTGAAGGAAAATCTGCAATGGAATCATTCAAGCAGCAGCTCGTCCAGGCCATTAGGATTAGCACCTTCAGGTCCTGCAAATACATCATCGGAACTTTAAGAACCACAAGTGCTCAGCACTTTGTTTTGATCTCTTGGGCAAACATCCTACTTTGTGAGTCAACAGCAGAGTTTTGAATAAATCAAGTTTACCCACAGTGCCTTCTAGAAGACCAAGGAAGAAGAGTTGTAGTAGTTAATCCCAGATGTTGCCAAAGGAGTTTCAGTTCAGTCCAATCCTTTTAATTTGCAACCTTTGGCATTCAGCCAACTAGTTGTGACTTAACAGGATCTGCAAGTTAAAATTAAAGTCCTGCATGCCTGTCTGTTTCAGTTCTTATCCCACACTTCCTCTTTGGGTAAAACTCTCCACTATTATTGCTGTACCCTTAGCCTGTATTTTGTCTCTGGTCTCCCTTAACTTGTGGCAACCCCTACTTAACAAAGACCCAAACATACTACAGTGTAACTACTTGGAAACAGCTACATAATAAATATAGCTATATAATAAATAGTTATATAATAAATTTTAAGTCTCCAAAGTACTTCGGTTCAGAACCTTAGAAGCAAAAAAGAAACAATGCACAAGCTCAGCAGAGACAGAGTCTTGGAGATGCATGGAAGACATGATATACCATATTCCTGAACACAGCAAACACAACTTGAGAGAAAGCATGGGGCTGAAAGGTCCAATTTAGGGTATTTTTGTTTGAGACATTTCATTCCCTTACTTCAAATAACAAATGTAGGGGATTCTGATACCTGTTCAACCAAGGGATTAGAAATAATGAACAACTGCTGTGTTGTACTCTATTTTTACTACACGGAAAGGAAACAATTTATGTTATGTAGCATAGGCCAGCACTAACAAAAAAATACTTATATGTGCTGTAACTACTGAGGACAACTCTGAAAGACATTAGTGGTAATAATTTCAATCACAGATCAACTGTGAATTTTTCCTTCACTTTTTTATTTACATTCCTTTCCCTCTTCCAGGCTTTTTCTTTCCTTCATCTTTTTTTCTGCCTCATATTTCTATTCAAACAAGTTGACTAAATGTTTTAAACAATAAAATATGCAGCAAATTCAATATCTGGCAGCTTCTGGCCATTTTGCACAATGAATATACACTGTGTTTTCTACTGCAACCTCAAGGCTTTGCAAACTCGGGAATCACTCTGCTTTTGTAAACTGATAAAAATAAAGATACATGTATTTTAAAAAGGATCCAGTTGCTCTCAGAAGAGTTTATAACCAAAATACTTTCTGGCTTTATACTCTTCAGTAAACAGAACACAGATCAAAGTTACAAACTGAGAAAAGCTGAAACTGATGTTTCCAAAAATTCTTAAGTATACAGGTAACGTTTACTATTCCCTGTGAACGCTGTTTAAGGAAAAGTTCAGGAAATTTTTCAGAAATTCTTATTTTAAGATGTTTTAAGACTTCATAAACCTCTGATAACAAAACAATAGGGGTAAGATAATAAGTTTCTATCCTTGATTACTTTTCTGCTTTAGTGGAGTGCTCCCACTGTGATCTGCACAAGACATTTCACAAGACATTTATCTGCCCGAGAAAGGAACAGAAAGAAATTCAGGCTGAGCGATTAAACCTGATGTCTCCTTTCTGCAGACACGTGCACAGGCTTAATCAATCTGACGCCAGCAGTCTCCACTTTCCCATTGCCTGCTGGCTTCATGCCTGACAGATTCCACCTACTGTACATCTTTGTAGGCAGAATAGAGATGTGAGATAAAGAAAGCAGAGCGAGCCAGCAGAGCAGGCTGCATAAATTGCGTGCCACTAGTCTGGGCTGCATGAGGCTCTGATCCCTGTGACTATTGCTGTCTCAGCCACCCCGCAGTGCAAATAGAGTGTTTATGAAGAGTATATGTTTGTTCTTGAAAGGCAAAGCTTGCAAAAAGTTAGGCTTACTCTGTTTTTTTCCAAACTGTGAATGGTAATGCTTTCAACATTAAAGAGTCTGCCTCCTTTAAGTGTTGAGTTGTCCATCTACACATACTACATTAGTCAAATAGGAAACATATTGCGGTAATGGAGGTTCTTATGAAAATTTACCAATTCATCTTAGACACATTGACCTAAGAGGATTTTTTAAAGCAACACCTATTAGGCTTGCTATATGAAAGCAATGACTGTTCCAGCCCAGAATTTTCCTAAGGGGCAAAAAACAAACAAAAAACTGTAACTAAATCTCTAGCATTCACTCTCCCCAATGAAAAATGCCAACAATGTTGCAATTTGAAATTCAGTAAGAAAAACAGTTAGCATAATAAATTGCTCTGGGCTCAACATGTCCTCACTGAGAGTAATATTGGTTTCTCCCCTAAATAAAAACATCCCTTGAGGATGAAATGCTAGGACAGAAAATATTATGCTTTAAGAGGATGAGAGGCAGACCTGCCAGCTGTCTTAAACTAAAATCCAGGAAAAAATCCCATTTCTTTTCCCTGTCCCTATATTATTTAATATTTCAAGGCCCAAATGAGGAACCATATTTGTACACAAGATGCAATGAAAGGCACTGAAGAAAATGCATGGCTGTAGAAAACTTTACATAGCTCAGATAATATATTCTGGTATCAAACACAAAAAAATCTAGTTTCATATTCATAAGTTTAAAAAAATTCCAAGAGTAAGAATAAGAGGTGACTGAGAAAATTACAACAGCAAGAAAAATTTCAAACATGTATCTGAAATTAAAACCCATTCCTTTATAATGATGTAAATCACAGAGGTATGTTTCACTAATTCCAACAAATCTCAATATTATAACTGTACTACAAGTCTAGTGGGAAAAAACATATAGGCAACCACAGATTAAAAATCAAGCTCTTGTAGGCCAGCCATACTCCTAGTGGTATGGGTCAGCATCCCAGAATTCTAATTTGCTACAGTTCTCTGACAAAAATTGTATAAAATACCAAATAAGAAAAATTCTTTTCAAACAGGTATGTCCTAAATTGTAAATAACTTCTGTATGGCTGGAAATTTCCCTTCCATTTCATGGGAGGGTATGATTATGTGAATGGCACCTTTTCTTGATGATATAACATAAAGACAGTTCTTTTCAGGGAAGGCAGGGTACAGAAAAATGCTCCTGAGAATTAGAGACCTTCACAAAAAATCCAGATATAAAAGAGACCATTGACTCAAACACAAGGGAAGAAAGATAAGAACAGGGTGTCTGTACCCCAGTGTTTTAATAGTGGTGATATGGAAAGTGGCAGATGGGCAATCCTGTCCTAAAAAAACCTAACAAAATGTTCATTAGAATTCTCTCTGCTAAGATTATAAAAAAAATAAAAAATTAAAAGACAATGTCAAGCATCCATTGAGACAAAATAATTGCTATCTTTTGAAATGTGTCTTTTTGGAGTGCTGAAGTTTTTTCTCATACTCAGAGAAACATGCTTTCAAAACCATGCCATTTTTAATGAAATATTATAATCACCCACAGGAGTTGAGTGATGTATATTCCAGGGGTCTAAAGACAGCAGGAAGGCATAGCATTTCACCTAAAATATTTTGAATTCCAAGTAATGCTGTGTGTAAACAGAAAAGGTAGCTAGGTATACACATAGCACAAGGTCTGTCAGGTCTCTGTTGAATCTTTTTGACACAATGAAAATTTAGAGAAAAAGAAAAAAGGGGAAAAAAATCATGCTTTTCCTACCTTTTTTTCTTAAGTCTTGGTTGACAGCTGAGTCCTACAATTTACAAACTTCTGTTTCTGCCTGATCCTGCCATTGAGTAACTGGATTTGAGACACTGGAATCTGTTACCCATAAAATGATATCGATTCAATTCAGAATTGCCAGAATTGGATCAGACGGGACAGCACAAGCACAAAAAGCAAGAGAGCTCCAAGTTTCCACTGATGTTTTCAAACAATTAGATGAACAGAAAGTGAAATCTTGAAAAACAAACCAAATAATTTCTGTTTAAAGAATGGTACTGTCACCAAGTTAACGGCCTTTCAAGAAACTAATCATAAGGCAGGAGAGATTATTTTCTTTCTAGTCAGGAACTGGGGAGTCCCCACTGCTGGGTGTGCCTAGAAATAAATCACTACACTCATCGTTCTTCTTTCTTAAAGGTTTATTTCCACAGGAACATCACACACTTCACAGACTTACTGCCTTTTGCACCTGAGACACCCTTTTATCTACTATTCCTTTTTTTGGTTGTCAAGTCTGTTTGTAACGGGCTCAAAAAACAGTATGAAAAGGCAGGGGCCCTGCTCTGGATCCCTCCCCTTCTCTGTGGAATCGAGTGAGTTTCACTCAGATCTGCATCACTCCACATCAGCCAGGATTTATGTCTGGCATGTCTAAAAGCTTTTTCAGGTATAAAAATCCTTCTTTAAAAAGAACAAACAAACAGGAGGCAGAAAGAAAGCTCAGTGAGCAGCAGAAACTACCTAAGTAAAACAGGCCGAAGGCTGAGGTATGTGATTTAATTGGGGATGTATTTAGGCTAATAGGAAATGGCACTGATAAGAAGTTAAGGACTAAATGGACAACGTCTTCTAAGGGATTTCAAATTCTTTGATGGGCCTATAAGGTAGAAGTTCTCTGTGCTACAACCAGAGTTAAATAGAGATTTATATATGTGGAGAAAAGGCTTGATAGTTACCTGTAATAAGCCTAAATTGGATAGAGATAACCTGAAGTCAGAGAAGTTACTAGTCTGCCATGGAGAACTTGTAGTGATTCCAGAAAATGATTTGTTTAACAAACCTCCAACCCACTTCTCCTTCCTTCCCAAACTGAAGCAGCACTGCCTTCATCATCCTCACTTCCTAGCTGACATGCAAAAATCAAGGTTTTGCTGTTTCATAGTATCTATAAATTTACTTCCCCTTTTCCATGCAAAATACTTTAACAATCACTCTGTTAACCATGCTGTCACAGATTCATAAGTAGTCAGCTGAAAACATAGCTGGTTTCTGGAACACAGGAATTTTTCAGGATATCATGTTGTAAAGATGGAGGTGATCTTCCTCATACAGAAAAAAAGGACACTTGAAAACTAAAAGCAACTCTCCTCACCCAGGCAAGCAGTCAGTATGGCACCTGGCTAAGTCTCTCTGGCTCAGCCAGAGGATGGAGGCTACAGTTTAAGACAGTTCCAGCTGTGACAGAAAAATGGTAGAGAAGCTCCACAGGCAGCGGATTGAACGCCAGTGTTCTATGTTGCCATTAACATGAGATATCTAAGAATGAACAAATTATTTTTCCTGGGACTCTCTAACTAAATTTGCTATATGCATCTTAAATCAAATTAAAAATCTTGTCTTTCCAAAATGTTACTTCATTGCATTTCCAAAGATGCAGCTTGATCAGCTGACTTTGATTTCACCAGAGACCTGTGTTTAAGTGCCTGTTCTAAAAGGGGGGGAAAAAGTTTAGTCTTCCTGGATTCAAGTGTTTGAAACTCTGCACGTTCTGAAGCATAACTCCTTTGCACACTGAGAGTTTTAACATACAAGCAGCACCCACAGATTTCATGTAAAGGGCTGAGAATGCACAGATCCCAATCTGGAATCACATGGCTTTTGTTCCATACAAACCCCAACCATGGTACCACAGGAACTGAAGCCCCAGGCTGGCATGAGAGCACCAAGAGGTTTTCTGAGACATGCTGATGAGAAAGCCACATGTGACTGCATGTTAGTTCTTACTGTAGGAGGTGCACTTGATGAAGCCCCTGCACCGACGAAAATTTTCGTCCATGAACTTTGAACTGAGAAGTAACGAGTAGTTTTTAAAGGGAGAAATTTAAACAAAAATAGTGACAAAATTTCTGGGGTTTTGACCTGATATCTTAGCTATAGATTTGGACAACTGCTTTTAAAAGGGTGCCCAGCATAGAGCATGAATGGTATTAAATACTTTTTTACATACAGTATTATTTCTGTTTCCTGAATTGTGTAATTTATTGCATATTTGGTGTAATCTTGAAACTCCAGTCCTTGAAACCATACACTTACCTTAATGAAATACTAAAAAAGTCTGAAGACCAAATAATATACGTGTGTGTGAAGTGTGTGCCACACAGAGGGGATGCTCAGACCACAATGTGATTTTGGTAATGATCATACAAAATTCTGAAGGTCCAGAGCTTAGGTGCCCTCTGTACACTGACAGCAACACTAGGAATGAATTCTTCCTCTTGCATGAAATAAAGAGAGACTCAAGGAGGCAAACCTCTGTGCCATGCTGAACTTAAAGCTGTTTATGTTGAGCATAGTTCTGCCCTACCATGGGAACCAGGTTCTGCCTGCCTGTCCACCACCTCAGGGGAGACCCAAGTATGATCACCATGTCTTGCCCCGTCCTTTTTTTTCTGTCCTGTATCTGTCCATTGTTTAGTGCCAGGTACCAACATCAGATTTTTACCATGCTTAACACAAGTATATAAAATGCTGCTTCTGCTTCTTTTACTGCATCTGTATTTAAAAACTCATCTAAATACTTCTGGTGCCAGGATGCACATGTAACTCTCAATCACTGTACTGGAGCAAACACAACTCAAAAGAAGGATGTTTCAACAAAAAAATCTGTGCCAAATAACAACCAGGCTTAGCCTAATTTAGCTTATGATAGCTGATTAACCACAGTCAATGGCACATTTGTAATATTAGGTAAGGAAACTCTTCCTAAGTTTTTTTGGTGCAATGATTTCCTTTCCTTTAATTTATTAATGGCTATATAAGAAAACCAAAACAAAAAGCAACAAAAAATGTTTTATAGCTGAGTGAGAATAGAAATCTTAATTTCAATCCTAGTGTTCTGGTAAGGTTCTATACCAGCAACAACCAGGTTCATAATAAATACATACTAGATCTAATAGCAAAAGTTAGAGATCAGTGTTATCCTAAACCAAAAAAATGCTAAAAACTAGCACACAATGAGGATGGATAGAAATTAGAAATTAATTTAGAGACCTTATTTGCCTCTGTGCTACCATGCTTCCATTTAATTAAAAAGAAGTCAGAGTATAGCTGGTGAGTCAAAGCCTCCGACCTTGCTTAAATCTTCAAGCTTATCTTGTGATTATGGTGTTTTCCTATGACTGTTCTAATTTGTGAGTAATGATATTATGATTTTCCTATTTTAAGCTATTCTTAAAAAAAAGTATTTGTATTAACGATAATATATAAACATTTGTTGAAATTTAGGAAATGTCTTTGCAATGATAATCAAGCAGATCATTGTTGCAGAAATATATTCTAATCATCTATATTCAAGTTCCTCATGAGAAAGAACATAAAAAGATTGGCATAGAACTGCCATACAGACAGCAAATGTATGATTAAGATTGCCAGGTATTTGTCATTACAATATCCTAATTTTATTTCCTTGTGAATTTGCCAACTTTGCAAAAATTATACAAGAGTTCCTGAGAATTTCAGGATAAAACAATTATTTATTTTGCTGTAATAAGCAAACAATAGTTAAAAAACAATCCCCCTGTCCAGTCAGTAAGAGTGTCATTCAAAAATCTAATTGTACTCTGCTTTAATGCAGAAAGCTAATGCTTGACAGGAGCTTCACAATTCTGTCCCCAATGTGCTTTTTGCTGTTCTCAAGAAATCACCCAAATTTGACTCAACTATAAATCTGTGGAAGACCTGAGTTTACAGTTGCTCAGTAGAGATTTCTTACAGCTCGACACCTCAGTGTTCCAATTATTCCCTTTTTTACTGTGCAGACAGTATTTCTGCAGAGCCTTTGCATGACATCCACACAGACATGCAACATGGTTGGGATGAGGACTCCAAGTGGAAATAGAAGTTTGCACCTTTCAGTTAATTAGAAGGGCTGTAATATTGGGAATCAGCAATAGGAGCACAGGCTGATCTGCAGGTGCTGTTAGAAGATCCAGCCTTCAGTGATGGCAAATCATACAATAACTAACATGGAGGAACACAGGTGCAGTAATACTCTTCTAACTACATGGACATGTTGTGGTATAAGACAGAAATATGACTTAATTGATATTCCATACTCAAATTCTTCTACACTAATGTAGCAATTTTATATGCTGAATATCTCCATGTTGCCCCCAAAATAAAGACTGGCTACATGATCAATGGGGGTTACATGCACCTACTCCACAGCACTTCAGTAAATCTGAACGGTTCCTAATTGCTGATTTTCTTTATTTTGTAAAAGATCACTGCTTCAGAAATCCTCAAGTGAATCACAAAATAATTAATACTTGGAAGGAAAGCACAGAGGTCATCTAATCCAGGAACCTGTTCAGAGCAGAGCCAGCTTAGACCAGGTAGTTCAGAGCTTTGTCCTATCAAGTTTTGCATATTTCTGAAGATAGAGGTTCCACACTCATCCACCATCAGATGTTCCAGTGCCTCATCACCCTCATGATGACAAAACATTTCTCTGTACCTATTCAGCATTTCTCACTGTCCATCTTGGATCTGTTGCTTCCTGTTCTGCCACTATGTGCCTCTGAGATGAAGTCTTCTCTACACCCTCCCATCAGGTGGTTGCAAATAGCAAGAAAAGTTTCCCTTGACCGTTCCCTTCCCAAGGATGAACAAATCCAAATCTCCCAGTGCCATGTATTTGTCATGTACTCCAGTCCCCAAACATCCTGGTCATACTCTGCCAGTTCAACAACTGAAGTCAGAGGGAACAGTTGCAGATTAAAATGCCAAGTGAAAGAATGCATCTGATTAAGTATAAAATAAGTAAAAGTTTCAAACTACTAAAGAGAAGGTATTTCACAGAGGCAAAGGATGTATCATACCTCAGTGCTCTCACATTGTACCACAGGACTTGCGTATCACAAGTGTTTCTGTGGTGTGTCATAGTGGCATATCTGGATCTTATAGAAACACCTCTCCAAACTCATTGTTACACAGTAGAAACTACAAGCTGTAAAACTCAGAAGAATGAGCTGAGAAACAACACACCCTTCCTTCATTTGAGCAGGCAAATGAGGCACATGGATCATGCAGATGAATCTTCATCCAGCATGAGATCAGAGAAAACACCATTTGCTGCAAATGGAGAATCCATAACTAATTTAAGGGAAATATTCAAACCCAGCAGGAGCTTTTCTTTTACAGTATACTATGGGGGTTTTTTTTTGATTTATCAAATACAAAATAGGGATCTATACAGATACAACTGGATATATGGATATACAGGTATCCAAGAATCATATGAGAAACATGCAGAGAAAGCCTATAAACACCCAACTATTTGCTATTGCTGGTACCCTTTCTCTCTCAAACCCAACCTTCACTAATGCAGCTCTACCACATACAATCACACACCTCAATCACATCAAAGCTTCCTAATATGCAACACTGCACCAGATCTCAGAAATTTACAGTAATGAGCTACCTACTAGTGGCCCAGGTAGTGCCCTCAGTCACAGCACCACCTACCTATTGCATTTGCATTAATAATTATCTAATTTATTTTAGAGATATAAATAATAGTCTAACCTTCTTATAAAATCTCATAAACAAGAAAACTTCCCTTAAATAATTCATATTTAGCAGCTGTTGAAGACCTTAGGAGTTCCATGCATTGAGCTCTCAGTTTAACAACAAACAAACCGACCAATTCCAAACCTTGGAGAAACCATCCCTGTTTTATTCTAAAATACAAATGTATTTTTGAAATTTAAACCAGATTTCTGCTTTTGTGGAATGGAGACAAAATGGTGCTTATTAGCAGTTTGGTCACTTGTTTATGTTATTAGCATCTCCCCAGGACATGAATAATTAACAGCGGGACACTCAGAGATACTTGGATCACTGCCAAGTGTTCCTGTGCTTCAATAATGCCTGGAGCCTTTTAGATATCAAAAATTGTCATTATTATATTCCTCTCTTTCACCTAGGTAATTGATCTTCAGACTCTAGCAAAATGATCACAGTTGCTTCATTAGTCTCAGGTTTTAGAAAAAATAGCTTGATCAGTGTTTCAGCACTTTAATGTGCACTTTTAAGGTCACCTCCAACATGCTGTAATTTGTCAGCTGCAGCATAATGTATGTCACAGTCATGCCAGCCTTACAAGATGGACTCTATATGTGATTAGAAAATTTTCCTTTAAATATGTGTTTTAATGAAATTGTCAGAGCCATTTATTTATTAATTACCAATAATTCAGCAATACAGCTTTAAAATGTTGGAGTCAAAAGACAATGCATTCCTTCCTATAGAAATTCAAGTAGAATTCTTTTTTCTCTAGCTACACAACATGGACACAAAAATACTTCCAGTAGTTACCTTTATACAAATAGTTTTGGCCATACATTTATGTAGGTTATTAGGAGCTAGCTCACATTACTGTTAATTTCCAAGCTATAGAGAAATGTTATGCACTTAAGAAGCTTAAATGCTTAATAGCTCAGTCTTTGACAATTCAGCATTTTGTCAATTATTGCATGGGGTTTTAATGCCTTTAGTGATGCTCTTAATGAAAAATCATTTAATCCTGTTGCACTGCAAATTTGGTTTTTCCTGATGAGGGTCACAATTCAATTCCCTTCTTTTCTTTTTTTTTTTTTTCCCCCCCCGCTTTTAAAGATAGTCCAATCATACAACTCCCAATGCACCTAGTTTGCACAGACTGGAGATTTCCTAGGGAATGGAATGTGAAGAATCTGGAGGTTTCTTTTGCCTAGAAGTATGATAAGAATCTCCAGTCTCCCTGCTGGAAAGCAGTGAGTTTTCTAAAAAAAAAAAGTGTTTTGGAAACAATGTGTCACTTCCAGGGACCTGTTCCACTGCTACCTACAAGGATGCAGCTTCTGTTCACAGTGTGTTAAAAGTATGGTTCCAGCACTGCAACAGAGCAAGTCCTCTGGATTAGAATCATAGAATCATAGAACAGTTTGGGTTGGAAGGGACCTTAAAGCCCATGTTGTTCCACCTCCCTGCCATGGGCAGGAACACCTTAACACTAAATCAGGTGGCTCAGAGCCCCATCCAGCCTGGCCTTGAGCTCCATAAGACCGGGTTGGATTAGGCAATCGATATCTGCCACACAGCACAGAAGGTGGGCAAGCAGCCCCACTGAGCTGCAATATGAAGAATCACCCTGAAGACTGGAAGAGAAGAGACCTCTGGACCAGATTTGACAGTCCAAAACTCCACTCAAGTTGCTTGGGGCCTTGCTTACTTGAAATGTGAATATGTCCAGGGATGGCTGCATGTTGTGTCTGCCGCGTCTTGAATTTTTGTTGTGCACCTTCAAGAAGTGTTTGGCCCTAATTTCTCTGAGTGTTCTGAACAACTGCTGGTCAGCAGTAAAAATGGGCATTACATATCTAATGCTGTTTAAGTTACTACCAAGACAGTCAACACACATTATGTTATAAAATGTGATATTCAGTGATATTTGCACTATAGTCATGAAATACAGATGCTGAAACCCATGAGGTTACTCTGACACTGGATACAGATGCTACCTGAACTGAAAGCTCATTCCCTTTAAAACAAGTTTCTCAAAAGGCTATTTTAAATATAATTCTGTGAAATTAGCTCAGTAAAAACTTACTCTGCTTAAATATAACTTTGTTTGACACAGGAGTATGTGGAGGTCATATAGAGATCTCTATAAACATGTGTGTGCTCTAGGAGTGTGAACAGTAAAATACAGGAATTTCCATAATAATTGAATACTGACATAACTATTTGTTATGAACATCAACTGTATAGACACACACAGCAACATGGTTCTGACATGCCTCAGAAAAGGAATGGCCAGTGTACCAGGATAATTATAAAACTAAAACTTCAGGGTAAGGGATACCGGACTCACTGTCAGCTTCACTTTAGAGGATCCTCAGACCCTTCCATTAATGTTTTCTTTTTTTCTAGGATATATGTCTTCAGATGTCCTTTAGTTTTTTCACTTGACAGATGTATTTCTATCATTCCATCCATGTCTTGTATACGTAGTAATGAGAGGTCATGAGTGCACAGATCCCTTAGGTCAGGAGGCCTTGAACAAAGGCAAATATTGCTAAAGGCAACATACCCTTAACTGCTAAGTGAGGGGAACTAGAAAAACACCACATTGTCTTAATCAGAATATTTTTGCCTCCAACAGCTGGAACTTTTCAATTGAACTATTACTGGAAGACAGTAGTGTAGTAATGTTTTTATCAATTTACATGGATAGCTACTCTTACAAGCTGTGATTAGGCTGTTGCTGTGTAGGTGTGCTGGCAAGAGGATTAGTGGAAGCAGCTGGTATTTGAGAAAAAATACACGCCTGTGGACAGCTGTTTGAGTCAAACATTTCAGTCTCTTCAGTTAGTCTATGACAGATTTGCTCCTTTTTGTTTAAGTAAACAATGGTTTCTGTCACAATATTAAAACTGCTAAAATTATAGTAAACTGTGGCAGTTAATTTGATTAAGCAGTAACTGGCTATGACGAATTATTAAAGCGTAGCTTATCCTCAGGAATGCTTCATTACCTTAGATGCAAAAGAGAAAAGAACACTGTATTTTTTCTGATTCTATCCAAGTAAGTTCTCCGGGGAATCTAGCTATCTTGCTGTCTCCTGCAGTATATGCAATTTTCTTAGGGATTTAGTTTTATATTTAGTTCTGAAAACCAGATATTTTCCAGAGAATTGTTATCAGGCACACAGTCAGCAGAAACAAAAATCAAGACACCATTTATATATAGGAATTATCACCTTTAAAACACTGGAGCCACAGCATATCTCATCCTAAGAGCACAGAGCAGACAAGATTGTTGTCTCCTGATCTGCAGTGAAACAGGGATCATATACCTTCTTGTCCCTCTAGAAAGGTCCAAAAGACATTTTGCACATTTCCGTCATAACTCTCAGAGTTATAAGTCTACATCTCTATTCCTAAACTCTACCAAAAGTGATGTTGAAGATCCATTTTGATTACTTCATGTAATCAATTACTGCAATTGTATTCTTATTCAAATATGTGATTATGGGATGAACTTGGCAGTGGAAAATAGTACATTCGACTTTATTAGTGTAGTCATGAGTAAACATCTTTCTCAAATCAGCATCAGGGACTACTCATATGTCAAGACTGCAGTATTTAACTGTTCAAGGTAGTATACTAAATTACTGCTTTGAGACATAGATGAAATTTGCTTTGATATTTTGAGAGAGAAAGACCACATCTTTGGCAGAAAACCCCTTTATGATCTACTTAAGGTGGTCTGAAATTTTTGTCTTACCATAGTCAGAGATCAAATACCAAACCCACATATATAGCATGTGAGAAGAAGACTTGCAGTTTAATCAGGTTATGTTCTGAGATTGCTGTTAGGATGGATGTGCAATGTGATTTCAACATGACCTTTTCTAAAGGAAGTCATGACACTGAACTCAATGACAATCCACAGTGAGGTCAGGGCAGAAGAAAAACAGTATCTGAGCCCACTTGTTTTATTCAGCAATGCTGAATGCAGTTTACTGGAAGTGTTAGGATTTTTAGCAGGACAATCCTGAGAGCCCTTGTGAAAGACAAGTCTGAACTACTGGCCCTTGAGGAATCTCAGCACCCCTTGAGGAAGATCAGCCAAAATAGCATGACATGGCAAAATTCAAGACTGAATCACAAAAAATAAACTTTAGACTGAATTCACTTGTGTAGGTGATTCATTTAGGTATCCAGCAACTGAGATTTAGGCACTGAGTCCTAGTAGAATATTTCAAAGAAATGCTTAAAACAGTCTGGAGACATTTCATCACCTTTGACAGACATTATCAGTCACTGGCCACGGGGGATGAGCTTAGCAGATCACTTGATAAAGAACGGGACATTTTTGATTACTGTGCTTTCCTGTATGACAAATACCTTCTTCAAACACCTGCTGATTCTCACAAGTTCTTAAAATTATATAAAGGTATTTCATTCTGGTAGGAGAGTTGATGCCAGTGCTTCAGCAAGTTCTGAAGATGATCAGTACTTGTGCCACTAGTTCTACCAGTGTGGCTGGGAATACCACAGGAAAGCTTTGTTGCCTTGTCAGTTCCCACAATACAAAGGAGGAATTGGTGCTTAGATGTAAGTGAAGTGGACCACAACCTACACAGCAGAGCCACTGCAGCTCATTCACCACAGGGTGATCCAGCAATGCCTGAGCCCTGTTTTCTGTCAAGTAATATCCATCCATCTTGGGAGGGAAGTGGAAAAGCACAAAATCAGGTCCAGCACAAATGTAAGATTCTTTTGGATCTGTCATCCCTCGAGTACTGACATATTACCTAAGCACCAAGTGCATGGAAGTTTCCTCCATTGTCTCTTTGGAGCTACTCATATATGACCTGTGAGAGGTGCCATTGATTAACTGGCCCAGATCCAGCAGTGACTTAGCATCAGCCACATCCACTGCCACTGCAGATGTCAGACTCACCTCTTTATTTTATTTCTGGTTTGCAAAGATTTACTTATGCCTCCTCCTGTTTAGAAAAAAAATGATACCCTTGACATGAAAAGCACAAAGAAACAAAAAAAACAACTCCCAAACAAATACAAAAAACACCCCCGCTAAATCTGATGTTCTGTTTTTCAAAACCTTTAACTACAAACACTAGCAAGTTTGTTGTGTTTCTGTGATCCTGAGAAGCAATGTCTGTGTTCCAGTATGTTTTCCCAAGCATCTGTATTGTAAAGATGTTTCCTTTGAATACACACAGAGAGATCAGAAGGGCTGATCCAGCATTCCCATGGGAAAGTTTAAGCTTGTGAAATAAATGTTTTCATTGGCTGTGCTAAATTGCAGTTTGAACTTTTTTTTTAAAAAAAACCAAGTGCAATTTACAACCCAAATTATTACTGCTATTTTGTCAAAAATATGTGATTTCAAGAGAGTAAAAATGGAATTGGTCCTAAGGGTTTGCAGTTAATGGCTGAGAGACATATAGCAGCATTGTTATTTGTTCACATATGGATAGCTAGAGCACTTACTCTAAATGCTAGCAGTGGTTAAATGTTTAAACAAACAACTTCTAGAAGTAATTGACTGTTCAATTGCTTTTACTTCTGGATAATATCAACTCTCTTGTTTCCATTTTTTTCTGCCTGTCTTCACAGACCCTGCTGGTACTAGATTTCTTCTTCCCCTTAGAAGTCCATTATATATTATATCCATTATCATCAGTCAGACTAACAATTTTTTATGGCTTTGACGGCAACCTGTATTATCATATTAAAGTATTATCACCATTTTATACACCATCATGTAAATATCAGTGCTTATTCATGTTTTACTTCAAAAGAAAACAATATGATGCTTGAAAACCCAATTTTTAGTCCTGTGTCTTAAGAAAATTAAAGTTAGCACACATCTTTGTTGGCTTTCCATCTTAGAGTGTCTGAGATGGACTTTTATAACCAATTTGGCAGAGAAGTAGTGATCACAGTTATGTTTTGTTCTAATAAACAATGAAAATAGAAGAGGCAAAGGAGATAAAAAAAGGGAGCCCCCCAATAGTGGTGCCCCACAAACAGGAAAGACTGCAATATAAGCTCCTTTTTTATTAGACACTAGAGAATCAAGGCACACAAGAAGCTTTGTAAATATCCCAGCTGTGGGAAAATCTTCAATTGGAACTTAGATTTTACTGGACATCAGAGAGTCTGACCATGAAACTCAAATGCATAGGAAACCAGGCTTCATTAGTTTCACTACTCATAGAAAAGGTGTTAATAAATAGAGATTTATCAGAGATTTAATTCTATTTTTATTCCCTCTCCAGTGCACATGCAAATGTCAGTAAATACAATGAGCACACATGCAGCCTGCAGGAGATACTGTCTGTTTGCAAGAACAAAGCACTACAAATTAGGAAAGTTTGGCACTCTTCCTGACTCTTTCACCAGGCTTCAATGTGTGATCTCAGGAAAAAATCAAAACATTCCCATGGGTCAGGCTTCCTTTATCCATGTATATTTATGTTTATACAGCACTTTCTGATTCCCAGCTAAAAGGTGCTCTATGAAAGCAAAGAAGTTTGGGAGTGCTACTAATATGACATTGCCCGTTTTCCTATCAAATACACCTGACTCTCAGATGTCTGTACTACAACATTCATTGTTATTTCTACAGTAATTTAACTTCTTCAGTTGTAGAAGTCATCCCTCAAATAAAAAAACATAACAATAATTTCTCAACCAATCTTTCCAACTCCAGTGAGGAGGCCTACCCAATTAAAATGCAATGTAGTTGAACAGACTATGAAAGTGTAATAGCATATTAAAATCTACATAGACAACTTGTACTACAAGGGCAGAAAATTATAGAAGAGCCAGCTTTTGAAAATAACTCTGCTAAAAAAAAGTATTTTCAGAATTGTTTTCTTAAAGGATCTGCTGAGGCATCTGTCCAAGAGGAATAAATTTTACATCTCAAGAATCACTTAAAGCAAAAGTTTTACCCTGCCAATCAAAGCTATGAGACTCAAACACTTTTAAAATGAATGCCATCTCAAAACTCTAAAAAAGCAGGTCTTGGATTTCTTAAAACATCTCTTTGTGCTAAAGACTCACTTCTTATAGGCCAATTTGAAAATCAAACCACTAGCTTTTTTTTTTTTTCCAGAGAGCCAACATAAAGAAGTCAGAGGGGTAATCTGATCACAGCTATTCAAAGAGGTGAGGTGGGTGTGCGTACTCAGCTCTCTCCAGCACAGTGGTGGAGCTGAGCTGCAAACCCAGCTAAGAAAGAACTGCAATAAGGGACTCCTGTGGTCACCAGGGCATGTGCAGTGCCTTTGAGAGGTCATCCCAGGATACATGGCTGAAGTCTGTGCTACTGCAGTGCTGAAAGAGGGATTGCTGCAGCACTGACACACGATTTTCCATGGAAAGGGTGTGGTCAAGGATAACACCATGTTTCTTAAGTTAGCTCACTGCTTCTCAGTATAACCCTTTCAAAATGAGGAAAGAAGAAAAAAGAGAAAAACATCCAACTTCTTCCTATTTCCCTTCCTCTGTCCTTTCAGACACCACCATTCCACTATCATCATAGTGTCAATTTATAACCTACAACAAACCAGAAGCCAGGAAACAGGCTTAGTGGCACGTCCACTCTGTCTCTTCTGCAGGCACCGTCGATGGGAGCTCATAATTAACAGGAAGTGTTTCAGTGTTATGACTATGACAGAAAAAGCAAGGGTTTACCTAAAGTAACATTGGCAAAGCCACTATTAATATAGCACATAGTCATTTAATGAGGTAATCTCAACACCATCATAGTGCTTTTCTCTTTGCCCTGAGACTGACGTCTGACCTCAGCAGCCACCAGAGAGGAAAACAAAAAGTCCATGACAACATGGCTAATAACATACAAAACCCAACTGTTTGTGTTGGTCTTTTATTGACAAAGGTTACACCGCGCTGACTTCCACCACAAAGTTACAACAACAAACCAAACATAACCTAGACACAGGCTGAATGGATGTTATGACAGAGTAATGGAACTGAATAATGGCTTTAACAGTTCATCAAAATTATTCTTTCTGGCAGTGGTAATATATCTGCCCAACTCCAGGATAAAGTTATGATTTTGTATTGTTGGCTATTTGTGAATTGCCTATCATTACCGTGTGAACAAAAGCCACAGTCTTTCCCTTGCAATGGGCAAGCACCCTGCCCACTGATAGCTCTCTGCATAAAACTGATAATTGATGTGTTGAAATGTCCCCAAAGCCCTTCATTATATTTTACTGTGTAGGGCCAACGGATAATCAGAGGAGAATTTCAGCAAAACCCAAGAAGTCTGCTGAGGCAGCAAGTGCTAATGCAATTTTTTACCACAATATATAAATAACCCCCGAGTTCTCTAGTAAGCACATGCAGTAAAAGGATCATGCAAAGTTTTTATCACGCAACTCTTGTATTGCTTTAGAATAGTTAATCAAATAAAAGATTCCAGAGCTCTAACTAATGAAAATCTGCACCCTACATTTGCTTTGGCAGTTGGACACCAATATTATGTTACCAAAGCAATCGTGTTTTAATACAAAAATGAGTGAACTGAGGGAATTGTGCTAAAAGACGAAAGATGAGAGGAACACGATGGTGTTAAATTTCCACAACATGATTAGAGAGATAAACTGCCTTGCCCTTCTTTTCAGGAAGGTCTCCAGATTTCTGTATCAATATGAGAACATTTGTGTGGAAATAAACACAGTACAGAAGTGCTTACTAACATTTAATCTGCATCTTATCCAGCTATGTTTGCCTTTACAAAAGTTGCTGCTTTGACTTGACGACGTGATTAATTTTTATCTGAAATAACTTAATGAGCTAATTCAGGTTACTTCCTCATTTGGTTTCACTACAGTGTTTTCCCAGGCGTCGTCATCCAAGCACTGCAGGTTTTTTAGCTGTTCAGATCCTATTTATGTTAGGCTTTCTATGCTTCTTATAATAAATTCCAGTTGTGTAATTCCATGGTGGGTTACACAATACTAACCACGATGTGTTACAAACAAAACTGGTTCAATGCACAAACTGTTATTTTATGTCAGAAATAGTCCTCTGGTCAGCTCAGACTTCAGGAGACAAAGGGAGCTTGAATTTCAGGCCTTGGAGGGAAATGTGCTGCTTGGAAAATGCAGGTATAGTAAGTTGTTTTAAAACTAAATGTTTGCAATCCATTCAACAAAACTCTGATGGGCACCAAACCGACATGAAACAATATACTGCAATTTAGGTTTCCTGTTGTGTTTTGGCAATATTTCAGACTTTCACATGGAAAAAGTAGACTTTGTAGACATTGGATTTTCCACCAGACAATGGTACACCAACAGGCCTTGTCAGTAACTGAAATGTATTCAGTATTTCAGTGTATACAATACCCTTCCCCCTCCCTCACTCCTCCTGCCCCCACATACACACAAAAAAAGGTAAAATCAGAAATACTGATAAATGGTAAGGGTAAGAGACATATAAATTACATCAGATGCCACATGGTTTCCTTGGATTTCTATTTTCAAGGTCCCCAATAATTTCTTCCTTCAGTTAACTAGTTAACTAGCATATAGGACGTCATTCATTACATCAGGCTCCAAGGATATTTGCCAGACACTCCTACAGAATCTATTCTTCTTCTGGAAACACTTTCTTTTTTTATTGGACATGTCACAAAGAATAGCCCTATATATGACAGGTTAGCCTGAAAAATGGAAATACTATTGGCCATTAAGAAACGTGACCAATGGGCTAATCAGTGTCAATTTACTTTTAACCTTTGCTTGACGAGAGTTGAGAGGATCTGGCCTTGACCAGCTCATAAAGTGATCACTAAAATAAGTCCAGCTCACTCATATATGTCATACCCCACAGAAACCAGGAATATGAAAGTGTACACATGGTTACATAACTCTAGACTATTAACTATATTTTTTTTAATTTTTATTTTAATGGGGCATTGGAAGCTCAGCTTCCCAATCAGCAAGAGAGCCTTGAAAATATGAAGCAAATGCAAATTTACTGCAAGGTTTAGTTCTTTCATCCACTTATTACAGGAAATCTGTAAATAACCAACTCCTAGAGCAGTGGCTTTCAATCCCAGTGACCATCTGTACCAGTGGAATTAATTGTTTCACTGCCCACAAATAACTCTGGTTACAGGTGGAAGGATGGAGCAGTCTGGGACACAGAGGTTAAGGTAAAGAAAAAAGAAACTCTTCTTCAGTTTCCCTTTGCCTCCCTCTCTCCATTTCCACAAAGAGGTTTAAAGTAACTTTTGCCCAGAAACAGGAGAGAAAAAGGAGGTTCATCTCATTCACACTACCAAAAATATATCAATAGTAAACATTTAAAAATAACAAAATCAAAACAGCCCCACCTATCATGTAGGTTGTTCAAAGCACCAACGAGTATCTCCTTACCAGTAAAATCCTTAAGCTTCACCCAGATGTACACAATGTAATAATTCTGGAGAGGTTGGAAGCCAAAGTTTCAGCTTGGTGGCAAAAAGAGCATAACAACAAACACTCAAAAATTACTTATTATGCCAATCTAACAGGCAGCAGTGAAACATAAAATCCTTTAAGAAATTTTTTACCTCCTCAAAAGTGAGGTTCAAGCTTCATCTCAAATTAATTTTAAACAGTCTTCTACATTTCTTCTTCTTCAATACCCTTACTAGACTTTATATCCAGTTTGCCTAACCCAAGGGAGAAACGTCCTAAGCCAATGCATTTATATGAAAATATTATGGTTGAGTAGCTCAGATTCCAAGTGATATAAATTGGCAGTAGTCATTGTGATTGTTGGAAATTTTAATAAAAAAATAAGCTTTATTTTGCCAAAAAATCCTTATGCCTGGAATCATATGTCTGAGGAAGCGCTGCACATGTAAGTGGAAACAGCACATTATACCAGTAGAGCTTGCAAAAAAGCCAGTTACAGGATAATTTCTGTATGAGTGACATGTTTCACATTAAAAGGAGGAATGGGGGACTGTCTTCTGTTTCAAGACATTACAGCACAAAGGAAACAACTTAGGTTATTTAGAAGGTTTTCAAACACTCCTTAGAGTATGACATCTGTCATTGTCCCAATGATATCAGTACACAAAAACCAGAAGTTATGGCATGTTAGTGTCCAGGGGCAGAGAAAAGGAGAAAATTATGATCATAGGTTCTAAAATGTCACTGATTTGAAGAAGTTTGGTTACTGGGTGCCCATCCAGGTACTCCCATGGGTACTCCCAAAACATGAAATCTGCATATTCCTAAAGATTGTGAAGCTTCTCAACAAGGGCTCATTATGACACAGGTGAATGTTTCTGAAGTAACTTGCACAGCACCTTTTAAGCACAGCCCTGTCTAGCAATTAATACTCTGTAATGTGGCAGAAAGAAAATGCTCTTCATAGTTTGTATTTTTTGGAGGTATAGGTTGGCTATGCTAAAAAAGCACACAGACAAAGAATAAACAGAGAGTGTTGAGATGGTTCTGCCAATACTTTTCCCTCATAGCGACTTCCCCATCAAATGTCTGACAAGCGTTAAAATAATAATAATTTTAAAAGAGAAAATACTATCATCCATTGGAATAAAACCACTTGTGAAATAGGAACACAAAACAGCTAAGCCAGAGAGAGAAGCAAAAAATACTCTCTACAGCTACTGTATTCTTGCTCCATTCAGGGGTTTAAGGAAATTGCTGACTTTGAAGGACAGCAAATTCTACCCAGTCCCATCTGATCACTACAGTGAGTGTCTGCACACAACCTGTCTCAGAGCAGAGACCAGTCTCTCTCTTGTCACAGCTTCCTCTTGTCATATCCCATGAACTCTCAGACTTCAACATACATTGTCTTAAAGAAACACAAACCAAACAGTTCCTGTTTGCCACTGGAGCTGTGCACTACAGTTTACACCTACCAGTCAGTTTTATCTTTCAGGAACTCAAGAGAGGATTCAAATTACTCTAGTAACTCTAACTGTGTGAAATGGGAAGAAGCCTCCTCCCTGGTGATTCCAGCCACATGTTCCTGTTCAGCTAGACTTCCTTACAACATCTACTCTCTTTCTCTTAGCCTTCTTTTCATTTAATGGAAGAAAAGCTTCACCAAGAGTTGAAACGTATTTCCATGTTGTGTTTCTGTGTCGTGCAACTAAATCAGTTTTTGAGGCCAAGTTAAATGCAAAGGTGCCAGCACTGCAGTGGCTGAAGTTACAAACATATCCCTCCTTCGAGTGTTCTTCCACACAAACACTTGCTTTGTGAGACTGGGGACTTCCTCGTATGCCGACCAACAACTTCTTTCAAAGTTTCAACACTCGTTAAGGAACGTGAGATGCCAGCATTGAAAGACAGAAGAATTGGATCATGAGTGTCTAAGAATATTGACTGGGGTCTTGTAGCTACTGGGAATTAAATTTTAACACAGAGACATACATAAAAGCAGCTCCGCCAAGGGAATATCATGATGTCAAAGCCAAGCCATCAGAAATGAGGAAACACCCTTTAAGAATAAGCATTTTCATACAGCCTGAGGCAAATATTTTACTGAAAAATGCTGAGTGCTTCTGCAGTTAAAGACTGGGTTACATACATAAGATCAGACATATGGGAAACTCCAACTTCTGAGTTATGGTATTGCAACCCCTGATGTCCTTTTAATCCCAGTTTTTATATGTAACAATTATGCATTTTCAATCTACATGCATTTGCAAAACACACACAAAAAACACTAGTTTGATGCAGCTGCTCAGATTTACTGCAGCAATAAAAACTTAGAGTCTATGCAGTAAAGACTTATCTGGAAGAATTTCAAACTAAAAGAATTTGTCACTCTAAGCAACAGAATGGGTTTCTGCAAAATGAGGAAACCCATTGCTGGTTGGAAACCCATTTGGCTGTGGAAAAAGGCTCTTTCAGAAAGGCAGTTATATATATTTCTGAAGTTCTGACTACAGTGGATACTGGAGTACACTGGAGTGCACCAATGTTAGAGCAAATACAGGAAAAACAGAACATGATAGAAAAAATATCTGACTTGAATATGTGCTTTTTATTACACAAGGTACTCAAGAGATACAGTATTTTCACTTCAAATACAGCATTTCTGGGCAACATGTAAAAAAGAAATGCACAGCATTTACAAGCACATAACTAGACCTGATATCAGTTCCCACAGCTATTGTGACAACAAGCTGAGAATGCTGGGAGGACACATTCTGCCACTCCAAAAAAGAATCAAACACAGATAATTGATTTCTCTCATTTGAGTTTCTGCAGAGTCTCAATGATGCAAAAGCTTATCTGAAAACAGAACCAAAAATGTGTACAGAAAATACTTCTCATACCAGTAACTTGTATGAAAAAGAGATCATAATAAGGACAACATTAAAAATACTTAGTCAAACTGGAAGACTGACTTAAATCAATCAGTAAAAAAGTGGAATATATAAAAATTCCTTCAGAATTCTTTGTTTGCTTTTGTTCCCAATCTGCAAGCACAATTCTCAGGGACAGGGACAAGAGGCGTGACACAGGCTGCAGATGTCAGGTCCTTGTGACAGGACTGTATTGTTTCACTAAGCATCCAAAGAAACTTCTGTTCAGTGATAGCAGCTTTAGCCCTGACATTACCTAATACAGGGAACCAGACACCCTCTCCTCATGATACAAAATGTGTGTAACAACAAAGGGTTTATCGTGTTTTCAAAGGAAGTATACTGACATCTTAGATAATGTTACATCTGTGTGCCTGTAACCTACACTAAACAACTTGAATTTGAAGACTACAGCCTGTGGCAGTAAAATATGTAGTTTTGGTTTAGAAGTGCTGTTAGGTTAAGAGACTGAGCTTACTCCCAATCAACAATAAGATGCCTGATTCAGCAATCGTGGTACTGAAAATGTTTCATTGATGTACCTAACAAGTTAGGAAAATAAAACAGCACATAAAGGGGAATTCAATTCAGAAGGAAGACATCATCTAATTTCTAAGGAAAAAAAATCCACTGTTCTTCAGTGAGACCAAGGTTTATTAGTGACTTAACACAAGACTTTTCCAAGGCCTTTGCCTCTCTATCAGCTTCACCCTGAAGAGGAACAGACAGCAATACAAGAGGGACTTGTACATCATTTACTATGCATTCAAAGGTAACAGCTCAAGTTGCTAGAAAAATACAAACATGAAAAGGACCCAGCATTTTCTTTTATTCCCATATTTTGCCAAAACGAAACAACAGTCAAGTGAAAGAAAAACTCTTACACGACAATTTAATCTTTTCAATGCCTTTGGAATCATCATCTTTGAGGGCACCTTCCTGTGCCAGAGTGATTCCCACTGAGGCATTGTCAAAACTCCTTTGCAGTCTGACTGACCAGAACATGGATGTGTGTGAGGTTCTGCCTGGACTCACCTGGGAGAGTGACAAAAGGGATTACAGCAGGACAGACTGGAGGCAATGACGTGCTTCTTGGTCTCTGACCGCCCTCAAATGTCTCAGCACCGTGAGCAGTAGCTGCCCAACAAATATTTGAAAGGCTTTGGCCCAACGGGGCTTTACCTGCTGGAGCTGCCATGAGAATCACTGTGCAGAAACTACATTTGGAGCTAACTCAGCCACCCAGTCCTTCTGAGACAGAAGCACCTCCTGCTGAGCTCTGTTTTCTTGACTGAGGGTAGCAGAGGGGATTAATCTCCTCACTGTCAGATGCAAGGAACCTGCAGGCTGGAATTTAGGTACAGTATAAATTATGAAATTTGCTTTTCATTGCAACAGAGTAAAAAACTTAGGTGGGGAGGAGAAACATATGTTTTCAAAGTGTAATCCCAGAGCTGCAAAGGAGACTCTAACATCCTTACACTTTAAGGGATTTACGGGTCTGAGATGAGACAGATATAAGCAATTACCATGCCCAATTCTTGGAGACTCCATTTGTCACATAATTTTGGTTTTGCTTGTATTCCTACTCCTTTTGGTTTTCTCTGAATTGACCATCAATGAGAGCATATGTGGAATTAGGCAAATAAAGCAGAGAAAGAGTTTACCTCTTAATTTGCAGAATTTATTTTGCATTCAAATACACATAATTTTATTTGATTTAGGAATGACCTGAGTGAAGCAATTTGGTCCTATAGTTTTTCAAGTTGATTATGGTTGGCCACGGCTATGACATGTAAACATACCAGATTCACATATAATAACTGTATCAAACTGATTTTTTAGGAAACTTCTATTAGATCTCTTACTATATTTTGAGAGAAGTTTGGTTTTTCTCTGAATGACTTATTTTTTTACAAAGCTGTCCACAGCGTTCGTGTTGCTTCTTTTAATTAATGACATCATTACTACTCCCTAAAGAACTGAAAAACAAACAAACACGCAAACCCCAAAAGAACATAATCACTTTCCGTCTTCCAAAACAAGGTCTTTTGTTTGGTCCTTCCATGCCATCAAAACTCTTTTTGCCACGGTTTCCTTGGTAAAACACCACAAACACCACCATGATTCAGCTACCAAATAAGTATCCTTTATTAAAAAAAAAAGCCCGAAACAACTTCTGCCTCTGAGACCTGACACTCCTCAAATGAAGACCTACAAGGGAAAGTAGTTATCTCCATGCTATGTCATAAATCCATAATGTTGATATTAAACATTATATTGTTATTTCCAGGGAAGCATGTATTGGTGAAACACTGATGATAGATACACCTCCTGTGAATTTCAAATTATTTCAGTGACCAGTAACTGAAATAAATATTAAACAACTTATTGTAGAGAATAGCATTTAGCACAGATTAATGCTATTGAACAAATTTATCAGAAATGAAAACTCTTATGCTAATCTCAGTTAATCTGCAGAGCTGTGAGACAGACAGAGATGCTGGTGTCAGTTCAAGTAACGGAGATCTTTCTTTGATTCTTTGGTGACTGATATTAATCAATTTGACATTTATAGCTGGTAAGTATACACTGAAAAATTAAATACAGAAATACAGAAAAAAGTCAAAAGACACTGTTTAATTTACTAATGTCATTTCAAATGTGTGTCATGAAAGAAAAACAAACACAACACACACACATTGAATCAATAAAAGTACTTATTGCAGTTCTTGAGGTTTTTTTCCTAAATCACTGGTGAGAACACCATAAACCCTCTTTTATTCTTTTGAGACCATCATTCATAGAAGTATTCAAGAAGTAACAAATCATTCCCAGAGGGAAGCACACCTCTGTACATCCTTCTACAAGAATTTTCCATTTTGTTTTCCATCTTCATGCAAGACAAAAATGAAGTAGAAGGAAAGCAAATTAATTTATGCTAAATATGATGATAGAAATTTTTCCAAGGTGCTTTGAAGACTATTATCTTTTAATTAGGTTTCAGCCTTTTTGCTGGCACTGGATGTTGTGCTAACATATAACCATCATTTGAAGAAGTCCTAGTCGCAACACCATATCAAGCAGCGTTGCAGTTGACATGAAGTGTTCAATCAAAACTAGATTTTAAATTGTCTGATTAAAAATACTTTGCCATCAAGGCACTCAGTTTTCAATATCTTTTGAGAGTATTTGGCAACAGATATACTGGATGGGGGAGATCCCAGTATTTATATGGCAATTAAACTCTGAATATCAAAAATACTTACATTTTTAAGTGCCTGGTTTGAACCATACTATTTTAAAAGCCTATATATTTAGAGGTTTTCCTATCTGGTAGATTGACTAAAAAGAAATAAAAAAGAAAAAAAAACACAAAAAAAAACCCACAAAAAAACCCCAAACCCCCCAAAACAACAACAAAATAATTCTACATTCCTCCTTGAAACTGTAAGTAGAGAGTTTTCTTTATTCATTACTTCAATGATAAGCAAATTCAGGGGTTTAGTGAGTTAAAGGAGATTTAAAGGCANAAAAAAAAAAAACACCAAAAAACCCCACAAAAAAACCCAAAACCCCCAAAACAACAAGAAAATAATTCTACATTCCTCCTTGAATCTGTAAGTAGAGAGTTTTCTTTATTCATCACTTAAATGATAAGCAAATTCAGGGGTTTAGTGAGTTAAAGGAGATTTAAAGGCAGGTAGTATATACAGCTAAACATCCAGACATAAAATAGTCCAGGTTAGACACAAACAGGGAGCCTGAGCTTCAGAAAGGATATTGATTTTCCAGCTAAGGCCATGACTCAGACTGCACAGTGGGAATGATTTGTTCTTGGGGTTTGATTATTGCTCAGACTGCCTTCCTTCATGTTCCTGCTATGGAACTCACATGGTTACTGATGGAAATGGAACATTAGTCCAGAGAGAGCCCTGTTCTGAAATTGTGCAGCAAAATATCTGTGTTCTTATTTGGCTGAGGCAAGAGGAGAAAGGCCAAAGTATACATTTTTAATAGTGTTTGAATTAATATCTACTAGAAAACCCACAGTGGGGTTGGTAGGAGGGGAAGCCAAAACCAGAATTCAAAGGGTATAGGCGGGTAAACCAATGAACAGAACTGTTTCCCATTTCCTAAAATATGTAAAGCTGAGGGAGAGGAAATCAAATTAGTAAGATCACAACTAGGAGAATAAAAGTGAGGATATGAATGGTTTGATCTATGACTGTTCTCTGCAGTGTACCAGTGCTGCTGTGTCAGAAAAGGCACTGCATGAGAAGAACACATGGAGAAACAGCCAGCAGGCGTGGATGGTGGCCTCAGCGTTTTCATTCAAAACGGCTTAATGGCACGACAACTTGGAGAAACACTAGCTTAAACAGCAATCTACTCTCTCAAAAGAAAAAAAAGATAATGTTTCATCAGTCCAGACAAAAAGTGCCTATTTCTTTGCTCACCTGTCATTGTGTAGCTTTAAAATAAAAGACAAAACCTTTCACACACAAGAAACCACAAAGCAGAATTGCATATTGTGTACACATGTCAGGAAGAGGTGGCATGACTACCAGATGTTTGTCCATCTTAGTAATCAGACACCATGCAGACTTGAATAATAGGTAAAGCCCCTTTTTCCCCACAATGACATATGCTTCCTTGAGGATGACAGATCAGTTCAGCTTTGGTGAAAGTGATTCATCGCTTTATAATGACAAAGTAGAAACCTCATGAGGAACATGCTGCTCTCCCTGTTCTTTATTTTTCCATGGGTGAAGAACAAAGTGGCATCAATTAATTATTAATTACAAAGATCTTTTTACATGTAGGATGGTAAATTATTTGCTTTGAAACAAATTATAGCTAATTTGTTTCTGAGCAGGACTTCTGAAATATTTCAGTATTTTTCTTCATGTTATATACAAAGATTGAGAGATTAATTGTCCAGATGTTTCCTTGGGTTTTGTTCTCTCTTTCTCACATAATAAAAATCTTTCAGCACTTTTTTTTTCCCAATAAACCCACAGTCCATCTGTTATACTTTGCTGGAGACATAAAACAGCACTACATGTGTGTTACAATCATTCTAAAAAGTAAATCTTCACCATTTTCTTTTACAAATAAGGTGAAAGATTCCATTTTTATTTGTAAGGTAATGTCTTGATATGTTGCCCTTTGCCCTAAAACACTAGCTCTGTTCACTAATACCTTCACCTTTGCTTCTAATGTCATGGGCTAAAATATTCAAATTCCAAGTCAGACCATCAAGTATTCCTGTCTCTTTCACAACAGAAACCTGGAAAAATATATCAGAGCAAGCCTGTAACAGCCATCTCCTATTTAAATGCAGCACAACTGCTTTAGAACAGTTTAGATCTAATCTGTCTCAGGCTGTCAGGAGTAAAATAAATAATGATAGCACGCATTTTTATTTCTGTATGTATTACAAGAAGCATTTGTTCTGTAAACTGAGCAAGTGAAAACACAGTTTAAAATGTAGGAAGTGTCAAAACCTACTTCCTAGATTGCTACTACAAAATGACAGTCCTGAAGTAGAACTGATAAGGAATTTTTTAGTTGTAGCCATGCAAAATCAGTCGTTTTCAAGCCTGGTTTACAAATGCATTTTTGGGAAGCAAAATTTCAAAGCTGTTATTGACTTATAGTTTAGTTGATAATACAAAAGAAAAAATAAATCTCAGAAATCTTTCTCATCTCTAGTCAGTCAAAGTAACACACCCAAAAAACCAACAGGAAGACATTTAATAGACATTAATACGTTAGACCATGCCAAGAAAACCTGTACCAGCACATGTGTTGTGGTCAGAATTTTCATAGATTTGAAGGAAAACTTTATGTAAGAACAACATTCTGATTAAGCAGATGAGATTAGAAGTGGGGTCTAATACTTGGAAGATTTCAGAGTCTTGAAGGTTCCCTAAGTGTCAAACATGTTAGCACAGGGCTAAGTCAAAATTTGTAAATTTGCAAGAGCACTGATGCATCTTTCTCAGAGGGCATTTTGGGTTTTCCTCAAGTCTTGCAAGAATCAAAACTCTTCGTGAAGCCATGTCCCAAATGAAGCAACACCATGAAGAAGGCTGGCTTGATGCAGCAACAGTGATCCCCACCCGAACAGTCTTCACTGGAAGCAAAGTACAAGGTCTGATAAACTTAATGTTTTGGCTTCAATTAACCTTGAATCTCTCTGAAAGTGACCTGCAAAGGGGTAGTGTGGAGGACCACATCAGGAGTCTCATGAAAGGGGGTGACGCAAAATAGGGATTTGAAGCCAATGTGTTTGAAAGAACGTGCACCACATCCATTTTTTGGGCCCCCCAGAGGAAAACTTTGATAAAATTAAATGAGTTTGGCAGAAGACCTCTTGGGTGGCGGAGGAGAAGGAGTCATTTGAGAAGAATCTGAGAGAATAGACTTTCTGGCCAAAGTCCTTAAGTCTTTACCAGAAGTGGATGGTTAGAATCTAATTTCTTCAAGAAAAACCTGGCCGAAAGGTGTGGGGGAGGCTGACTGTCATGACCAAAGGGAGGTGTAAGTATCAGTAGCTGGCAGAGGCACAGTGTTGGGGAAATGAGAAAAGCCAGCCCTTCCCACACATAAGGAATATGGTACTTTCCCTAAAATAACAAGCCAGGCACATCTAAGTAAAACAAACCACCTGCATTAATTAGCAAACAAATAACAAAAGACAACTTGTTTAAATGTTTACATAACAACTATTTCACATGTGCAAAAATTATCATAAAAATATAATTAACATGAAAATGTACTTCAAAGGGAAGGAAATTTGAATTTTTATCATAATCATAATTACAAGTTTAAGAGATTTGTTTATACCTCGACTTACAAAACCACATCTCATTCAAAAATGTTCATCCCAGCATAAGCTATATCCTTTGAGAATGCAGGTGCTCTTCTCTACCAAGTTATAAAACTGATTTTTTTCACATTTCAAGATACACAATTAGTGATATTGTAGTCATTAAGCAATATCCTGTTTATCTTAAGACACCTCCCTTGCTAGATTATTACTGCCAATGTTCTGCCCTAACACCAGCTGGTTTCAGTCTCTATCCTCAACACAATGAAAAAAATGTGCTTTCAGATATCAAGGAATACCTGAAATTACTTAAATATAGACAGAACTTAACTCATGATTACCAGTTACAATATGATTTTAACAACCATCTCCAAGAAGCCACTGTTTTAAGTAAAATGTGATTTAGTTCAATCAAGCAGAACAATCAAATCCATAGGTGTTCTTGTCAAAGATGAAACATAGAGGTATTGTACTGGCTCCTTGTTTTCCCAGCTGTTGACTGAAGAAACTTGGAGTCTGTAGACTATTTAAAAGAAGCTAGGAAATGTCAAGAAGGAAAGCAAATTAATTTATGCTGTGTGTATTTGTGATATTTCTAAAGAGTTTTGCATACTCACTGGAAAATGTTTAGGATGCATAAATAAAAAGACACTAAAAGCCACTACTCGTGTCATCATTTTTTGGAAATCTGGTGGTAAAAAGATTGGAAAGTGAGAACACTCCTGGAAAGTGAGAACACTTTCAGAAGGGCATTTTTTTTCCTGGAAAGGCATGGGAAGAGCATAAGGAACAAGGCAGGAGAAGAGATTACAAAGCTTGCTTCCTCCTTGCAAGCACAGAGTTCTTAGACATCAGAAATGAAGAAAGAAAGATGTAGCTGGGTCAGAGACCAAAATTCATACGTAGCCCAGAGCTCAGGCTGATTCTCTTTCTCTTGGAGTTTGGACTCTGTCCTTTGGGTTTATCCTGAGGTGTTTTAAAAGGCAATGTAAACATATTGTATCAACTCAAGACAACACCACAATGCAAACACTGCAACTTGATATTGGGATGCCAGACTGACCACAGCTGCTTTGTGGCTCTCAGCATTTTTAATCAGCACTGCCACTTCTCATTTTCTTCAAGGCTGAATACTATTGCACATTTGGACAAGAACAAAAAAACCAAAACCCAACCAACAAAAAAACCCAACCACCAAAAATCTCCAAAACCATCACAAAAACCTGGCCCAAAAGTTCCAGTGAGCTATGCAATTTTTTTAAATCAACAAAGACTATCATTCACATCCCTCTCTTATTACTGTAGACTAGTTATTATCTCAGCCAGCATGTGCTGAAATCAAGAGGAAAGAAGAAAGAAAGAAAAGTATTTTTCTGATAAAGGCATCCAAAATGGCAGTCACTTGTTAATGTCTCTACTGCTGCCAGTTTCTAAGTTGGCACAGATATCTGCATTTATGTATACTGACACAAGTTCAATCTTCTTATATTATTATAGAAATAACACTATTTAAATGTCTGGGGGGAAAAAAAAAGGAGAAAGGTGACTGAAAGCTTGATAGAAGCCTTTCTTCAGTTTGGACTTCTAAACTTGATTACCTGCGTAATCTTACCCTGGATTTTGGTGTCTCTGAAAGGAAGCTGTAACATTAGCTTTTTACTAATACTTAATAAACATGTAGCAACATCTATTATAAATGGTGGGTACCATATGCAGAGCTGGGTGGAGTCATTCTTTATAGCAGCTCACCATATGGTATCCCTATGAATGTGGCCCTAACAAATGTGATCTATTGAACCTGACTTTGCTGCTGTAGTGTTAAATTACTTTGCTTCTTCTTCTCCCATTCACCTGCAACAGGAATAAAGTTAATTCCCCTATTTCATGCTGCAGGACCATGTTCTCCAGCTGCTCCGATCATCAGGATTTAACAGACTCTGTTGCATTACTTGCATTTGGGTTGCAGAGTATGAGCAGAGGAAGGAACAAAATATATGGTTAATATTTAAAGGATCAAACTAAAGGAGTGAATCCCATGCCTTCTCTCTGCTGCCACTCTACTGTATAAGGAGGATACTAAACTTTACCTGGCTAAAGATTGCTGGGCCAGAGTGAATGATTAGAATTCAGTCACCACTGCGTTTCTCCTTTTGTGTGTGTAGGGCATCTGATTTCACCGAGGAAGTACAATAAGGTGCTGCATCTGGCCTAAGATCATTGAAAGTGAACAGAGGAACAAACAAATGACCTCCCTGTATAGGATCTATTTGTAAAGCAGGTAACCTACTCCCCTTAATTGGAGCTACACACTAGCACATGAAAACCACCTGTTTCATGGACAGCCTCTCTAATAAAGGCTCAATTCCTGTCTTCTGTCCTCCATATTCTCCTTTATGTTGTAACAATTTCTTACCTTTAGGGGCTTTCTGTCAGCCAAGAGACACTACCATTGTGGATGATCTCGACCTACATATGGGCCCCCTTTCTTGGGGACCATATGCCTGTATTGAATCAACTGGCTGGCTTCTATCAAACAGACTCTTTAATAGCCACATTTTGCTTTAGGTTCAGTAAGGGCCCTTAAGTTCAAGGTCTCCTGTCCCTGTCAGTTTTGGTTGAAATTATCATGGGTTCAAAGCTTTGAGGAAAAAATACTAACAAGCAAAAAAACAGTGATTTTGCCTAAGACTTAATGCCCTAGGAAACCAGACTAAAAGATAATTATATTAATAGTAGCCCTGGATATGTTACCAAGGTGTGTGTGTTCCTTTCTCTGCATTTCTTCAGCTAGCTTTCACAAAGTTACAGAAAATGTTTCATTTTAATATATACACAAATAACTCCCTTTGTAGCAGATTTATTAATACTTTTATCAAAAAAACTTTCAGAAAGCAAAAGAAAATTTATCAGACTAATGCCTCTTCTAAACTATGAGAAAAAGCTTAAACCATAGAGAAAAATGTTCAGGGATCCAGGTATCTCAATTCCTTATCATTAATAATAAAACTAACCAAGTGATACATAACAGCTGTATCATTGCTGTTCCCAGTACTTTTTTCCCCACTACCCATTAAGTCATACCATGCTCCATCTTCAGTCCTGTACTTTTAAATGTTAAAGTAGTGTATAATTTTATCTACCTGAGTGGTTCCAATGAAATCAGTGAAGCCATTTGCAGGAGCAAATCCATGTATGTGGTTGGGTGTCTGCCAGATCAGGGGCTTAGATAACAGGCATTTTATGGCAGCAACTTTGTTAATCAGAACATATATTAAAAGATAATGGGAACCAGTGTCTGAATCACCAGGAAATTTCAATTAACTAAAGTATAAATATAAGACTTTTAGAACCATCACACCCATCACATTGCTTACGTGCCAGAACCGTTCCTCTGGTGCGTGTCTAGTTTGCATGGCTAATTGTTTCTGGGCTGAGATAATCTCAATTCTTTGTGCAATATCAGTCACTAAACAACATCAGCAAGAATGATTAGTATGTGTTAGTAGAAGATTATTCTGTACATAAAAACTTCTTGTTAACAATTCAACGTGTATTCAATATATGTGCCAATGGTATATCATCATTCTCATGGGTTTTAGGTTCAGGGCAAAAGAAATTTTCACATCTGGGAAGGTTTCATAGATCATAGACTGGCCTGGGTTGGAAGGGACCTCACAGCTCATCTCATTCCAAGTCTCTTCCTTGGGTACGGACACCTTCCACGAGACCAGGTTGCTCTGAGCCTCATCCAGTCTGGCCTTGAACACTTCCAGGGATTGTATTAAACAACAAACTCTTGCCTAGTATGCAGACTGCTGAATTCAATTACTTGGTTGTCACTAAATTCCATGGAGCAAGTTGTCACATAAAAAAGAAGTAATGCAGAATACTTAACTTTGCTCTGTATCTTAAAAAGGAAAAGAGCAAGAAAAAACGCAGTCAAGAGCAGATAAAAAAAAGAAAGGATATGATTCCTACTGCCTGTGCAATATAACAATGTAGGCACATAGATGAGAGAACAAAATACACCATATACAGAAGACAGTAAAGTTGACTTGAAGCTGTGATCTCTTAAGTTCCTGTCCCAGTATAAAAGGACTTGGAAGTGTTTACATTTGTGGTGGGCAAAGTGATACTAAAATACAGATCAGGAATGCTGGAAACCACCTGACAAAGGATCCCTTCTGCTGAACCAGCAGAAGTGACAGTGGGAATTTTTGCCACTTAAATTCCACCATGTGGATGCAGATGAAGTCTCACACTAGAAATGAAGACAGGGCATGCATGGGAAACAGAGAGGCCGCTGATGAGAGGAAAAAAAGTGCTGAGCCACTGCTGTTTTAGCTGGAGCACTGACAGCAGAATTGTCCCTGGGAAGTTTGGTTGCTGTTTTTGCTATCTTTATTCTGAGCAAACAGGAACTGATTATATTGTATATTCAGGATAATAGCTACATGATCCATGTAGGATGAATGATGCACTACAGACACTGCACCGATTCCTCTTTTCACATGAGTAAAAAGGGCAATGAGAGAAGTGCTATATGAATGTTCACAGATATTAATTGCCTTTCCCATCCTCTGCTGGCAACACACAATGTGACTACTCAATTTATGCCAACAGTGCTGCACTTTTGCAGAGCTCATACACAGAATACAATGATGATGAAAACTATTAGGGATGCTTTGGTTGCATACAGGAGATTTACTCAGGTCCCTTCAACATTCTGTGCTTTGTTAATACAATTAGATAGTAGAAAAAGAATTGGCAAGAAAGGTTATATGAACAGGTTATTGAAATTATTGTGGGCTTTTTCCATGCTACAGTGGTATGTTCAGAGAATCTCCAACACATTTCTTACTGCAGCAGGCTTGTTGCATGAGTAAACTCAAAGGGGACTTTCTGTCTTGCTTTGAACAAGAATTTTAGTTTTCATTTTGCCCAGCTTTAATGTAGATGTTATGGACAAAAGAAAACAAAAGAGAAAATGGGTACTGCCTTAAAGAATCCCACAGAAAGTACAAGCACATGCATTAATACATGCTCAGTAATAGTATAGCTGTTTACAGCATTCATATGCATGTTGCTGATCTACCTTATTAGACAGGAATGCATCAAAATCACTCGACACTGGTTTGATGCAGCACACTGCTTGAGCTCGAATTTCTTAGCCAAAGAGAGAGGAACTCCACATAGCACCTGCTTCATTCCCTCCTATCCTGCCTAATCTGAAAATGAACAATCTTCTTTCCAGTTTGGTTTCTTTCCACTTCTAGAAATCTGGTAAAATTGAGTCATGCAGATGAAACAAAAGGATTACTCCCAGGCATACTGCACCTTAGAATTAAAATTAAATGTCATTAAAATTAAAATGGATTGACAGATTCCCTCAGCTGACTTTGAGGACATACCTAGTATCCTCTTTACCAGACTTGGGAAGCGTAACCAAAACTGCAATTCAGTGACAACAACTCAAACATTTGTCACTCTAGTGGGAATAGCAGCTGCACTTCTATTTGGTCCCAGATTTCTCCTCTCCTCAAAGAAGGTAAGTTAGAATGGACAAGAAGGCATAACTACATTTCACTAGTCCAGGCTCCAGGTGAAGTCTTGAGACCCAATTGTGAGACTTGCTCAATCCCCCAGTTACTTTCCACTGGTCTTTTCCGTGAAATCATGTTGCAAATTGTGTTGTGATCTACCAACCAGCCAACTCTGCCCCAGAGCATTACAAAAACAGGTGAGAAGCTGTGTTATTGCACTGTGGATAGAAAACACGAACCTGAGATATTCAAATAGGTAGCAGGGCCCAGCAAGGAAAGTCCTGTCCACTGACTGCCATGTGTCCTTTGTTATGTCATTTGAATATGTAGGGTTGCACAGATCTCTGTAAGCTTATAGCAGTTTACAGAGATCTATGGCTTTAAGCCCTGGGAACTTCCTTGAAGTTTCTGAGGGGTGAAACTGGCCATGTAACTCTGTACCAGAGTCCTGGCAAAGCAGAATACCCAATATCAAAAGCATATTCACAATAGGTCCTGGGAGCAGCAATCAAGAACATTCATTTAAGACCAGTGAATCTGTAAAATCCATCAGTCTGTGGTATTCTGTCTCTCTCCAAAAGAACTATTACACTTTGTCTCTCCAGTACATTTACGGGATTATTGCAGCCCATTGCGTTTGCTGCACATAACAAATCGTTGCTGCCTGAGACAAACTGACTCATTTTTTTCATCTGTGTTTGGAAGAAGTAGAGTATTCAAGAATTTTATGCAACCAAACCAGCACCTAAAGTAAATCTATTAAAAGAACTACCCTAAATGAATCAAGGCCTAAACTGGACTATGAGAATCCAAAGGTACAGATGTCCAGTACAAGACTTTAAACATTTTGAAACACCTAAAAAACCCCCTAAACTTGAGCATGTCTCCTGCACAATATTCTTTCCCTTCCACATGACTATAAACTAGAAGGAGGGAAAAAGACTAATTTGGATTGGATTTGATTAATATCACCCTCAGCTTGATGCCTGTAACTGATTCCTACCTGCTGGTTTTAAAATGGAGCTTGATGACATGCAGCCAGCTACAGAGCATGCATGACAGCATTTTTGGCTCAGCAAGAAAACTAGCTGTACAAAAGAAAATAGAACAAAAACACAAGTAGTTTTCAACTGGATCACAGCACAGATACAACACAGCACATCAGTTTTAGAATAGGATGGAGGAAGAGAAAGGATGATGAGCTAAAAGCTGATGAATGTGCTCCTTACAGGAAGCACTTGCTTTTGGTTTCACATCAATCCCTTTGGATCTGCACTATCAGTATGTTTCCTAAAGCCTTTCCATTGACATAAACACAATCGTAGATGGCATGGGATTAAAAAGAATCATGTTTTAAATAAGAGAGGAGAAACCCCAGTGAGAAAAGTTACTAAAGCAGAGATTAAAGAATAAATAAATAAATAAGTTCTGATGTAATTTGGACAGCAGACCCCACTACAAAGGAAGACATTGAATAGCAATGAAACACCTGCTATAAAATAATTTTGCCACTTCTTCCTCTGATCACATTGCTATGTGTTTTCCTTTTTTTCTTCAACTGTAAGTCACCTCCGGTAGATTTTTCTTTTACTGTTTGTTTCAATAATTTCTGAATCTGATGGGAGTATAACATTATACAGAAATCTCAAAACTGTTTTTCAAAATTATTTTTGAAAGCTAACCAAAACATAACAATAAAGAAGTGAATGTTAAACACTAAAAAAAGTCATGGTAGATTGCCTTGAAATAGACTGAAGATCCCCAGAGGAGCTACTCAATATCAGAACACAGCAGCTATTGTAGAAATAAATGGATTATTACCAGAACTTGCTGATAAGTGAATACTAGTTTATTGTTTTTATTGTTATTTATTATGCCCATATTCCTCTTATGGGGTTCAGAGGGGAAAAGTGTGACTTTATTTTGAAAAATTCCCCTAACTGCATTGCAAAGTATGTATTTTTGGTTTTTCTCTTTTTCTTCTTTTTCACGCTTTCCCACACCACAGTGAACGCAACCCAGGCTGCCCCTTATCCATCTGCCAAATGTTCAAAACTTCTGTAGCTAGTTTTCTTCCACAGTGCCACTGCTGCAAGTGTACTCCTCCACATGCCTAGGAAATGCTGAACAAAGAGCAAGGCAAATCAAATTTTGCAAAACTTCTTGGCAATGCAAATAAAACAGCATTTCCAGGCTCAAAAGTAGTAATTTTATTTAATGAAAGAAAAAGGAAGCAATGCTTGCAATTCACAGGCTCTTTTGAAAGTTCTATAAATCAGCCCTACTCAACTGATCCATCTTATTAATTATTGCTTAAATGGATTTAATAAAAATAAACCCAATGTCCAATCAAAGTCACAGGAAATCCATCAGCACATCCTAGTTTTCAGCCTCTCTCTCACTATTCTTCCATTCTGGGGAGAGTATGGATTTCACAGACAAAGATAGAGGAATTGGAAAAACTCCACTTTAATAAATTCCAACTATCTGTTTACTCTACTCCTTAGCTACACAATTTAATAAAACTACAACATTTAAAATGCACATTAATGTTATTGTGGCATAGATCTATTCTACTTTAAAAGCAAAATAACTTGGTAAGTTTGTAAACTACACTATAAGGTTTCAAAGCAAATGGAGTTTTATCTCACAATGTAAAAGAAGTATCTACCTAACAATACATAACTTAAAAATAGCCATGCATTTAAATACATATAATGTAAATACAAAACTTAAATGTTCATCAGAAAGCATAAACGTGATGTAAATAAGCAGGAGTCACTTAGATGTGCAGTAAGTGCTAGTGGTATGCAGGATATTGTATTATTTCCTTATGTTTCAAGTTAAGTTTATTTAAAGCAATCCGTATTTAATGAATATTTTTCTCTGTAGAGACATATTAGCATTTTCAGTCAGAGGAAGGAGTTGAGCCAAGGAAAAATACAGCATTCCCTATTTATGTGTCCACATAAAGGAATTACCTCTTAATGCTGTATCAGCAGATGAGGCAAAAACATAAGCAATGATCAGTAAACAGAGCTCAGAAAAGTAAAATTTAAAGCCAGTGAAGTTTACTAAATCAGCCACAATATCAGTCTGTGTCAAGTCTTAGTAGCAGTCAGGACCTCTATTGGTATTGATGTCAGGTTCAGCACTGACAGATAACTTGGATTTTCTCATTGGTCATGGCAACAACACCCTGACAAGACACTTCTCTGAAGGCATCAGAAAAGTCCTCTACCAGTCAGCAATTGAGGTTGTGTAAGTGCATCCCTAAGAGAACACTCCTAGAGCTTAATTCAGGAATTGACAGTTTAAAGGGACAAGTTTTTACTTGGTCTTTTGAGGACCAGACCCACATTTGCAGTCAGTTTGGCTTGCACTGCTTATTCTGTCCCAAAATTTTGGACTTGAAATTCCTCTGAGCTTTCCTACACAAACATGGACATGATGCAGAGGAAACAGAAACTTGAAAAGCACCAGAAAGGACTCATTTCACTCTGAAGCGGCCCCCAGAGAATAACAGAAAAGGACTATAAAGCTAATTGGAGGTAGTGGATCATGTTACACGGTCATATTTTTCCATTCCACTCAGGTAGGCTACAGATTTCTGCCTTCTACGTACCTAAGTAGGTAACCAAGAAAATCTGTGAAAATTCACAACTGAAAGCCTGCAACTAAGATTTTTTTTTTTTGTCATTACATTACAATCATGTGCTTTCTAAACAACATTTAAGGTCTGAAACCAAAAAAAAAGGACATTGATGTAAGCGTAAAATAACTTTCCAAAATTATTCCCTCTATCCAAATATTACAGAATTTGGCATGAAAATAGATACTTTCTGTTCTGTTACACATTTCATGAAGAATGGAAGCTGCATAGAAATTCTTTGTTTCGTTTAAACTGCCAACTATATTCCACTCTGCTCACACCTTACACTCAAGCCACAGTGGTTTCATACTTTTTGTATTGTGACATGTGAAAACACAACACATGGTTTTGCAAAGTGGTCTGTGTTTGAAAGATCCATGAATGGTAGATACCTTTCTACAAGCTTCCAAGGACGCTGATGACACCATCGTACATCATTATAAACCTGACACAGCTCTTACTCCTCAACAAATTCAGATTTATTTCTGAGGGGAAAGAAAACTACCATCGGAGTTAGACTTGGATCCAAGTGATTAGTGAACAGACACTAAATTGGCAACCTCAGTCCTGAACAGCTCCAGCAGCAAGACCTCAGAGAATAAAAATGTGTGTCCTGAAACGGCGCCAGGTCAAGCTAGGTTTAAGCTGGCATGAAAATATGAGAGAGAGTTGTACTACATCTAAAAGTGCTTTCTTCAAGAATAAAAGCTGAAAATAACCAGTTGGACAAAAACCCTAATATATCCACTGAACACAGTATGAAATTACTCTGTATTAATAAGTAATGAAAAGTATCTTGGATATATAGCATGTGTTTAAAAAAACAGTTATTCCTGAGGAGTGCAAGTGTTAAAACAAAATTGCATTTCACAGTTTATAAGTTGAGCACACAAACAGCAGACTGCTTCCAGTATCCTGGCACACACTGTAAGTTATAGTATTACAAATTCCTAACTTACCTAATGTCTTCAATGTATTTATGTCTTGGGTGTATCAGCAGGGTAATCATCCCTGCCTTATTAAAGGCACTGTTTAGGGAATCCTGGCATGCATTTCTTTAATAATAAGCACTTCATTTTGTCAATGACTTCACCTAAAAAAAAATTTTTAAAAATTGTAGCTTTCCAAGATCTGTTTATTTTTATAGAGCACGAAAATTAACAACTCTACCTTATATAAAATCTTTTATCATCTTGGAAAAAGTGCTAGTCCAAACTGTTGCACCATTTAAGTGTCCCAGGTTTGGCTTCAACTGACAGTGGTTGGCATATTTGGACTCATGATATTTTTACTGCACTTTTCTTTGTCAATGCCAACTGTAAGCTATTTTCTTTGGTCAGATGGGTACTCCAGACAGCAAATCTCCCTTCTTTCAGTACCAGTGAGATAGCTGTCAGTTAGAGGTTTGGCAAGCTTCAGACTCTGTTTCACTAACCAAGATCCCAGAAAAATAAAAGATATTGAGACAGGCCCATAAATCATAAGAAGAAAGAAAACATTTGTATTATACTAGGAGCCCAGTAACACCAATGAACTTCAGAATCTGGCAGCCATTATGTTACAACAGAATTTTCAGAGGCCATAAACATTCACACTGGACTGAAACTTGGCATGAAGTGATGCCACTTGACTGATCCATGTCTTATCCTAAACTCTGTTTCTCATTCAAAAGCAGGGATGGTACTCAGCACTCCCTACTCATAACAGATTTGTGAGGTTTGTGCCACTGCCACAGCAAACTCTGGTGCCTGGTTAAAAACAGAGCTCTGGGGAAAGGAGTTCCTTCACTCATGTAAGGAAAGTTACTGCCATACTCTTTTTCTTCTTTGCCAGAAAACAACCCCAAACCAACCAATCCCTACGTGACTCCTCTTCCCTCTGAATGGACTCACACGTTATTGTGCACTAAATCAACTTCTGGGCATGTCCAGTTAAGTTTTACAACGTGCTGTTTTTATCAGCCCCTGATTAGCCCAAGCTATTCCATGAAGGTGGCACTGAATTTCAAGATGCAGGTGCCTCTCTCATACATAGTGCAGCCCATGCAGATTCATAGACCCGCACTACACGATTTGGAAAGTTATGCAGGAATTTACAAGATGCTTGGCAGGACCCTGTTTCCACTACAACCACTCAGGGTACTTTGAAGGCACAGGAATACAGACTGCTTGACATTCTAGACTCATCACAAAATAAGTAAACTGCCTCTTTTTTAAAAGCTATGATTTTTCTGAAAGTATTCTTGGCTCCATTATTTCTAACTATGAAGATTTCTGAAGCTTGATGAGGCTACGTCTTAAAGGAAGAGCGACCTTAGCATTGCTATTCCCCAAACCTCTGATATGCAGGATTTATTCCAAACTCATGATTAGTTTTTCCTGCCTTTTTCTGCCAGCAGACCAATTTGGCCACTGAAGTCTAAAAAAATATCCCAAAACTAAAGAACGTGGAGCTTTGCTTTTTTTTTCTTTCTCTCCCTCCCTCCCTCCCCCCCACAAAAATTTTTAATCCAGACACAGAAAATGTTTTTCTTTTCCCCTTCCTTCTTCTTTATTCTTCTCTCTACCAGACACAGGAAAATTTCAAGACAAAGATAATCTTGACCAAAGGCATCAGTTGACTAAAGGAAAGCCTAAACCAAAAATCTTCACATCAGGGCCATCAGATCCAAAATACTGTCATCAAGACTGGCATTCCACCCTAAAAATTGGGATATGGGGAAAAATACAGATTGCTGATTATGTTACAAATAATGTATTTTTATCCTAAGAGGTCCAAGAATTTCAGCTACCTTCTACTAAACAGATCCATTTTGTCAGTTCAACACTTCTCCATGATATTATCTTTATGGACTTTAAAACAAGGTTCTGCTTCTCTGTGTGAATGACATTGTTCCAAATATTCCTTGCTCCTCTCTAGCAAGAAGCCAAAACTAGAACATTAAATAAGGTGTCTACACATCTGAAGATTGAGGTCAGAGGTAGATCTCACAATATACCTGCATCCAGAATTTACAGTGAAGGTGAAGCCATTTTGACTGAGCAAACTGAATTTAGGTCATAGCACAGTAAGTTGAAGTTTAGGATTATACTGGACATTGTTAATCACGAAACTGATGCTTAAAAATACTTACACTGTAATCATGTGTATGGGGAAAACATCTGCAGAAGAAAAAAAAAAAAGAATAGGATCTTGCTTTTCCCAGATGGGTTGTAGAAGAAGGAAGAAGTGGGAAACAGTTCCCAGTTAGATATTGCTGCAAGTGTCTGTCAGCTGTGATGTGAAGGTGCTGAAGAAAATACCCCAAATACAGAGGTAAATCTAGGGTGTTGATGTTTGGAGTGGAAGGATGTTCCCTAGAAAGCAGAGACAGGCCTAGACATGCTGAGAAAAACTTGGGTTCAGTGATAACTTTAAAGCCTTCAAGGATGTCAGACCAATGCACTGGAATCAACTCAATATTAAAAAGTCTGGAATAAGACATAAGGCTTAAGGAATAACACAGTAAATGCTTTAGAGAGATACACTGTAATGTAAATGAGAAAGGGGTAAGTGAACAATTACCCATAGCTGGATGATAAGATCATTTGCTACAAGACTTGTGGTTACTTGGTGCACTTAACTGAAACCTTCAATTCACATCAAAGCCAGGAAGCTAATGTAGCAATATTAACCATGTATCAACTAAGCTTGAGCAAGCTTTCATTACACTGAATAAAAATAGATTTAGTTTTATTCAGTAAACACCTATCATGCATTTGCAGCCCTTCATGTATTTACCTTGAAACTTTACTTCCAAAGACAACTGACAGACCCTATGCACTAGCAAACCTGGGGGCTGGTTCAAAAAAACCCAACCAAAACATATTAAGCAATGAGCTTTCTCGATCTGTCCAGATCTCTCAATTTGGAGTTTAAAGGTGTCTTCATAAAAGATTCTCTTACGAAATGCTGGACTACACTTACTGGTTGTCAGAGGAGAAACACTTTGGGGAGGGATGAGGTGGGAGATGGTAAAAAGTGCTAATAAATGAAAGGATGGTGGGTTTCAGAGAGGGTCATTGTTCTTTTTTTTTTTTTCAATCCTAAGTATTTGTGTTCAGGTTCTGATTTAGAAAAAGATTTTTTTTTTTCTGTCACTGTACAATAGTACAGTTATAAATACATGTATAAAGAGAAGAACACCCCTCCCAGTAATATATCTGCCTATATGTGTTACAGTCTTAAGGACTTTGCAATGCCCTGAGCTCAGGTTTCAAGCTGAACTTGCTATTCCCTTGCTTTTAGAGGTTTAAACACATATTATTTACTTTTGAAAATTAATAATATGATCAGTTTGGCTAGAGGTTGACTTACTCACTAATGTTGAGTTTGGGGCCTGAATTTTATAAACTGCTAAGGCCTTTGTCTGCTAACATACAATACCTTTTTGTTGTGGAATATTATTTAAATGGATTAAAAAGGATAGGACTTGTCTTTAGGAACCAAGGTTCCCTTTATAAACCAACAATACATAATAGTATTTTCACACACTGAAATCTTACTGGAGGCTTTGTAACACCGCTGTGCACAACATGTGATGATATTTCACAAGTGCCAGTCAGTCCTAACAGTCTTTAAGTACACATCCATATCTTTAAATAACTTTAAAATAAAACACATTTCCTTTGTGATTGCTATTTTGTGTTGAGGTTCAGAACATAATTCAGACTGTGTGAAATGTACCTTTCCTCTATTTACCAGAAGTTATGAAACTAGACAGGAAACAGTAATATATTGAACAGCTTGCCCAGAACAGTGTATGACTTAGAAATATATAAAAGGATATATAAAAGGAGTAACACAAGTTTAAATACACCACTGAAATTTTTCTTAGAACTCAATAATTTAATTAGAAGTTAAATTTTTTGTCCAAGCAAGAGTGATTGAAGTGATACCACAGATGAACTGAAGCAAGCAGAAAATCATGAGAATTACAGACATGTCATGAGACACAAATATGCAGTCCTTGCCAGCCATGGGGTCATCTTCTGTGCTGGCAACCCTAAGAATTACAGGACAGATTCCAGGGTGTCAAAGACACCTTTTTCATACTGCAAGCTATATACAAGTCAGCTTGTTTCAGCTTTAAACCCAGTGCATGGCATTGGGTGGTAAAGAGCTGTAACAACTTTGAGCTGAGGACTCACTAATACCCCACACTGCCACTAAAGTCCCAACTTGTCATCTCTCCTCTGCTCCATGAGTAAATGTCACATCAGAACTGATGGCTAGTGAAAGGATTCACCAGTCACCCATGTGTGGGGATGCAGCCACACAGAGCAGGGGAGAGGATGTGGTCTTTTCATGTAAAGGTGTGAGACAACTGCTTACTCTGGTTTTCTCTTATGTAAGAAAAAACAGTTTGCCTTTCATCCTAGACAATTATGACTGGATACTGTTATTAGAAGTAACTCATATCTGGAGCTCTGGAGAATGATTGACTGACAGTCAGAAAGGGATATTTGAAGCAAGTTAACCATATGTGCAGAAGACAAAAGAGATTTATCACCTGTCTCCCCAGAGGAGGCCAAACCGAGGTTATTGAGTCTGTACAGAAAGTCAAATAATCACAGTGGCATAAAAACTGACTTAATTGTTACAAAAGATACAGATGATTATGCTGGTTAATGATTAAGTGAAATAAGATGTTACATATAAAACACTTAAAAGAAGCTATAACTAGTTCCGTAAAACAGAAAAGGATCAGAAGCTGAAACACAGAGAGAAGCATTCTAATACAAAAACAATTACAAATTTCTAGACTGAGAGATTTTATTTCTAAGGTCTACTTCATGTCCTGGCAGCTGAAACACTACTTCCTTGCTAGATCATGATTTTCAGCAAGCAAAACACAACAAAGAAATACAAAGCCGACTGGGCTAATTCCATCTTCTATGCTGACATGAGTCAAACATGACTCACAGAGCATCAACAACACAAGGAATATAGGTCAACTAAACCCATCAGTTTCTTTTTAAAAAGTTTAGCTTTTCTTTTATTCCTCTTCCCTTAAAAACAATCCAACCCCCCAAGAAAACCAAACAAAAAACCGCTACATCACAGCACTTATTATTAAAATATGGCATTGAAATGATCTTAGTATACAACTGAACTTCTACATTAAAAACTAGTTAATCTAATGATTTCTCTACCAGGACAGTGAGTACTTAGAGCACAGTGGGGAGGGTGGGCACCAGTAAAAAAACATCTGACACCTATCTACTGAGGGGAGTGGGGAAAAGGAAGGTTAAAAGAGCTGATATCATCATTCTCGCCCACAAGAAAATGAGACTGGACAGACTCCATGTTTTGGCTTCCAAGAGAGGAAGAAAAAAATTACTTCCTAAACCAAAGGAAAAATAATACACACAGACACATACATATAGGTATGGAAACTGTGTAGGTAATGGGATGTACATTCCCATGTAATTCAAGATAATAATTTGTTTGACCTTGAACTGTTATAGTTTGCCCCAGCTTAGCCACAAGATGCAAGAAGTCTTCTGGCATTAATATTTTCTTTGTGGATATCTTTGTGCACATTTCAGGAAGAACAATACTGTAGAAATAGATTCATCATTGTAGAAAACTTGCAAGTTTTTCAGCTATTCTGCAGGTAGGCAACAATTTGTCATGCAGTATGTATTACCTCAAGGGGTGTAATGAAGTCTGGCCCAACAAACCTAGAAGACTAGCATTTAGCTAAAGATCTAAATCAGTAAACACCTACTGGTGAAAAACAAGCTACTGTTGGCTTCTCCCAGAGTTTTTTCAGCTGCAGTGTGAGCTTGATTCAGTGTTACTTAAAAAGTTTCCTTTTTTTAGGTTTTAATTGCTATGAAACCTCTAAAAACTCAACTACTGCACCTATACACGTACAAAATACACTGGACATCTCTCTCTAATCACCTTGGCAAAGGTTTCCTTTGATTTAGCCTCCTTGTCTAAATCCACAGCACAGCATCTCAATGCACTGCAGTGCCAGTCAGTCAGTCCCTGCCCTTTGAGCCACATCAGGTGTTGAGCAGTTGAACTGTAACTCCTGTAACTAGAGCTGTGCTGGCTCCTGGGTACCCCACAACCCTGGTGTGGTCAGAAATGAGCCACCACTGTAAACTAAGACTGATCTCCTGGGTGCACACACAGTCAGCCCAGGCTTTTAGTGCACCAGTGAAACCCTGGGAGGGCAAATGTAGTTTCTCTTCCATGAAATGCCCTTCTACAATTCCAAAGTATATGGACTGCACCTCATGGTTCTCAGTTATACAAAAAGATGTGCTTGTAGATTGGGTACAACTGGGATCAAAAAATACGGCACACAAGACACAACAGGTAGCAAAAGGAATACCTCTAACAAAGAAATCCTTCACAATAGAAGAAATACCAGTGAGCAGAAATACCAAAGAGCAGAAAAAATCCCTTTACATTTCAAATTTGTATGCAAAAGACAGCTTCAACCCCAATTAATAATAGTTATTATTAAGAACTAGTGTTATCCCACCGTATATCTAGTTAGAGCTTCAGAAACATCCCTTTTCCTAAGACAGAAGGCTTTATACACGTGGCAGGTTTTTTTATACAAGTGACAGCCTCTGTCAGTCTCCTCTCAAAGACCTTCAGTATAGTCTGTTTGAGCACATCTCCTATGAACAGAAAGCTTTCATGAGATTTATACTAAATCCATCTTGCTGTAATATATGCCACATTTTAAATCTCGTCAGTCAAGGAAATGGTGTGTATATCAGTTCCTACCTCCTTATGTAGGTTTTTTGCATATTCCAAAAACCTCATAGTCATTGTCCAGTTTCCCTAGGCAGTTTCTCACAAGTCCTATTGTCCAGCCTGACGATCATTTTCATTCCTCTCAGTTAAAATATTTCTTTATCTTGAAACAATGTTACCCTACACTGGACACAGTACTCATACTGAGGTTTTATCGGATTACTTTGTGTGCCTTGAAAGTTACATTCCTGTTCATACATACCAAGATAGTATTTGCTTTCTTATAAGAGAGTGACATTGCTGACTAATGCTGTGCCTGTGTGCTGAAATAACACCTCTACCCTTCTCTATAAAGCTGTTTCTGTTCCCCATCCTTTACTAATGCACTTTATCCCTCTTGCATTTGAGCCTAAGTGAACTTGTCACTAACAATTTTCATATTGGATTTTTTTTTGTCTCAGTACTTTCCCTCATTTTACAAAATAATTCAGTCTTAACTCACTGTGTTCTACCTACAGCAACCTACTCTAACAGTATGATTTCCCAAGCAGGTTTGCAGACCTACACAGCAATAACCTCCTCAGAGCCACATTTCCCGAGCTTATCCATGTCACAAGAGACAACATCATATCAAAATGTGGCTAAGGTCAGGAGAAGGTTCTATTTTAACTTATTGAAAGCAGATCACTGTGTCTTTTTCTGAAGAGGTGTGCTCTTCCCTTGATGACTGAAATTGCTTGAATCTCAGGGAGTTAGTTGCTCTCACTGATGTAAAAGCCACACATCATCGCTGCTCTTTGCACATTAACATTGGGCACCAGGAGAAAGGCCATCTGGACAAACTTCTAACTTGCTTTTCTGGATGCTTATTGCTATTTGTTCACTGCCCCTTTTGAAAAACTGCAATTCAGCTTTGAATGAACTTTTTTTCCACCACTAAAACTAATTAGCACTGACAGTGAGGGACAATGGGTTTGTTTCATTGACACACATTTCTAACTGTATTGCTTCAATTAAAGTGATGTCATACACAACACTACATGAAAGTGGCCTGAATTTCAAAGAACTGATGTGAAGACTTTGTAGAGTTATTTCAGACCTGATGGCAGTGTAATGAAAGAAATGCATAGCTGTTGGTAGAAAATTGGATGAGATTCACATTGCACTGTTTACTCAGCAAAGGCCTGGAGCACACATAAGAAAATGATGGATTTATGTTTCAGAAGATAAACAGGTAACTTATTATTCTACTGCTAATACTAGTATTTTAAAGAGGTCACCCTCTCTTCATATATATGGTCACACAAATATATACTTCTCTGCTGGAAGCCTTTTCTAAAATATTCTCAATAAAAACAAGGACTTTTAAGGATGACAAATGTCACATACTGACATAGCATAACTGCTCTGCATTCCTTTGCCCATTTGCAACAAAGAAAATCCTTTCAGAATTAGAAATTTAAAAAAGTAAAAGTCATTTTTTAAAAGAAGCCAAATGTGCTATTGTAAAGTAACAACAACTATGGGAATATACTTGTGCATTCCATGCTTAAATACAACATTGACTACCCAGGAAACTTCATTATTTTTCTAATTAAAGTAGTATGGATATGAAAGGTAAAACCCACTGTTCACTAGTGCCATGTAATCCTGCTTGGAATAAAAACTATACTTCAGTGTGAAAGCTGTAATAAAAACAGTCACCTCTGATGGTAAAACCTGAATTCTAGCAGACAACTTCATTTCTAAAGATAGAAATCTGTATCTCCATATGTAGCATGAAGAATCCCTATACAGAGTGTTTCTAACTAGTACTTGACTATAAAGTTTGTTTTCAATCTTCCCCTTTGCTACTGCTCCAGGGTTATTCCACTTTTATGACAGAGATGTCACCTGCTTACAACTGCCCACAAAGAACTTCCATTTTGGTGAAAGTAAAAATGAAATAATTGCGTATTTTTAACCAATATGTACAAATTTGCCTTCTTCCAAAAGATACCAGGTCTCACAACAAATGTACAANATATTTTTTAACCAATATGTACAAAGACACAGTTTTGTTGTGAGACCTGGTATCTTTTGGAAGAAGGCAAATCATAGTATATCACTGTCAAAGTGCTAATGCCTGTCCAGAAGCTAGACAAAAAAAAATACAAGTAATGTAAAAAACCTAAGGAAGGTGAAGAAAAAGAGGGTTTAATTACTCAAACATCTCTCCCTAAAACCAGTTGTATTATATTTTTGTGTCATAAATGCTAGAGAAAAACAGAGTTCAAATTCAAGGGCACTGGTATTAAAAATTAGTTTAAACTTCAAATCATTATCACAACCAGGAAACTTCACTTTGCATTGTTTTAAGAAAAGTGAATTAAATTAAATTAAAAAACCTCAAAGACATTTATAAAGCAAAAGTCAAAACCACCTAAGTTGTTATTTCCAAGCTTAAATCCAGACTTACATACATTTAAAGTGCATCAACTTAGTGTGCAAATTGGCAAAAACTAAGACACCTATTTGAATCAGCTTAAAATGGAAAGGAAAATTCAATTTGTTCTTTTCAGGGGGAAAAAAAACCAGCTTAAAATTTAAACAGATGTAGCTGGAAAAAAAATAAAGAATAATTTTTCCCTCTAGACACAGGTCCCTCTTTGATCCAGCTGGCATGCTGACTACATTCATATATTGATCTCTGACTTAATTGTACCACATATTGATTTAACATCAAATTTCTGAAGTTGAGAGCTGGCTGAAATAATAATTAGATTAGTTCAAAAAACCTCAATTCAACATTCTCTGTGCTACCAATGAATTTAATTCTCTGGCCTATTTTGACTTAAACAGGACATGACTGAAATTATTAATCTAATTACTAACACTATTAACATTACTAACATAACTGATCTAGTTAATAACATTAACTGAAGGAGCAGTCCACAGTCTTCATCTTTGTGAAATAATTTTAATTTGTATACTCAATTTTAAAATTTCCACATTGCAGCAGAACTTTGAAGGTAGAGTTCAGACTCTGCCCAGACCTGTTCTCCATTCTCCTTTTAGCAAACATATAGTTCTATTAGAGAATTTAACACTAAAAACTCAGGAAACATCACAGCTAAGTTCATCCTAACTCTTTCTGTGCATATGGAGTATGAGACAGTCTTAAGTTCACAGTCATGTGTCTCAACTGCAATATTGATTTTTACATATTGATTTTTACACATACCCTCCTCCTCTTTTTTTTTTTTTTTTTTTTTAAGGATTTAGGACTACTAATTGTGACAGACATGAAATTACTCCCAGCTTGGAACAAACAATACAGAGTTTGCTGTCTGAATTTCTGCAATGCTTAAAAGTGTGGACCAATCAGACAATGGACAGAAGAACAATTTAAAAGAAATCTTGAAGATCTTCCTTGCAAGATGAAGGTAAACTCCTGAAATTTGACCTTTTATCTGCACTGAATATAAATTGTTACAAACCCCCACATTCTTCCGTAGTCTCTTGATACCTGCCTTTAGAACTGGTGTCTTTACTCCAGCTGTGAAACAACAATGGGTTAAATGAAAGTGAGCAGTGGCCCCACCAGCCAGTCATCAGATTAGCTGGCTGGAAAAAAAGCTGGGCAGCTGCAGATCTTCATGTTGGTCCATACCCTCACTAAAGGATGAAGATTTTTGGTTGTCTACTGGGGTAATAGACAATGGAAAAGGTTACAGCAGAAGACAGTAGATATTTCTGAATGAACATCTCAAGAACATTCCCTTCCTCTTTCCCTCACCAACAGGATGTAGTAAGGCTGAGGTTGAAAAGGGGCAGGACTGAGCACCTAGAAGTGTTTTCTCCCTACTGGTCTTTAGTGGGATATCACATCTGACAAATCCATGGAATTTCTGCCTCCAACCAATTTGATGCACCTGGACCTTGCTCTACTGTGTTGGAAAATAAAGCCACAAGAGCACACCTCTTCTTGCCTCCTCTTGATGTTCTGAATTTTAATTCCTGAATTTGTTTTCTTCATTGACTCCTCACTACTACTCCCCACCATGACTTCCCACACCCAATGATAAGTAAAGCAAAATAATTTTAAAGGATTAGAGCAAAGTAAATGTCCCAGTCAACAATTCAAGAGCACATATTTGTTGCACAGATGATCTCTGATTTGTCAGGCACACATTAACTCATTTTTTTTCCCTAAATAATAACCAGCAGGTTATTATTTACTCCCACAGTTCAAGTAAATGTTTCTTCTTTATTTAGGCTGGATTTTGGGACAGGATAAGGCTAAGCAATAAAAAATTCCTGCAGAAGAAGCCAAGAAAATAGCAACTCTGTAACTATTGTAAGAATGTGCAATCTTAGCTGCAATTAAATGAAGAAAGAATGGGGGTGGTATGGGGGACGACCTGTATCATATGATTACCAGCTGGAAGACAGAATCAATACAGAACAGTGGGTTGGAAAACAGCTTCCAACACTAGGAAATTCTTGCAATAATATCAAGAAAGGCCTCCTTTGGGAAAATACTTTCTGCACCCACAAATTTATATGACTGTTATTGTATCACAAACACTTCTAAGAAGTGACACAAATGAGTAATTGCAGCAAGTGTCAAGTGTTGGTTTTGGTATGACCACTATGAACTGAATGTAATCTAATTTCACTCCTACTGTTTTGTAATATGCTCACAGCCCTGATTAGTGCTCTCTGGGTGACCTGGCATGCTTCAGCATTCATGAAATTTCCAGTATAATAACTCACTTCCGAATATTTCTGAGTTAGTTTTAATGTCCATTTGACTTTTTAAAAATACACATATCACTTGTGTGCAAATCCTTTAAATAGCTTTTTCTCTTCATAAACAGATTTTGAATATTTTAAAAAAGAAAAACGCATTCCCCTCCCAAATCCTCACTGTTATGTTTTCTCTTTGTTAACTATTATTTTTTTTTTCTGGAAGCAGATCCAACTGCATGAATGTTTTAAACAGTCATCTGTCTTATAAAAAGTGGGTTCAGCTTTTTTCTCTTTCAATAGGAAGATGAGTAGGCCATTTATCCTTCTGAAAACTCATCTTTTAGCATTTGACTATAGCTATTATTCCAGATTGTGTCTAGTTGAAAGTAAATCTATTCTTCTACATCAGAGTTTAATCCAATGAGCCTTAGTATCTTAATACACCAGCAATGCTTTCCTCCTCAAACATTTCTAAGGAGAATTCAGTCAAAATTCACTTATTCATCCACAGCATGATTTTCTTCCTTAATTTTTGTGAAATCAAGTGTTATTTCTCAAAGCACCTGTTTTCTCCACAATGAAAACCAGCACTTTTTTCATCAACAATGCACTGTCCTTCAAGGGAGATAATCTATTTGTAATGTATTCTGTTCTCCAATGTTATGCATACATTTTCTTAGTTCACTGGGAACTGACTTTCTGCATTATATAAGCTGACTACCACCAGATTTTTCATGTTCTAAGTAGAACTAACAATAACAATAACTAAAATTGATTAGATATATTTTACATTTTATTTCCCTGCACTTAAATGCAGTTAAAAAAGTAAAGACTCATCTCTCAAAATATAAAAAGGAATATATATAAAATGATAAAAAAATTATATTCCAAATATGTGTAGATCTCTGAGAGCCCTCATGCATTATTCAGGAGATGAACAAGAAGGAAGAACCTGGAAAAGGACAGGGAAAGCACTGTTTTGTGAATTAACTATTTCAAGCTGCTTAACCCTTAGCTCAGAACACTGTGTTCTTATGAAGGGGAATCTGCTGCAAATTAAAATCTTGTCTGCTGCTTTTGAAAATGAAAACTTGAGAATATTTATAAAGTGGAGCCACCTTCTTTCCCATTTCATTGATTTGAAAATGAGTCACATTTCAAATGCTTATTCCCATGTGTCATCCAGAAGACCACCCAAAGTTACTACATTTTGAGCAAATTCTCAGTTCTTCAAGCCTGCAGTAGTCCCTTTCTGACCCAGTCTATTTAGCTCTTGAACACAAGTGTTAGGCAGAAGAAAGAGCCACATGCCCCAGCTTCTTATAAAACACAAAAGGAAAGTGAGGAAAAAAAGCCCCCATATTTTTAAGGTGCATTTATAAAAAAAAAAAATGGTAAGAAAGATAAGAATTTCCACTAAAACAAGAACATGTCCCCCCAGCAGCCCCCAGAAGTCCAGCACCGTAAGTCCTGCTACAGTGACAGAGGCCACAGGATTCCACTTGAGCTGATCTCAACAGGTGGTATAACTGATAACATTTTTAATTAATAGAGATCATTAGGTGACAAGGGAATTAAATCTTAAGCACTTGCAAAACTACAGTTATGTCTTATTTCTGGACTATTACTCATCTCAGGGGAGACCTCATCACTCTCTACAACTCCCTGACAGGAGGTTGTATCCAGGTGGGGGTTGGTGTCTTCTCCCAGGCAACCAGCAGTAGGACAAGAGGGCACAGTCTCACGCTCTGCCAGGGGAGGTTTAGGTTAGATATCAGGAGTCAGTTCTTTACAGAGAGGGTAATCAGGCATTGGAATGGGCTGCCCAGTGAGGTGGTGGATTCTCCGTCCCTGGAGGTATTCAAGAAAAGACTGGATGTGGCACTTAGTGCCATAGTGTAGTAACTGCAGTGGTAGTGGATCAAGGGCTGTACTTGATGATCTCAGAGGTCCTTTCCAAACCATATTATTCTATGATTCTATTATTCCACGATCTAGAAATGCAGCTATGACAATCAGGTGGTTAAGAACAGTTAGGCTTTTTTTAAAAAAAAAAAAAAAAGCCTAATTCACACACAAAACCCCCACATCATATTCCACTACATTGTGGGTTGCTTCCAAAAAATGCCTACATTGTATTCCCAAATCTGCTCAGACCAAATAAAAGATATGTTTATATTTTCTCCTTTCCCACTAGGACATATACTGAACTGTCAGTAAAGTCATCAAAAGTCATTTCCTCTCTTTGTTAGGTTTTCTCCCTGACTCAGGTTTTCCCATTTGCTTGCATTCAGGGATAGGAACTTAAAACAGACTTGGTACTTGAGAATGTTGCACACAGAAAACCTCTTAAAACACAAGAAGGAATCACTGGTTGATAATTCCTGAAATGAAAATAAGTTGATTTATCTGAGAATATTCTGCTTCTACCCAAAACATTTGCCATGTTGATATCAGCCTTCCAGCTCTAAACACTGTTTCGAGTAAGCTAAGCAGCAAAGCTGTGTGCATTTTATTTGTTTAGAGTCAAAGAAGTTAGCAGATGACAATTTTAAAGGTTTTTTTGGATCCGATACATTCCGTCTCCCTGCAGAGGAACTATTAAGATTGTTTACTCTCTACTGTGAAGGCAGAAACTAGTATTTCACACTGGCTTCAGGTGACCCAGCAGAAATCAGACAGGACATCTGTATCAGAAAACCGTAGATCTTAGACATCAAAATGTGCTACTGTGAAATATAAACAACACTGCAAACGAAGCCCTGCTCAGTACTGAAAACATACATCATTGTTACCCAGCTACTCTGTGAAAGTCAGAGTTTAGAAGGGCCCTCATCTTCTGAGGTCTTTTATTTCAAGTTAGAAATTATAAAACTAATCTTCAAATATAAAGCATTCTTCCACTCAGTCTGCAGAAAAATACACTATTCTTATGCTAATCCCAAAACCCTGTTCACTCCAAGATCATGTATTGCTCTTTAAATCTAGACACATCAATATTTTTTCAGAGGGCTGAGGGGTTGTTGGGTGGATTTTTTTGTATCTTACACAGTACAAAAGAAAACAGCATATCTCCCCACCCCAGCTGAATCCTCCTGACACCTCTTCATTCACAGAAATCTGATTTGAATTACATCTGCTACAAAGCATAAATGATGATGGCAACAGACACTATGCTTTTTTCATGAGATAATTTTTGAATTTACGGGTAGATGTCAGACAGGTGTACCCTCACTTGCAACGAAACCATTCCTACCCTGACTGTGGATCAACAGAAAGCTACACTCTCAACATACAAGGAAAGGAGCATCATTGACTGTTGCACTGGGAGCATAACCATCTACCTGGCTTTTTATTTCTCAAATAAAATAAAAAAGGGAAATAAAGGTGCCAAGGAATATTCTGAGGTGGTATTTAAACAGGAGATCATGGGATCCTGTCATAAGATTTCTATTAAACTGATACATAATTGCAAACATTACACGAGAATGCAGGAGAATTAGAAAAGGGATTGAGTGGCAAGATAATAATGATAACAGGTAACGGAAATTGTTAGTGTATAAAAAGTAAAAACAGAGATTAAAAACCAAGGTGTTTCCTTATCTGGAAAGAAAGATTATAATGGGTACATGATAGGTGTATATAAAATCATAGACAGCCTGGTGAAAGCAAAGCAGCAGCAATTATTTAGTGTTATGTACAGGACAGGAGCAAGGACCAGTCACTGTAGTTGTCCAGCAAAGGTTCAACAAGACTGGAGAAGAATGTTTTTGGGGGAGCCAAACAGAAACAGCATAAAAAGGGCAAATTTCAGAAAATAGCTCCATTAGTAACACCAAACATTTTTACTCAATTAATAATTACATTGTTATTAACTTGGGTTATTTAATCTATCTCTAACACATTAATGCAAGACAGATATGAGTGTCCTAAACCGTTCTTCCCTACTGTGTTTCATGTGTTGGTTCACATACATACCCTCACTGTTGATGGTGCCCACTGTGAGCATAACTAATTTATCTGTGGCCTAAATAAGTTTAGCTTTTATCAATCTAGTCCAAAATATGCCTGGTACTGAAAGAGGAGAAGAGATTCTATATATATACATTTGCAACAACATTTAAATTATGAGATTGTAAGTGATCACTCAAAAAACCATTGAGAATTGACTACAATCTGTCATTACCAACAAAAATGATAATACAAAATGAGTGCTTATTACATTCTGATTAAAATAAAACCAGGTACATTCCAACTGTTGCCTTCAAACAGTATCACTACTCACTTAGACTGGATCACTGGAATGTGACTTAGTACAATTACTAATGAAAATTCTATGCCAAAAAATCATAAATCTAAGTATTATCAAATACCTATCTGCTGGTCCTATTGGCAACTAATTTGTTCTCAAAAATCAAATTGGATTCATGTAACCAAACTTCTGTGAGTACCTCCACAGGCCAGGAGCTGTGGCCAGTCCAATTTATTAAATTTTTCAAGCCACAGCACTTAGTAGGCCAGATACAACAAACTGAGGTACTGCTTTGAAAAATTCCTGTGAGGAAGACTCTTAGATGCTTATGGTTTCAGAGGGAACACTTATCTACTTGAAGCTTTTCTTCCCAACTCCCTTGTGTAGGTTTGAAGACAGTTTGACTCATTTGCCATCCTGCTCCATATGACAATTTTCCTGTGTCACGGCAACAGTCCTGCATTTATGGGTCTGTCTGCAGCTCTGCCTGCAGGAGAAGTGCCCTTTAACCCTATGGGACAGAGGCAGATTTGTAGGTCTCAGTCTTCACAGACTTTAAACTCATTTCTACAGCTGGTTTACTGTAGAACTAGCTTTATTTCGGGAGGAAAAAAAGTCTCTGAAGCACAGTGCATGATTAATGGCTCTTGGTTTTAGCTTCTTTGCCCCATGCTCTTCTCCCCTCCCCTGCACATCACTTGCTACAGCTGAGCTTTAAAATATTCTAGGGGCTCCATTTTTCCCCTACAACACATCATGTTTGATAGCAAACTTTAATGCCCTCTTTTTAAGTTACAGGAGAAGGCGCTGACCAAAATATGTGTATCATTTTTGGTTTACATTCTGTATTTAGCATCCAAGTGGGAGAAGAACAGCTTGGCATGAATAGAGATTCACATCCGAACAGAACAATGTGCAAGCAACTTTTCACACTTCCCAAAAAACACTTTACAACTCATCAGAAATGCCAAGCAATTGCCAAACAATGTAATGCCAGGAATACCATATCAAATCTGTGTCTTGCATACTTAATAAAAGCTCTTTTAAATGCACAGCACTTCACATTCATAAAATCTACTGAAAATACAGAGAACTTAAAATCCACTGAACAGCATTTTCCACACTTGTTATCCTGAATCACTTCTATTGTTGTTTTCCAAGAAGGTCACACACAACTATGACCTCAGAATTCAGTGTAAAACTGACATTTTAATATAGGCTGAATGGGACAAATTAACTATACATGAAATGTAATGGACTGCAAGTACTCCAAAGAGGACAATGCTTGAATTGTTTAACAACTTATCAGTCAATGTTTTAACCTTTTAAGGCTGCTGTAGATAATCAGCAGCCTTATCAACTAATAATGTATCTTTGCAGTAGACAGCATTTCGCTATTACTGTCTCTCTAAAAACAAAGTACAACAATACATATCTGGCAACTAATTTGTAGATGATAAACTTAGGTGAGATAAAAGAGGTAATGAACTAGTTTAATGAGAGGAACTGAAACCTGAAATCAAACATTTTTTAAATACTATCATAAAAATTAAAGCAATAGTAACAGAAAACCAAGCCAACTTTTCAAGTTGATGTTAGCACATTTTCATTTTTTTGCAGCTTGTTAAAACAACCTTTGTTTGGCAAGTTTGGTTGTGATGAGACTTGAGAATTTGCCGCTCTTATATAAAGTAGGTATCATACCAAAAAGCAACTGCAAGTAGGCCTTCCATGGAAATGAAAGTCCAGAATCCTAACAATTCTATTTAAAAGACATATCCATTAGTGTCGTGAAATACACAGCATTTCAGGATAGCACATATTTCATGTGTGCTTAACTCTCACAGAATTGGTTGAAAATGGTGATATTGTTTTGTTTACTAGTTTATACTCTGAATGCTGGTTTGTTTGTTTTTTTAATATAAGTGGACTTAGATGTAAAGGTACAAGCAAGAACCCCTTGTGAAGTTAGGCAGTCTAGGTTACAGAAACAGTGAACAGAAGAACAAGTAGAATAAGTACTGGGAGAGCTACACCAGTGGCTGGCAGGGGGGCTAGACCAGCTCATCCTGATGACATGCCTAAGTGGAAATGTGAAAATTTCCAAGGAAACCTGGAAATTCTAAAGCAGACCTTCTTTGGGACAGTGAAATAACGAGCCAGTCTCCAGCTCCCTGCCAGTAATCCTAGCCTAAAAAAGGTCCCCTTTAAGCTTGGCAATACAAAGCATAAGGTGCCTCATAAACACAGGTGATGTATCCAATGGCCTGAAGCACATTCTTTGTGAAAACTTCATACACTTCACTGTCCTAACAACAACATTCACAATAGCATGGTCATTCTGGACTTGTATGCAATTTTTAGCAAATTAATTTTGAAAAATCCTATAATTTTCAAAGCATGGACACCTGTAACTTTCTGAAAACAAGACTGTTAATATGCACCTCAAGTTAAAATCCTTAATATAATAATAAATGTAATAAGCAACCAGAATATTTAAATGTTTAAATCTGTCTTGGCTTAAACAAACAACAATTTTGTTTTACTTATTCTAAATTTTAGTCACTTGATTTGCTTATCATAAAATAGTGTAAGTTCAACCCTTCAACCACACACAGGGCATCAAAAACAATGTAAAAGAATTAAAGAAGAAAAAGAAATTAGAAAAGAATTATAAAAGAAAACAGGAGATTTCTATTTAGCCACTTATAAATAACTTGCTCATGTTGTAGACTCTCAATAAGCTGTTTCAAGCTTGACTTCATTTCTGAAACATTTTCTGTAACTATCCATTTGTTGTTACCTCTATTACTCTGAAGCAGACAGGGGCAAGAGGGAGGAAACCGATCATCTCAGAAGGAAAACTTCCAGAGTTTCCTGGTGTTTTCCAACTTCCTTCTCAAGTAGCTGATTCAAAAATTGGAAGGTTTTTTGCTATGTAAGAGCCTAAGTGTGCCACATGTTATAAGAAAAACATGTCAAATCACATATATTTCAGTGGACCATTTGTGAAAATAATATGACCATCTGAGAAAGCTCAACTTGAGAAAGCATCTTTTCTTACCATAACTCACACAAAATCTAACTTTTAAATACATAAATCCAATTTCTGAAGATGGATCTACTCAGGATAGAGACCTAAATTCCTTCCCTTTAAGGGTGGGTTGTCACACTAAATAATATTACCCAAACAACTTTTTAGTAACATTTATTTTAAAACTCAAGCAAAAACCCCGATTCTAGGTTAAGGGGAGGGGAGGGAGGTGGGGAGAGTGGAAAAGAGGGAAGGTTGGTTCTGCCAATTTTAATAATTTTAATAATTCTTTATTAAAATATACTAAAGTTATTTTTTCGTGTGAGTTTTAATTTATTTACTTCTGCTTTAGGAATTAACTTCAACAATCTAACAATCTTATATGACACGTTGTACAGCAACTACTGAAATGGAATAGAAGAATAAATCCTTTATTATAATATTTTACTTGCTTCTTTCTGGATTTTTTTCATGTAAGTTAGTGAAAATGTTCTCTTGATATCTAAAAGCTGGTGGGTTACATAAGGAGACATTTCCACACTTCATGTGTGACTTCCAAGTAAAACTAGTAAATTAAAAATCTAGCTAAGCCTTTTACATTCAGGAACCATAGTGCATTGGCTGAGTGAGGAGTGAAATATCAAATCATTACATACACTTATCAAGGAATGAGAAATTTAGCATAGAGGAATCTCTTTTGCCCTTCATTTTATTTATAATTGTGCAGTAAAATTGTCAAGCTTTCCTGAAATCACTCCCAGAAAAGTAGTAGTAAGCTGAATGTAAGAATGCCTGCAAAGAGAGCTCATTCAGGAGTAGTTTATCCTGAGGTCATAATTAGCAGACATTGAAATTTCATAGAAATTACAAGTACAACTCTGTAGACATGATTTGCACCTCAAAGTATGAAAAAATGGCAAAGTTTGGAAATCATTCCCTGTGTTTAAATGAGAATGTTAATACTATCATTACTTAACATCAGTATAATTAACTACACATGCTGGCACTATCCAGGAAAGATCCTTGTGGAGCTGTGAGGAAGAAACAACCCATTGCAGTGGCACCTAATCTTTGGATGAGATAGCTGAGTGTTACTGCAAAATAAACAATATTAATCACTGCTATGCAAAAAATTCTGTGCAATTTACTTCAGAAAATATGAGCAGTAGTTTTAAAGGTTATCTTTTACATTAAACTAAATGTTATAAATGTTATAAAACTCAATCTTTAGCAAGCTAACATGCAACATTTGCAATCTGATCGAAAAATCACACTTTCGCACAAACACTGATTTCTACAAACCCTTATCTTCTACTTCCATACATCTTCCAAACACATCACCCTCTGAACAGAACAACCATATCGATTTAATTAACTTTAGGAAAGACACTCAAAGGTTTTTTGCATACTGTAATACACATTTTAGGCTTTCACAACCACAAGTATGAGTCTGATTACCAATACACCTTTTTAGTGCACAAGAGATACACTCTTTAGGCAAACACTGCACAGCAATTCACCCTGACCAACATACCCTTTTTTTTCCATTTTAACTGCATGGTTAACCCTTTACCTAATTTCCTTCCAAATTACCATATTCATTCCCAAATCAACAGTCAGCTTCCTTGGATACAATATAAACCAGCTTTTATTTTCCACAAATTTTCCTTGTTTTCTTCATGATAGATAATGGGGCAGAAGAATAGAGCATATCTACTTTAAATCATAGTGATGTCCTGTAGTGATCTAATTACAGTTTTAACTTCTTTTACTTACAACTGCTACACACTGGGGAGAATAAAATATTACATTGTAAGCATCCCTACTTCTTAGCCAGCATGTATAGAGAAGACAGATAAAAAAAATCTTATAAAGAGTCTATTCAGATCAGAGTAACAAAAATAGTATTATTAATTAAAGGATTAAATTATATAGGAAAGTATATAAAGTAGAAAAGGAACAGAGGTAAAGAGAAAACATAGGAGAAAAAGAGGTGACAGATCTCTTTGTGAAAAAAAAAACCAGCTTCAGGAAAGTTATGGTGCTTCTTCCTGCATGCCTTCCTTTCTCCTATGGAAATATCTGGCTTAATCATCCCTATGTCAGATCTCATGCTGTAGGACTATTCCCACATTCCTCTCTGGAGCCCTTCCTTGGTTTGTAAAGAACCAAAGAGAAACTGTAGAGCTACATAGGAGCTAGAAGGGTAAGTTCTGCCAGTGCCCCCAGAACCCTCTGCATCCATCCTGCATCAGAACAATCTGCAGTTGAACACAATGACAAATCAGGGACACCTGCTTTGATGTATTTCCAGCATTCTACACCAATAGGAAATAATTTTTCATATTGCCAAACTCTGTCTATTGATAGAAAAGTTATCAAGTGTAAAAAAATCTGCCTGAGAAAGAAAATGAAAGGGCCTGTAGTGCCTGTAGTGTGGTATAAGAGGACGTGTAAGCTTCATTTTGAAATCCACTGACACACCTATATGTGAAAGCATCATATATTAAATATCACACAGCAATCACGTGATAATAACATCCTGCAGGTTTATCCACACAGTTATATTTCTTTAATTGTTGAACTAAGACTAGGAGGCAGGACTTCAACACCTATTTATTGCTACTTATCAAAATCAAAACTAGTATTAAACTAAAAGGTCTAGATACAGTGCTGATGGAATCTAGCATAACCCTGAGACATTGTTAAACTTGGGGAAAACCAGCAGAACTGAAGCAAAACAAAATTTCCATCCATGAGGCACCACTTATCATTAGATTGTCATCAGCCATGGGAAAAATAGAGTGATAAACACTGTTCTGAATCACAGAATCACTTAGGTTGGAAAAGACCTCTGAGATCATCAAGTTCAACCTCAGGACACAAAGTGTGTGGATTAGCACAGACAGATCTTTTCCAGACTTATGTAATCACTGCTAGAATAAAACAGTATGCCTCAAGTAATATTTTTGAAGGAATATAAACTTTTACATTGGTGTTCTGCATCTGACACAGTGTTCTATACAGCATTAGTGCCTCAAAAAAGTTTAATTTCTGTGGGCTCTCCATCAGCATTATAAATGTTCACCTAAACTTCTGGCCACAAATAGGTTAAACTGAAAATTCAATCATTTCCAGTGATAAATACATTAGGAAAAGTATGCTACCTCATTACACTTTGACTGTATTTACATTAGCAAGTACGGCAGTAAAAGGTATTAGATTTGTAAAGGAATTTTCTTCTAGGGAACTGGCATGTGTATTTATATGCATGTTGGGTTTTTATCTCTGGCTAGATCTAGTCTAGATTTGTGGACTAAAGGATTCTAGGATGCATCTTCTTTAACTTCATGAAATAAATCCATTTGCATGCTCAGAGAGTGCTAATAAATACTAATCTGCAGAAAATGGGGGCAGTTCAAATTGCACTCCTAAACTGAACGGATGTGCTAATGCAGAAACACTTTTTTACAGGCAGGAGATCCCACAGAACTACAAGGCACAGGACTGGTTAAATCTGAAATATTGATTGTACTCTCTTTCGGTCAGCACGTTACTTAGGCCTCCAAATAATTATATCATATTTTTAAGAATTATCATTCTTAAGTGCCTGTTCACTAGTAGCTAGCTCCTTAATCTGGTTACACAGATCACATCTGTGCACACTAATTGCACTATTGTCATAAGATGTATAGGGAATGGCAGCTAAGGCAGTTGCCAATAAGCTTCAAACTCACTGAGGAAGCAGAAATTCTGAGCAAAACTGCAAAAGGGGAACAGAATACCACATGTGAAATAATATTCTTCCTCCAAGACTTTCATGAAAATGCACTATAGATTTCAAAAAGCACTTATATTTTCTGATGAGAGCTGACAATCCATTGCTCCAAGTAAGTTCAGTAACAGCAGCAAGCCAAGAATCCAGTCCACTTATCAGGTAGGAAGATGCTGGCTACAATACAAGTCGTTATGCAAAGGAAACTGAATTAAATTTAACCCATTAGACTATACTCTGAGGAAGCAGAAATTCTGAAAGGAAGAATTTAAAAAGGCCTAGGAAACAACTGCATGCAAAGACCACGAAATTGTTCCATTATAAGGAATAGTGATCACTAAATTAGTCTAAGCAAATTTTTGAATTGTTTGATAAGTTGTGAACAAAATCTATGATTTTCATAAAATGAGCACTTCCCAGCTATAAAGGCTGGAAAATAATTAACTTATGAACAGGGAGTGAGATAAAGTCAGTGTCACCTTCAAATATCAAGATGAATATGCCAGCTGACTTGGTTTATTTATCATACCAATTGACAAGGACAGCGAGAGGGGGAAAAAGCCTCATCATCATAATCCGGTCTTTATTGAAACAGCCAGTCACAGCATGCCATTATCCCCAGTCTCATGATACTCACTTCCAACAAAAGGACCATGAAATTACAAAAAGAAGGAGTAGGTAGCAGAAAAGATAAACCTGCAAGCCTTTTATTTGCAAAAGCTTCTCTTTTAATCTTGCTCAGGTCATGAAAGATAGTGGTTTCAATCAAATGTTCTTACCAATGAGGCACCACACAGCTCAATCTAAAAGGCACAGACCAAAAAAACCCCACCAGAATTGTGACGGAATAACCAAAATGTGTTCATCAAGTGATCTTGGAAAACCCATATAGTGGGCTTTCTTTCTATTCTGTGATTCTGATAGTAGTTTCAGACCCAGAGGTACCTTCAGCACCTGCTGATTTAACGGTGAAGGTGTGCTCAGCCACATGTGGCACTTTACACCTCCATGGGCTGTAACCCATATTCCTAATTCAGAAGTTTATGTCAGAATAAAGTCATAAAATTCTGATTGTCATTTTACTGCCTGGACTCTACAAATGCCACCCTGCAACATCTTGCAATTATTCAGCCTCTTTTGCAGGCTCAGAATTTTACCCATGTGATCACATGAGAAGTGCATGGGGCATTTTCTGAATTTGAAAGAAGCCTTTATAAGGCATTTTTTAAAGTGTACATCACTTTTTCTTGCCTGCTATCAGTTAGTGAAAACTGCCAATAGGAGTAAGAATCTCTCCAAATACTTTCTCAGAACTTTATTTAACAGTAGAAAGGGTGACACCAGGAGACACCTTTTATTTTTAATTCTGAAAAATTCTGTCATAAGAAAATCAACATATATTAGTTTCAATTAACAAATGGAGCCAAGGGGCAAAAGAAGCTCCCTTTCCCCCCCCCCTTCATCCTAATTCTAAACCAAAATGAATACTAATGTAATAATGCTACATCAAACACTGATGAATTTACACTGGCAAAGTCTTGGTTGTACGATGACAGCACTCCCCCAGTGAATAACTGCACAGTGCATTGTCCTTTCTAGAGCTCAACTTCAAAGCACTTGGAAATCTCCTTTGAGTTTTGAACCTTCCAGATCAAAGCCTTGGAGTTCATTTATACTTTTAGGATCAGATGAAGGCAGGCAGTAAGACAGCTGTGGTTTAAAGGATAAATCACTTCAGAACAATGTCTATGAGCATTTTCTATGGCATTACACTTGAAATTAGGTTTAGAAAGCAATACCACACAGACACATATTCAGCTTCAGCAAAACTGAGGAAAAATAACATTATTTTTTAACTTTCCCAGTGGAATTTACCTTTCGACTTTGCAAGTTTGTTTACAAAATAATTCCCCACACAGGTCTAAGCTAAATGTCTTGATGGCTCACACCCATGACAAATCATACACAGGCTGGGATTTAATCTTTACTGCATTAGAGAAAAATAAAGATTTCAGTGTTTAAAAAAACTAAATATACGCAGATATCTAAAAAAATAAGCGTTCCCCCATCAAACAAACAAACACCCTCTGAACCAAGCCTGTGGTTTGATCTGCATGCAAGCTAGATCAAAGCATGCCTTGTCCAATCCTGCTACACATGCATGGTTGAAAAGGACAAAAATAAGCCCTACAGCAACTCTGCTCAGACTGAACAAAGAAATCATGAGTTCAAATACATTATACATATTTATGCCAATATTTATCGTCTCTTCAGGTGTGTTTAAACACAGAAAAGCAATAATCAACCCAGCATGGTACCCAGACTCAAAAGCACTAACATGGCTGATGAAAAAGGGTGGTCTGAGGCCTTGACTGCTTCTCTTGACTGATTGCATAAAAGATTCAAGCCCAGAACAGCTTGGGGCCTGGTCTGGAAGTAAGATACCCTCTAAGTGGCTTAACATTAGGAAGTCTGTAGCAGAGCTGCGAAGCAGATACAACACCACTTTGCCACTGCTGCTTCTCTGTCCTTGCAATGCTCAAGTCACCTTTGCACCTTCAGAAGGGAAATTAGGCAGGGACTTGTCTAATTCTTGAGACTTCATTTCTCATTCACAGCTAGCAATGCTTTCCCTTTTGTGAACAGTGTATCCCAGTGGACACCAACCTGTGGGGAAGAGCAAATGTCCAGTATGAATATTATACTGGGCTCAATTTTTTAGACAACACAATCTCATTATTTTAAAACCCTACTAAAGGAAAATGCTTTTTCTAACTGTATACATCAGTGAAAAAGAATTTTACTTTTCTAAATCCTCCCTTGCATAGTTTGTGAACCCTCTGCACAACAGATGAAAATTTTCGAAGGGAAACTTTAAAGATCTAAACAACCTACACTGACAAGGTTTTCTGAGTTTGGATAACAGTTTGGCACTGAGTCATTGCCAAAAAATTGGTCAGGGTAGAGTCTGTATGACACTTTGGGAGAGAGCCGCTATGGCACTCTGAAGAGATAAGCCTATGAATAAGATTAAACCCCAACATTTTACATAGTGCTTGTAACTATTTAAACTTCTAGACTATAAAATTATTTAATAATGTCCTAGCACTACATTCAGTTAATGCTTTTTTGTTTCTTCTTACTGTCAATGAGGACAAATGTAACCAACAGATTTCACCTTCCACTAATAAGAGCAAAATTATCTCTGCAGGCCTCAAAAAAGTCAGTGAGTTCATACAAGTTCTGATTTACTGCTTAATACAAAGAAACAATACTATGCTCACAAAAAAAATATTTCTGATTTATTTCCTGTTGAATAAAAACAAAACTTGAAGGAAGCCAACAGCTGAATGGAAAAAATTATTTTTCTTACAAGTTGTCTATTAAGTATGGCAAGCTGTTGGATAAAAATAGTACAACTTGCTTCCATATAAACGAGACAAGGACTTACAGAGATTACACCTTTTGATGTGACCAACAGAAATACTTGAAACAGACGATGCAATTTTTGCCCTACGTTTTAATCATATGAGTTATCCGAGGCAAATGTAGTTCCTTCCCCTTTAGAAAGCTTCCCTTGGGCAGTCTCTTAGTCACAACTACAGTAGTGTATGTACTCCATGTAAATTAACTCTTTCCCTGCCCTCGTCCAAGGCTGTAGAAATACATATGCTGCATTAGAGTGGGATTTTAGAAATGTTGACTGAATATACAGAGGTGGAAGCAGAGTTAGGCCAGTCCTTAATTCCCATGCAGGAATCCGAGTTCTACTAGCAGCTGATGTTAAATACTAGGGCAAGATACTGCTGTTTGGAGGAAAGCAAATAATGGCAACCTACTGTAGCTTGTCACTTGACCTATGTACTCTCTAAACAAGCATCAACACTGTGAGCACAGTCCACCTGACTTATCGGTCTTTGTGTAGTTCAGCTGCTCTGACTTTATCTGGTGACCAGTGACACAACATGAGGGCATGTCTGAAGTTGTGTCAAGGGAGGTTTAGGATGGATAACAGAAAAAGATTCTTCACTCAGATGGTGGCTGGGCAGTGGAACGGGCTCCCCAGGAAAGTGGTCACAGCACCAAGAGTTCCAGAAGTGTTGGGATGATACTCTCAGGCACATGGGGATGGTCCTGTTCTGGGCTAAGTGTTGGACTCGATGATCCTTGTGGGTCCCTTCCAGCTAAGAATATTCTGTGATTCTGGGGGTTTCTTTTTTTTTTTTCTCTTTCTTTTCTTTGTTGTTGTTGTTGTTGTTGATGTTGTTGTTGCTTTTTGAGGTTGTCCTTTCAGATGCAGGAATTCTGCCATGATTCAGAAGGATTTACAAAACAAATGCAGTACAGCAAACTAGACACCCACAAACAGTGGATAGCTTTGGTATCCAAGGGAAAATGGCTTTTATGTGTTCCTTCTTCTGCCTCCAAAGACTTCCATTTGTAGAACACGCTGTAGTCAACTAGACAGGAAATTACGCACACAGGTGACTAGCTCTGGTTGTGACAAAATATTTTAGTTTTTAGTTAGTCATTAGGATTTGTTGCTTAGTTAAAAAAAGACTGAGAGTCAGCAATGAAGATATGGAGAGTCCAAGAAGTAACACAGTCCCAGGAACATCTAAAAACTAGACACTTTCCTAACAAAGCAGACACAAAGCACAACCTTCCTTATATCTTTTACTTTCACCCCTGTAATTCCTGTACAAAGGAAGAACTTCTGTTGGATAGCATCAAAGTAAAAGTTGAATCAGCTAAGCACAACCCTGAATTTGTTCAAACTTCCGTAACTAAACAACCTGGAACTTAAACCAGCTGGAAGAATCCTGCTCCTCAACAACACAGAATGAAGAGAAACGAAAGGGCAAGAGAAAGAGCCATCTCTACAGTTGCCTACTTGGTTTCCTTACAGGGAAGCTGCACATCCACACCTGTAGACAGCAACTAATGTTAGTTAAAATATTTTCCTACCAAATGTTTAGACCTTAGCCAATTGCTTTCAATTAAAATTGTGTTTTAACTATATAAATATTTTATTTCAAAATAATTTAAACATGGATAACAAAATCTGTACAACATCTACTGGGTCAGAATTCCACAAATTAAAAAAAAAAAGAATTATTAATGACTATTTGATTACTAAATACTGTGGCATGCTCAGGCAAACTCTTCCTAAAATTCACTGGGAAAAGATATGCATTGACCTTTTGTCAAAAATTTTTAACAGAGAAATCTAAACTAACTACACAATTTGTATGTTTGTTTTGTTATTGAAAGGAGTATTCTTTTTCTTGTATACTTGCCTCCAAAAATTTTTCCTCTTCTCAGTTATGTGCATATCTATACTTTAAAACAGCCTGCATTCACCTAAAGGATAGGCCTTAAAAGTTAGAAATCCTTTGAGACAAACAGTAGTACTTAAAATAATAGAACACAGTGTAGCGGGAAAATATATGCCAATCAACTGAGGAGAATGCAGAAAGCTTCTAATTTATCAAAGGTCTTATATTTTATTGCAAGAATTAAGGAAAACACTGAAACTTCATTTAGATGATGGAAACTGTCAGTGTAAATCCTGAACACACAGAAGCAAATACTGATATGCTGGATTAGAAAACAGCAATGTTTCAAAGCATCATATTTTCTATTCTGTCACTTACTGCATACAGTATCTTATTTCAGGAAGGAATGGAAAACATCAGCAACTCAAAGCCAGGATCTCTGAAGGGAAAAAAACCCCAACCTCCCCCCAAAAAACCCCTACCAAACCAAACCTCCCTCTATGGAATGTGGTTTTGGGACAAAAAAAGCTACTATCTGACTATGAAAACATGACATTTACATTAGCATGTAGTTAATTCAGAGAAAGTGGGCATAAAGGTACATTGCAATTGTAGCTATGCAGAGGCCTTTATTGCTCGGAATGTCCCAGGAATGCAAAATAAGGCTAAAACCTCAGTACAAACTACAGTCCACGTGTAGTTTTTAACTCTCATGATAAACAATTACTCAAAAGATTATCAGAGATCTCAGTATGTTCTCCTCTGTAAAATCAGGGGCTTTAATCAAGTGCTGAAACAGAATTGCATTTGTTGGTAGTTTATCTACTAGAAACGCTAAAGTAGCTCAAAATAGATGGAGAGCTCCTCTACCCTTTTCCTTGTCATGTAACAAGGATTGGGAGAAAGAGACATATTAGGTAGAAGGCTTTAAACTGAAAACATCCAAAGTAGGCAAAACTCCATCTGCTAAAGGCTTCATAACACCAGATAAATTACCAGGCACAGAAGCCCCATCCTACACACTTTCTTCTATAGAAACCTTGTCCTGGTTTCATCTGGGACAGAATTCATATTCCCTGTTATTGTGCTGGCGTTTTTGCCCTCCCTGGGTACATATAAAAACTCATTTAAGAATTTCAGGAGAGACCCGTGTCTCTCTTTTGCCAATTAATTTATTCTCTCACTCAGTGACCTGGTGCAGGCACAGTTGCAAAATAACAGTTTTACTGAATAACAACAAAATTTCCTATCTAATAAGGAGATGAGCCTTCACCTCTCCCAGCTGTTGAACCTGTTTCAAGTATTGGTAACTAATTAGCTGAACTGACCAGTTTAGCAGCTCAACTTCAGACCAGCACACACAGATATCTGCACTGGGAGGTCCAAAGAGATAAGGTTGTGTAACCAGTAAATTCAGCGCAACTTGTCCCTGCAGGGAAGGCAAAAATCTGCAGCCAGTAGAGTTTCCCATGCCTTGACCTCAGTGTTGCATGACAGTGCTGCTGCAATAATGACTTCAAAGAGGCCTTGAGATTTGAAATCAAATCCAACCTAATGCTTTTAAGCTGAAGATCTCCCAAACATTTGTGGTCTGCTCTACTCATCTTCTACAATGTCCCAATTAATCAACTCCCAAAGACCAGTGGTTTCAAAAGTAAAAAGTTGAATGATCTCAGAAAAAACAGATCTCACAGAAACCTTGCCCAGAGGATGAAGGTGATAAACTGCTGTAAACCTCTCATCTTACCAAATACCAGATAAGCAAATTAGAGATGCTGTAACTCATTGTCTTCAAATTAAAAGGGTAGTTCTGAGAATATAAATACGTGTACTCAACTCATCCTTCATTCAACAGGTGAATAATTATGATTCACAGAATTCAATAACATCTGTTTGGATATCACTCTGCCATAAACACATCTCACGAAGTAGCACACCAAGGAAAGTACTTTGACATATCTTAGACTTAGAGATTTTGAGGTAACATTTTATGCCATGGTTTGGGCATAAAATGGTGAAAATAGTCAAAAGAGAGAATGAAAAGAAAGCTTTGAAATCTTTTCACAGCTTTTTAAAGACACTCGTCATTTCACCAAAAAGTATTGCTTTGGTTTCTTAAGTTTTTGAAAAAATTAGACTAGCCCCATGTCTGATGATGAATTGAAAAACTAAACCAGAAGTTTTCCAGCAAATTATTATGAATTGTTTGTAGTTCTAAACCCAAAAGGTGAAATCAGAAATGTGAATAATTATTATATTACCCTCTTCAGAAGTTCATAAGTAGGCCAGGGATGCCTATTTACTGGTTACAAAGTAGATAGTGTTATTGGGTGAGTAAATGGGATAATGATTCAAAAACTGATTGCATGACTTCAAAGTAACTGCACATAATCCTGAAGGATTCAGAAGCCTAGTTAGGACTTTCATGTACACAGCACTGTACACTTATCCTGCTTTGATTATGATCTTCACTAAGCATCTGCTGCTGACCACAGATGGACAAGGAAGTTGGACAGGCCTTCAGTTTATATTAGCATTGCCACTCTTCTGTTCACAAGGATGTTGCTCCACATTATTTTACTATGTAAGAGCCCACACACCTCCCTGGGGCACAGGCTCCCGTTTCATACATTTGGATACTGCGTTTTGCTCTTCCTGCTGCACGTCTTGTTCCATTTAACAAAATTGGCAGTGCTAGTCTACTAAAAGATGTTGACATCTGATACATAGGTGATCTGTTCTTTTTCAGATTAACATTAATGTGAGAAAATCTGCATAGTAACATTATTGTACATACAACTCCACTTTAAAAATATTTTCCAGCTTGCAAAGTAAGTCAAGTGTGATGTTATCTGTTTATGTGCCACTTGAGACACTATTATGCATCTGAAATGTTTGCACAGGGTTTCAGGCAGGGGAAAAGATTGATTATGGACTTGGACTCCTCAGAAACAGCAGCCAGGAGCCAGGTGGGATACCTTAGTGTCTCAAATGACAACAGACACATTTCGGTAACCAAATCCCACCCTGAATGAGACAACTACAGCCGTTCAACGTGCAAACAGCTTTCTTGTGCATCTACTCCACACACATTAATGAAACTGTAGCCAAACAATTAAAAAATGCATTCCTAATTGCTACCAATTTGAAATAAACAGCAAACTGAAAAAATAGTGTTGTTTCAGTCTTGCCAAGGTATCACTTTGACAGGAAAACAGATGTCTTTTTCATTTTTCCTAAGATATTTCTTATTTCATTATATGTCACTATAAAATTCTAAAACATTTTATGCATTCTGAAGCATAAAGCAAACATCTGTTACTGAATTATCAACCAGCTTTAAACATTATGGTTATGTGTACAGTGACTGAATTGATATCACAAGACAATTATAAATCTGGCATGCCCTGGTTTCCAAACACTAGCCCCTTCAAGTACACGACTTTGTGGTCTTTGTAATGAATATTACTTATCTTTATAGCATCAATAGTGTTCTATTTACTTCATGGACAAGTTAAGTCATGACCCCTGTCTACTCCAGACCGTCAGCGGGAATCAGACCTGAAATATTAAATATCAAGAAGTACAGCTCTGTGCATAAATATCCTCCTTTAACTCTGCGATAAAAACCAGACTGCATGGTTGCTGAGATCAGCTGCTAGTTAGTCATGACCACACAGTCAGGTCTTTTTATTCCTGTTTGGTAATGCTCAGACAGCATGAGAAAGAGAAAACATGAACACTGGACAGTGACAATTAGAGTGTTCTATGTATCTTGTTAATAAAAAAAAATATAACATCTATGCACATATATATGTGTGTGTAAATACACACAGTTGTTACTGTTTAATCCTACCTTAGATAACCCTAAATATGGGCCTTTGAAAACCATGTAAGCATGTCCATTTTCCACCCCCCTATTTCAAGTCTATCATTTCTCCTGCATTGCTTTACATACTGTCACAGCCTTACTAGCTCTGGGTGTAGGATATTCATGGTGCAGGACATTCAAAAACTCTGGGCAAACAGCTACTGCACACAGTCTGAGTGATGTCTGTGGAACCACCGTGGATGCACTCACTGATTCCTGCAGCTGATGACATTGCCAAGTGGGAAAACGCTTGCTACCACAGAATTGCCTGGGGTATTATCCAAGACTTACACAGGAGAAGAAGCAAGTTTTCCTCCCATGTGCGAGAAAAGAGGAAAATGTAGCATAATACATCTGTGGAAGGTGGGTATGGATTGCTGGAACATTCAGTACCATAGTTATATTCCAAGGAGTAAGACACTTACACAGTGAAACTGCTTCACCTTTGCAACACATTCTACTACACAGGTTTGCATAAGGTGTCTATTTTTCATGCTAATACACCCTCCTGTTTGTTTATGAGTAGTAACAGAAGTGAAGACAGTCAAGAGCTGCCCTCTCAAAGCTCAGCCCAAATGGCTGATGTAAACTGTGTGTGTGTGTGTGTGTGTGCATCCCCCAGCTGTCTGGGTGTCACATACACAGAAGTGTGCAAATAAGTAAAGAAAATAAATTAATGTCTGACTGCAAAATGTTCCTATAAATTTCTCACACAACAGCACTTCTGTGATTAATCCTGACACAAAGTACAACATTTAGCAGTCATTTAGCACTCAAACATCTGCAAACAGTAGGACTTGTGAAAAATGTCCTTGTTTGTAGCCACTCCTGTGTTGGTTATCTGCACTCTAACAAGGATTGCATTTACACTGTCAGTGTTTTCCTCTTCAGAGGACAACTCCTTCAAGTTTCTTCTCCACTGCCTGACTGCCAGTATTCATTATAACTCTAGGAATTTAATATATTTCAGACTTCTGCTCTAGCAAATGGGACTGAACTCGGCCAGTGGGTTCAAAAGTTATTGGTGAAGACAGAGGGAGAAAGAGGGGGAGGAAGGGAGCAGACTGACAAAAACAGAGACACAGAGGGGATGATCTCATAACCCTCGTCTGCTTGGGAAACCATGAAAATATAATCAGTACAGTTCAACTATGATACATAAGAGCTGGATTAGAGTAATGCCTTTTTCTCATTCTTTCACATGCCACAAATATGGAATATACATTTAAACAATACCTTATTACGGCTTCTGGAAAAACTATGAAATAAACCTTAGTAACTAGGATATAATACACATGGGCTGCAGAGCACAAAAGCAGTCCACTCTCACCTTGCAGACCATATCTGTCAGCTCAACAAACACAAATGGAAATCAACTCCACTTACTTACACTTCTGTGCACAGGATCAATGGAATGGTGAGTGATCTTTGCAAAGACAAAGATCAAAGAGTGGAAAAGTATAAGAAAGGCTGATGCACACACACACTTTTCATCAAATCCCTACAATGTAGTTATACCAAAACAGATTTTCTTAAGATGTATGATGTATGACTCAGGATGATGACCCTTCCAAAACACCAAAATCCTGTAGAGAGACATCCAAAAGTATTACTTCTTTTTACTACTATTACTACTACCTCTACAACTACTAATAATGTAGCAACTTAAAATACACTATGTATGTCCATTTTCATGTATACATCACATGACAAAAATACTTTTCTCAGCTGGAAAAAAATCTAAACAGGCTTAAGTTTTGAGAAAATGCTTCTTCCACATAGCAATAAAAAATGGGTAGTCTTAACCTAAATGAAAACATCTCACAAAGCTATAAACATGAAATGAGAGTGAGAATTGAATCCCTTTTCACTCTAGGCATTGTTCCATATACCATCTCTAATTATACAGGCATATTCAAGGACAGATTGTCAACAAAGCCAAAAAACAACAAAAAGAAACTCAGCACAGATAACTGGAGTTGGAAAAATTAAATCTTGCACTTCACTGCCCAATGAACAGAAAAGAACAGATTTCTTAGTGTTGGATGCTGATCACATCTGAAAATCTAGCTTAAATAAATATATAAGAGAAAAAAGGAAGAAAGCCATCTATTTTGATCAAGTCACGTTTTGAAGCCTAAATTAAGAGAAGAAAGGAATAAGACAGTTTTGATTATTACATGGGGATGTTGAAATACTGCAGACACTTGTCAGGAAATCGTAGGCCACGTTTTAATACTAGAGCTGAGTTTTGGTTTTTCATATCCAAATACACAAACTTCTCTACTTTTAAATATTTTCTTGTAGGAACAATTTACATTTCCAAGCATAACACTATCATAATTTTAGACACATTACACCTAAGAAAGAATGGAAAGTTTTGTATACAATGTGTGTTGGCTTTCATCTTTAAAACAACATTCAACTATTATTGACATTTTTAGAGTTCAAAAAAACACACTACAATACATATTCCTTTGAGCAGCATTCATGCTCACAAAAACAACAAAAACTCCACCCTCCTCCCACCTCAAATGCAAACAAACCTAGAAACACCATTAGCTTGAAGCTGTAATTACTTGGTTAGTAATTTTAACTATAAGATACAAGGCATTGTACAGAATCCCGTGGAGACAAATTAAAGCAGAGAAGTTCAATGTAACTGATTTTTTCAGTGTCTGAGCGCCCTCTGCATCTTTTAAGGTGCATATTGATTAAAATGTATGTATTAAACATACTCCCAACTGCTTTTTTCTTCTTGCCAACCACTCCTAGGCATAATTTTTCTCTCTGCTTTGAGGAGTAGTGGGAAGTAGGGAATGCATCTGCTTACTTGGGAATTAAAGAAGTCAGTCACAGTCAGTGCATGGGGCAAGAGTTGGAAGGACGACTTTTTCTTCTCTCCTTAGCCCTTCCATACAGACTGACATCTGCAAAGTCACCTGGTGGGGGGTTGTGACACTATTACATGGCAATGGCTGAGCTTCACCCTCAAATTCTCACACTGAATAGCCAAGTCCAGAACTGGGCAGGACAGAACTACAGGACAGCCAGAACTTTCACCTCAACACATCAGCAGAAGCTTGCTGTGCAGTCAAACTGCTGGCTGCTTTTGTCTCCTGGGTCCTTTAACAAATCAAACGGTGTGAGAGAACAACCACTAGCTAGTAATAGCCAGAAGTTTTGGCAATTTAATCTTATCTTTTACAAGACATTGCATAATTCTCTACATTAGAAATAGTTAGAACAGCAGAAAAGTACATGCAATATATACTGCTTACAAAATATTTCAGCAGTCAGTGAACTGTTCACACAAGATTTGGGCTTCAGGGATTTTTTTTGTACTGTCTGAACAGCTCTACTCCAGGTCTACTTTTACGAGACAGCTTTGCAGCAATTGCAGTTTCAGAAGCACTGACACATAGACACAGATGAAAGATCATCTGCCAGTGAGGACACAGTAAATCCAATAGGAACAGGCTCAGTTGTTTTTAAATGGGTTTTAGCCAGTCTTAAAGAGCCACTGATAATGTGAGGCTTTGAGCATGCAGGACTTCACCAAAGTTCAAGGAATACAAAATAAGAAATATGAGGGTGTTGGGATCATAGAGAAACTACTGTGCACAGTAGAAAAAAAGTGGGTATCTGGGATGATTTTGATCTATGTCTCAGTGAACTCTACACCAATTTCTAACTACATCATTTACTCTAGGATGTGCAGCCTCCAATTCTAGAGACTAAGGAAAATAGCTTCTCTGAGCTGCTTACGATGATGCAACAATTTTTGCTATTCTGAGATGCATCCATAGCATATATCCTCTGGCCTATCCTCCCCCTTCATCATCTCTTGAAGAGAGCTTCCAAAAATACCTTTTGCATTAGTTTTGTGAGAAACCATCATGAACTGATCCCAAACCTCTCTAAAGGTAGATTCTCAGCAGTTGTGATATGAAAAGTTTCTCAACCTCAGAAAGAATTCTCTGATGAAAACAAGGAAGTGACCCCTTTAATACCATACCTTCCATTCCATTTATTGAATATGTAATGGGAGACCCAGGTTCAGCTGCTTGCCTTACTGATTTATGGTGGAGCAACTTGGAACTCAGTCTCCCATAGTCATATAGAATAATATTTCCTGTTCTGAAAAAAAAAAAAAATCACACATTTTTCTAGACAACAGTCCAACTGCATCTTTTTCAGAGATACAGAGTTCTCTTTCCCTTTGAGTCAACCTACTTTCTGTATTTTTTATCAACCTTAAAAGCCAAAATAAATTAAAGACTCTCTCTTTCCTGCAGCATTTGCTGGCAATCACCTGGCAAGGAGATACCGATACCGTCATTAACCAAAAAGCAAAATGTTACATTTTTTTCACTTGGCAAATAAGAATACCTTGGGTAAACCTTTCCACGCTCGTCACAATCCAACATTTATGTAAAATTAGGAGGTGATTAGAGAGCTGTGGGAAAAAATGTACGTGGGGAGATTACTGTTAACTTATTTGCAGCTACAATATGAAACCTAATTGCGGCAGCAGATCAGGTGCACAGCAGAAATCTTATCCAGCTGCTTGCACTTCCAGATTGGCTGCTTGAGAGACTTCCTTCACCAGCAGTCGGGTGCTTTGCAGCTGTTCAGCTGCTGGTGTATCTGGGTCACAGTCCTCCTAAGGAAAGCAGAGCAGGTTTTGGATTCAGATCAAGTTCTGTTGCAAGCTGGGGCACACACATGGAAATGGGGGACTGGCTGGAGCAACCACAATTAAAGCTCTTGAACTGAGCTACTTAGATGAGTTAGGAGCTAAAGGCATGATTCTGCTATATCCCACTGGACAAAAGCACCTCAGTTCCTTCTGTTGTCCTTCCCTCCTGTACTTTATCTCTCTGATGTGGTGGGCCTCATTTTGAACCTCATTATTAGCTCTTTGAAGCAAGAACCATGTTTTCCTATAAGTTCATAAAGCACACAGTACAGCTGAACTTGCAGGGATGTTTCCAATAACACTTCAGTCATTTAGATAATATTCTTTTAAAATGACTGAGAGTGATGCCAGCCATGTGTTGAGCAATGCTCTCTCTACCAGTAAATAAGGAATCCAGGGGTTGCATGAAGTCAACTTTCCAGAAAGCCCACAACAATCAAATTTGGGTTGTTGGCTCCAAGAAGGCATAGATCTGACATCTGCACTATTAATATTGAAAAAAAAAAGCCTCCTCCTGTTTTATCTTAGAGTGCCTGTGGTCCACTTATGTTGCCACATATCAAAAGGGCAATAAACAGCAAAGCTTAGTGATTTTATTACTGCAGTATGTTATGGTGGGAGTTAACAAATAGGTAATAAGATAGGTTTCCAGTTGTAGTTTTTAGGGTACTGTTACACACAACTCAGAGCAATGGTGACCCAAGAAACATTACTAAACACATTTGCACTTTTTATTGTTGTGCTTACATGGAGATTTATGTAGGGTTTTTACAAACCTAAAATGGTTGTGATAATTTATAGCCACAAGATATTGCTTATAGAACAATTTTGAAACTTCTAGGTACAGACTGCCAAAAACTATAAAATCTAGTTCTGAAACCTTGAAGAAAAGAGCAACAGGCTATTCAGTTTGTGTGTTAAACCACATCTGTGTGCAACATACAGTAGAGTATTTTAATGCTAAATTATTCCAGGGTGAAAAACCTGTACAAAAAAACCAAAAACAAAAACCAAAAAAACCCACACCAACCCAAAAAACCCACCTGAAACATTCCTTCCCAAACTTCTGCATTAGAACTCCTTATTGGACATCCATATCCAAGCTCCAAAACCCCTCACTGTCAGTATTATGGTAGGGCAGTAGTCTTTCCCAGTTTTAAGGCAACAACTCCACTTCTGTCATAAGCCACACTTTCCACCACATGTGAAAGCCGGTCTCACAATGGGTACTGAGTTACAACACTTTACTGAACCATAAATGAGTTAGAGTGACAGAACTTTCCAATGACAACATTCTTGAAAACATCAAAATAGTATGAAAAAACTGCATTTTAATTTTGATCCTCCTAAATAGCATCAACAAAAGGCCAAAAAAGATTTATAGCTTCATAACAAATGAAGTGGATGTATGTCATCCTGTCCTGTTACTTGAAGACTCCAGGAGGGAGGTCAATGAGAAAATATTTCTTATTCTATTTTGTATTAAAAAAATAAATAAAATTGCAGTTAATCAGATGAACTATTTATAAGTTACAACATGTAATAAGGGATGGCAGACATTACAGTGAAAAAAAAAATCCCCTAATTTATTTTTACTCTGGTGGTCAGCAGAGCAGGGACAGTGGAAAACAGAGCGTAGCAAAGTGTGGCATTCCAACCTCATTCCTACTTTAATAGGCTTGGTGGGGCCCCCTGTTTGCAACTGGCAAAACTCCAGAAATTACCCCACAATATATGTCTTAGCAGGCTCAGCAGGAGATCTTGCAAATAGCCTTCACCCACTCAAAGCCTTAATTTCAGCTATCCCTGCCAAACCAACGGGGGCTGCTAGAACTGGGATATTTTCAGCAGGCAACCAGGAGCACATCAGCTAAGCAACCAGTAGTTCTGCAGAGAAGATACAATTTTGAAGTATTTCCACTTTCCTAACTCTTTATTGCAGAAATGCATATTTTTTTCCCCTCAGAAAAGAGTAAACAGGATTTTTTTACAGGCTTGGTGATTGTTCGTGTGGGTACACAGTGTTTGCTTATGCAGAGCCCTCTCTCCTAAAAGTTTTAGAATTACTAAATTATCTAAAAACCTGCTCAATAAGCTGTTCTTTATACATATATAAATTTACAAAAAGCAGACTTTAGAAGAACTAAAAAAACCCCATGTAAATAGATCTAGCAATAACTACCTTTCCCTGGGTTGTCAAATATTATGAATGCTTTATTTGAGAATAAGGTGGTGTGACATCGCTTATTTGTCACAGAACAAAATTCCAGGAAGAATTACCAGCTTCTGGATAACAGCTGTAAGTGAAAATTAAAGCATTTCTGGTTAAATAGGGTAGATCATCCACTATAAAATCACCATATTCACTCTTTTTACACAGCTTCTAGCTATCATAAGAATCTATCTTGACCTTTGTTGCTCACAATTTTCAATTTGCCAGATTGCTTATTCTAAAAATAGGTAAGATATAAATTAAAGCAGAGAATATGACTTTTCAAGGTAGAACAGACATGAAGAATCTTACTGTCTATCACACTATTTCAACAAAACATCAGAACACCGAAGTACAAAAAAAAATATCAGTCATAAACTGTAAGTTCATCCCTAGAACTCAAGATTTCCTCGGGTGTAATATTATGTAAACAGAAGAGAAGAAGGATGTGAGTAATCCATACAGACTCTCAGTGTCACTAACACATAGAAGAAAAAAATCCCCCAGATTATTATCTTTACTTGATATTCATTATCACTTCATTCAGCTAAGTTGCTGAAGTTCTTGTATCTTGAAAGGGCAGGAAAAGAAGTAAAATCTTCCCAGGAGGGAATAAAGCAGTTACACACAAAGAAGTAAAATGTTAAGTATGCTATGAGATTATGTATGCAATTATTTGATGGTTAGTTAATTAAATTAACATCCAGAGTTAATTCTGTATAGAACTAGAGCTTTTATACATTAAACACTTACAGAAATTGCAATCAATTTAATTTCAAACTTTTGGATTTACTGAGCCTGTGCTTTGTATCTCTAAGGAATTCAAATGCAAGGAGTACATTTGTGTATATATGTCCTTGCTGATCAAAAACGAAATATGAAAGAACACTCTTAAGATCCCTGCTTGACAACTCTCCGAGGAAGCAGCTGAAACTTTAGATATCATTTTACCTCCTATACATGAACACTTTGAAACAGGCAAGGCTCCACTCAGTGTAAGCAGTAACAAAAGTGCTGCTCACTCGGCAAAATTTATATATCAGTTATTAACGTGGTATTATTTTGGCCCTTGAACTGGATGGGTGTAAAAATTCCTTCCTCTATGAAATAAATGGAAGAAGATTGGCATCTAACAAGCTTCATCCAATCCAATACAGAGAAGTTATCCTGAAGTCACGACCTGAAGCTATGCCAGCTCCCCAGCAGCCATGTGGGCTCTGTATCAAACCTGTTTGCTTAATGCCAGTTTGCACTTAGGACAGGTTTGCTCAGCTTTGCCTTCATGGATTCTATCAGTGAGTTTCTGAACCCCAGTGCACGAGCAGTGGCTGTTCTGTAATTGCACAAAAGACAACACTTTGCACAGCAAAACCAACAGCACATGAAACAGCAGAGAAAATATGGAATAAAGCAGAACCACGCTTTAATAGAGGTTTGGGTGTCAGTGACAGGCTGCCACCCACAACAGTGAGGCAGTTCCAGTTCTCCAGGAGTGCCCTGGTCTCACAGAACAGTAACCTCAGCTGGCAGATAGATACTATCACTTATAACGCTGTAAGAGGTGTGGACACAATCCTAGTGGGAGAGACGACAGCTTCTGGCCTGCAGATCTTATAACTTGAAGGACAAAGGAGGGGGAACAAAGGGCAGCCCCAAGTGCTACAATGTGGAAGGAGCACCACCAGGGCAGTGGTGAGCACGCGCTCAGTTACAGCCTTTCATTAAGCACAGCAGCACCATTTCTCAGATGTTTTCCTCTTTCACAGGGCAGTGTAGCTAGAATGAAAAGCAGTTGGCTCAGGATACTCGTCAGATGTTATGGCAGAAATGTGAATATCTAACTTCTCCTGTTACTAGACCACCAAAGGGTCAACCTATTTGCCAGGATGATGCTTGTTTTCTGAAATTTGTGGGACTCATCACTGACTCCACATGTTCAACGAGCACAAAAAAATGTCTGGGTTTTTTTTTCTTTGCTCCAGATCTGCACAAGAATGTATGTATTTCCTTTCAGTTTCATTACTATGGTCTGTGCTTTTATCATCATGGCTCAGACTGTGATAATGTTCTGCCTACACCAAGACTTTTTACTATTGTCAGCTCCAGGCACCCAGCCATGCAATTCACTCCTCCTTCAGGTGATATTAAACAAACTCCTCAGCGGCTGAATCCAGAAGCCTGAGACAGGGAAGCCTCCTGCCAGAGGTTTGAACTGGTAGAGGTGCATTCCTAGTAGGCAGCCACACACATATATACAACAAATATATACACTTACATGTGGCCAGCCACACAGATCAACACAGGAACACTGAGCACCAATGGCCTTACCCTGTTCCCCTCACTAGCTGATCAGGATGAAGGTCTGCCACAAGAAAACATATACATATGTATATAAGTTTGATCTCTCCAGTAGCTGGCCCAGACATACAAGCCCCTGAGCCCACTCCAGCTGCTGGCACAGGTCACCCCTGCACACACCAACAAACGCACAGGCAAACACACTAGTGATTCCACCAGTAGCTGCTATTAGTCTACTCAGCAATTCATCCTTGGACTCTCTCATCTCCAGGTGTCTCACCCCGAGGCACATATGCATACGCTCACTTGACTCTCAAAAGCCCTGCAGTTTCCATCATAAATAGCTTGATCCCTGCAGTTGCCACCTCAGTTCCTCTGGCCACTACCTGGCTTCCCCAGCAACCTGCTGGCTAGTCCAGCTTTGTACTGGCCAGCGATCACACACCGACCTGCAAACCCTCCCTCGTTCCAGCTGCAGGCTCCACAGATGAACAACTCCTGCAACTCATGGTCTGACTTCCATTGCTGACCTCTGCACTCCCACACAGAACAAAGAGTCCCTCAAAAAAGAGCAAAGGTTACTCAGAAGACAGGACCATCCATGCCAATCAGATAGAGGGCAAGGCCAGACGTGTACTGAGAAGCAACTGTTAAATATGACCAATCTGTTTTTTTATTCTCTTCCCTCTACTTTCCATACTTTTTCCCTCCTTTCTCCAAACAAACAACCTTTGTTTCCTCCACAACCAACAGTAAATTTAGTGCTATCCCAAGATGCTCTTCCCCTGCACCCCATCGTGAGTACCATATCCCAGGATGTGACCCCTTCAGTCTGTTACCTGGAGAGGTGTTCCCATCTTGGTCAGTCATGCTGGACCATGGAGCTGATGTTCCCTTGTGACAGCCTTGGGAGGGCCCTGTCTACTACTATGTCTGTTTGTGTGGACATTGTAACTTATAAAGGTTTATCAGCAATATCTGCTAAACAGCTGTAAATCTCCCTCCAAAACTGTAACAGACAAATGTCTTCAGAGACAAAATACAAACTGCAGAGGAAGGGAGAAAGCTGGTATTCCTTAAGTTGGACTACAGCTCCAGGAACTACCCAATTCCTTCTCAAGCCCCCCAGAGTGGCTTTACCCCTTGCCTGCACAGACAAAACTAATGAGCACATTTAGAGCTTCAGCTTTACCTAGTCCTGGTGCTCAGAAATGTGGAATATGTAAAATTCCCCCAACAAACCCACGTTCCAGTGCTGAGGAGGCTCAGCCTCCAAATCCCACTGCATTCAAAAGAAAGCTGCTTTGTTTACATGAATTTGGCTTTCAGAGGTTTTCACCAACAACCTGGACAAATTTAAATCAGTAGAACATTCAGGCAAAGTTACAGATTTCATTGCACGGAGAGCTTAATGTACAGAATCTCCTAATATGCAACAAATACTCTTTAAACTGCAAACAAAGCATAGAGAGTTGTTCTGTAACAATAAAAACTGCAATAGATCAAGATTTTCTGGATAATGGGAGTCTTGAAAGAATATGCAGCCATAGCTGCCTTGTCTGACAGTAAGTGATGTTTGAGATATCACTAGACACTGTACAAAAACCACAAGGAATGACTGAAAGAGTAGGTTGCTGGGCTGTAGCTGAGCAGCAGAGACTAAGTGTAGCCAGGACATTTAAATCTAGGCAAATAATTTTCCAACTCATAAGTCATAAGGTATCACAGTGTTCTAGGCAGCTAAGGCAACGGGCAATGCAAGCAGAATATATAATTTTCTTGTACCCCAAGAGCAAATGGAAGCACTGAGACAACGGCAGCTTTTACTATCACTGACTTCCAAGTATGCCAGATCCTTATTTCCTGAAGAATCTGTGCTTTTAAATCTCAGAAAGATGTTTGTGCAAATGTGCTCTCCTTCCTTCCCTCCTCCCCCATCCCAGCTTCCCCATGTTCCACCAGTCAAAAAACATCCAGCAACAACATAAGGGCAAAAGAGGCGGGGTGGGGAAAGGGAATTACAATGAAAAAACCCTCTGGACTACATTCTGTAATCAAATAACCTCCAGGTTCTGCTCCAGGCTAGCCCATTTTTTTTTTTTTTTGCTCTCGGCTATTCCACCCTGCAGAAAAGGGCTGTTATTGTGCTCTGCACAGGTGCATAGAAAGACTCCTAAAGAGAACTCCCAATGAACACAAGGCATAAACAAACTCAAGTGTGGTCTTCTCTTCAAGAAAATAATTCAGCCAATGTGAAACTCCCTCCTTGTAATAAATTAGCTCCTAAGAGTATTCAAAAGCTAACCTTTGACCTCCTCCCGTATTATTCTCATGACCACCAGTGGGAGAGGAGGTCAAGTTGGTCAGTTCTTCTCACCAGTCACTGATGCCTCTTTAGCAAAGGAGGGATGGGGGAGGAGGGAAAAGAGAAAGAAAAAGAGAGGGAGGGGGGAGAAAAATCAAATTTGCTTCTCCATTGAAACACAGGCTTAGTAAGTAAACCAAAGAGGCCCAAGCCTCCCCCGGCAGGCGTCCAATTTTACAACACATTTGTAAGTGTGCTGCTGTCTAAATATACTCAACACAGAGAAATTCCACACCATGGCTACAGCAAACGGGCCAGCACTCCGCAGCCAGCTGCTGCAGGATTTTTCGGTGTTCGGTCTGCAAACTAAAACCATGGAAAGCTAATGGAAAGGCCACAACTGGCAGCTTGTTTTGGCTGCCTCACATCCATGAGGCTCGTCTCCTGATTGAAAGCATATGAAGCAGGTTAGGGTGCTAAAAATAGCATAATTTGTTAAGTGGCACATTCCACCTACCCGTGGCTGGCACATGGTAAGTTCATTCATATGCACAGGACATTCCTTGCCAATCTCTTCCAGCATTTTTCACTTAGTGGGTAGCAATTTTTAGAATAACTACATCATGATATAGTATTTGATAATCTTTGTTAATAAAACCACACATTAATTTGCTTCCCATGTCACATGCAGTTCCATAGGAAACCCCTCTTTTGATAGTCGGGATAGTTACAGAACTCCTGGTAAATGGAGTTCTCTGAAAAGTATTCCAACTATCTGTAGCTGGCCAGCACTTGATTTATTTTGCCAGCATATACATCAGGCTGGGTTGTGAAAAGAACCCACTTTTATTTTTATTTGGAGTACAAAAGCTGCTCTGTAGTTTCAGTACCTCCCATTGCCTGGATACTTCTCTGTCACCTCTGCACTTTGTATTGCTGAGGAGAAATACAGGGACTTTCAGCAGAAAAATACAATGACCATTTCCCTTCTCAGAATAATTTTAATCTGAAAGTCCATTTCATTACCTCTAAGCAAAGATTAGCATTTTATCTCTGCATTCAACAGTATATAATAAATCTACTTGGCAAATCATCACCACTATATTCTATGTCCTTCTTGGAGCTCCATGACGAAGTCTTCTGAGACACTGCTTTGCAATTATTCTGTAAAACCATAAACAAGTAAACACTTTTCCATAAAATAAATCTAAATTATATAATTGCATTATATTTAAAAGGATAGTACAGTTAACTAGAGATGAAAGCTGAACACTTAAAAGGTAAGAGAACAAAAAAAGCAAGACATCTTAATGCAGAGAGAATGAATACATTTTTCCCAAATGTTGTCTTCTTCATAATAAAATTTATAAGCAAACTTATATTCTTGGGACAGAAAAAAACCCATCATGACATCTTTTATTTTTAAGTTACACAAATTTTTAATAAGTTCACATTTTTTAAACACTTTTTTCTCACTTTATGAGAAATTAAGAAGGTTAGGCTCATTTTACATTTCACAGTTCTTCCCAGTTTAGTAAAAATCCCTGAAAAAGACTTATAATGTCTGAGAACTATATGAATTTTGTGATTTATCTACCGAAGTGTATGATACATACTCTTTTGAAGAAATTTCTCTTTTATGAAATTAAAGTGATTTTTTTCTTCTTTCTTAATAAAATCAATTTGGAATTAAATATATCAATCATTCTAACATTAAATAGTACACCTATTGTCTAATAGCTTTCAAATCTTTATTTTCATTTCTGTCTCTTTGGAAACAATGCAAGAATATAAATAGTACTGTTGACTCTGACGTGACTCATCTCAAACCAAATTGACGAATTTTCCAAGACAGCAAAGAAAAACAGACAGAAACCTCACACAACCAGCTACTATAAGTGACCCATATGAATTGTGATGGCAAACAATTAATGTGAAAAATAAACTACAAATCACAACAGAGTCCATAACCACAGAATTTCTTACTTAAGGTGGTAGATAGTGGACCTAAGCTGCCTAATTTCAGAAATCTGAGTATTTCAGAATAAACATGCAGCTGCAATAATTGAAACAGAGAAGTATTCAGTGCAAGGCTACTGTTGATCTCATAGTTGCTTAATGATCTGCGTAAAACAAGCAGCACGATCGTGTATCAGCTCACACGAGATAATTCACAACAAAACACCATTATAAGGGGCTATTCTTGTCTCATCAGACAATACAAGCTCTAAAATTTAATGAAGTCTGACATACCTAGGTTAGTTCCCTGCTCAATAATTTTACTGCCAGATTTTTCCCCAGGAGCACAGATTCTGCTCTGACTATCTTTACCTACACAAGATGAGTCCTGGTTCAAGCTGATGACTAAAGAATAAGTGAACAGATGGAGTTTTGAGCAGTACCTTGCCAAGCTGGATGAGAGGAGGCAAGATTTCCTACTTTCACACTTTGCGAGTACATTTTGGGGTTTGGTTGCACCCAGCTACATGAAAAAGAACACGCACAGACATCCCTCAGCAACCATACAATCAGATTTCAAAATGGTTTTTTGTCATTTGAGAGTGTGGCTACTCACAGTCACAGATAAAGCTTTTTACACAGGGCTTGGCCCCACAGGAAAGAGGAACTGGTATGAGATGAGGCAATGTGGAGGGCTCAGAATAGGCTGCAAAGTATAACACATTTATCCTACACTTCAACTCCAACCACTACCTGACATGCTGAAAGCCTTCAGGATGTCTTTTACCAGCTGGACAAACGGTGGCACAGCACAGCGATCAAATTGCACCACGCAAGGCAGAATTTGAAGTCACACACAGACGTAGTTTGGCTGGAGGTTGAATATAAAAGGTTCTCTGTATTCACCCCTAATAAACTTACTAAGGAGGTGTACTAACTTCCATGAAGTTCATGTGGGGATTCCTATGTGTCTGCTGTTTCATGGTAACAGACATTCATCACGAGATCTGTAGGGCCATTAATACCCATTAATGTCACTGTAAGCCCATGAGTGTCCAAACAGGACTCTCACAGCCCATGCTATGGCCTCTTGTGGGAGCACTGTAAGCCCAAGATCCAGGGGGGAATCGAGATATTGTTTAACTTGTTCATCAATGACTTGGATGAAGGGGTAGGGGCCTCCTCAGCGAGCTCACTGATTATACAAAACCAGGCTGATCCCCCAGAGCTTTGTGTGGCCATTTAGAGGGACCCCGACAGGTTGGAGACATGGACAGAGAGGAACTGTTTGAAGTGCAAAAGGCAAATGCAGGGTCCTGCACCTGGGGAGGAATAACCCCAGGCACCAGTACAGGCTGGGGGCTGACCTCCTGGAAAGCAGTGCTGCAGAGAATGACCTGGGGGTACTGGTGGACAGCAAGCTGTCCATGAACCAGCAGTGTGCCCTGGGGGCCAAGAGAGCCAACAGAATCCTGGGTTGCATTAGGAAGCACATTTCCAGCAGGTCAGTGGAGGTGCTCCTGCCTCTCTCCTCAGCCCTGGTGAGGCACATGTGGAGTGCCATGTGCAGTCCTGGGCTCCTCAGGACAAGAGAGACATGGAGCAGGTCCAGGGGAGGGCAACAAGGGATGATTACTGGGCTGGAGCATCTCTCTTACAAGGAAAGGCTGAGGGAGCTGGGCCTGTTCAGCCTTGAGAAGAGACACGGTGAGGGGACTTCACGTGTGTCAGTGTTTGCAGGGAGGGGTTAGAGGATGGACCAGTCTCTGCTCAGGGGCAATGGGCAGAAACTGTTCCATCTGAGCACGAGGAAGACCTTTCCTAGGCAGTGATTGAGCACTGGAACAGATTGAGAGCAAAGAGGGTGTGGAGTCCCCCTCACTGGAGATATTATAGAACCATCTGGACACAATCCTGTGCAATGTGCTCTGGGATGACCCTGCTTAAGCAAGAAGGTAGGACCAGATAAGCCACTTTGGTCCATTCCAACCTGACCCATTCTGTGATTCTGAGATTGTGCTTGTCTGAGTAGCTATTCCTTTTCTCTCTCACTCTGCCTGAAACCTGTTCATCAAATACTTCTTGATGCATAAAGAAAAAGCAATAGTAAAAACACAAAGATAAATATATTTTAACTCATTACATTACAAGATGAAACTGTTACTCATCTCACAGTCCATGTGTCAGAAAAGGAGTCAGATCACAAGAAAATGGAAATGAATCCTGATGAATACACAGAAAGTTCAGGGCAGGAAAAGCCAACTGCTCTGGTATTTATAAGATTTTGGCAATTTGGAACAAAAATTGCCTACATTGACTCAATGAGCTTTCTGGATACTGGCAGACCTGAAGGTAGAGAGTTGTCAGGGAATCTCTCCTGTAGCTGAACATTCTGAGTTTGGGTTCAGAACCTTTGTTCTCTGCAGGTCCAGCAAAAGTAATTTGCTGCTTTCAGGGAATTGTTAGTTTTACTAAGTGCCTTAAAAAAAAAAAAGAATCTAGAATCAAAAAGTATCAGATACATTCCAGTAATGTTTTCAAAACATTAAAAAGCAGTCCTCAAGTTATTCTTGGCTGATATTATAGTATTTGGGGGTGGGGCGAAAGAAACCCAAACCCAACACAATGAAAAGGGGTGTGCAGTTAAACTGGTTGACATTTAGGAGATTGAAACTCACCCATGGGGGGTAGGAGGGCCACTAACCCCTTCTGAGCTTCACTCAAGCCTTCAGAACAAAATTGGAGCAGCACAGAGGGGTTTTACCCATATTCAGCATATAACAGATTAAGATTTGGGGGTTTGGCGTATGACAACCATACAGATGCAAGTCTTCAACATCCTGCACTCCCTGTGTTGCCACAGAAAACAAACAGGACCAAGTCCTAGAAAATTGCTTAGCTGAGATGTGGGGCACATAAGTAGAACTTGTCTGATTTTGAGCATTATTTCTAGTTCCACTGTACCAAGACAAATTATTTATTTCAGAGGACAGAATTCCCTGTGTAACCCTCAATAGACTCTTCTGGTCATAATTAAAATAAATAGCTTTAATGAAAACAAATTTCCTTTACAATCAAATATTTAGTAATCTGAATCTTCATGTGTTTCAGATTGTTTAAAAATTCTGAATGGCTTTGCACTGGAACTATAAAACTAGAACACTCTAAAAGTTAAATAACTTAAAAAATCCAGTTTATTTTTCATGACAAATTCATAATTATTTGTGCTCTGTACTCAAATTGGAAAAAGAAGTACTTTACCTTAATCTATTTACAGAAAACAAACTCACTCAAGAAACATACAATCCATTTGTGGGTAATCCATAGTAACTTCAGCAGACTGTTATTTTATAAAGTATAGGTATATGGACAATGGGCATATTAATTGAACCACTATTAATTGAACCACCTATACTGACAAAATTACCTAGCATGTTTTAAAATTGTAGAAACATTTTTAGAACTTGTTAGATCTGCAGTGTAGAACTCACATGGTTGCAGTGAACATGACTTGCTTTTAACACCACAACGAGATCAATTCAGTAAAAATAAGGAAGTCCACCCAAAAGTGATTCAACACTACACTGTGTTATACACTATAGTATAAAAATACTTTTAATTAGATTGATTCAAATCTCAATTGTGCATAGTTTTCAGATTTAACTATTTTTGTAGTGATTTTTAAAATGAAGACATGAATATTACAAATTTTAAATGATGCCATGGAATGAATCCTCATCTCTGACAAATTACTTGCCAAATTCAGACATAATTTTGGTTTCCCTGAAGGTGTGGGGGCTTTTTATTCAATTTTCTCAAGAAAGCAGTCCTGATTACTTTAAGGTTGAGCAGCAGATGTTTTCGAACTGCTAAATTTTGAAAGATTTTTGTTTTAAAATCATCCAAAATTGGAATAAAATCTCTAAAAGTGTTGCAAATCACAGTTGAATAAAAGAGAAAAAAAATCAGAATATTTTGTTTATACATTGACTTTTTAAATTTAAAATTATTTACAGTATTTTAAAGTGTTTGAATCAAAAATCAATAAATAAATGAAATTCAGTTCTTAAACTAAATCAAACCATTTAACAAAAAGATACCACTTAATTCTTTGAAATTTTAACAGATTGAATGATATGTGAGGAAAACCAAAGATAATGCATGAATTATGTAGTCTGTATTTAGGGCTTCTAAGATGGTTTAGAAAAGCAAAATGAAGCGTAGATTTGCTTGACTTAAAGCTGCTGATGGTCACAACTGGACCATGGTGTGTTTTCATAATAAAACCATCCAGTCTTTGGTAGGGATATTCAGATGATCACTTATACTCACTGATCTTAATTAAACAGTTCTTCCTGAGACCAGTCCAGCTTTGTCACTCACAGATGTTCTCCTGGTCAACTAAAAGAGTTGCACATCCTCCCTCCTCTGCCATGTAACAGGGGGGCCCATTCTGTGCCAGCTGGTCTAATTCAGAAGTTTATATTCTTCAGTTTCAGGTAAATTCAGACATTGTCAATCAGCTCCTTCATAATCTCAGGCAAGCTTCTTCATGCCTTTCAATCACATCTCTTTGGCTCCCTTTCTCTGATCTTTTATAGCTACCTAGTCCCTTCAGACAACCTGAACTTTGAGGAAAGAACACTCTCCCAGCCACAGCCCTGCATATAACAGAAGCAAATGCCATTTAGCGAACGTGCAAATTAAAAGAAAGAAAAACATCAATCACTCATTTTTTCCAGAAAAAAAAAAAGTATTAGTTATTTCTGAAATTGCCATCATATTTAGCTTTCTCAGTGTGCAAAAATAACACAGAGTTGGTTTTTAAGCACTTTGCCAGCAAAGGAATCAGGGCAAATATTTTCTGCTTTGAAGTACCAGTGAAGCTGTGCACTGTCCTTATTTATGAATGAGTTTAGAATCCAGTGAACTAGAAAACAAATGTGCCGTAACAATCTGAACTAGAAAGAAAACAAATATGCTCTATTCTGGTTGACTATACCCTCTATATAATGTTATGCAGTGTTTAACTGCAAATATCTCTGTTACAATTATGTATAAAGGCTGTTTTATTTTCTGAACTTCATAGGATTTTTACACATGCTTTTTTTTTTTCCACTACAGAGTTGTTCTTTTTAGGAGTGTTTGTAGGCAATTGGTTTTAAAAGGGCTCCAGGGGGCTTTTCCCTACTGTGTTAAGCTGTTTTGATATTCTTTTACAAGCACAGTCTTAAAGTTGTTCTCCCAGATGCATTGTCTTACTAATCAGCTTTATGAGGTTCAAGGTCGCCATTCAACATTAATTATTCATTGTACAATTCACAGCTGGTGATGATGCTTAAAATGGCAAATAATATGAGTGTTAAAAAATACATTCATAAAGCATCTTTTCCGTGTTTCTTCAGATCAGAGCAAACAAGAAATCACAAGGAAAAAAAAAAAAGAGATCAGATTAGTATGGTACTATGGAAAACATGCATTAAGATCACTTCCAGAAGTACCTGTGTCTTTCCTGATTTTGTACAGACATTTACAAAATTAACTACAATGGAGAAAAGAGAGGTTGTGGGCACCAGTATCAAAATAGTCCAATGTCTAAGCGAAGGCAGCATAACAAAATCACAGAGAACAAACTAGATATTTAAAATGCATTGTTCAAAGACTTAGAAAGTCAAAATGCTTGAGAAAAAACTATCTGTGAATGAAAACTTGTAGCATGGAAAAAGAGTATAAATATCTTACATTTATAGTAGTCCTTGTATATGTTTTAAATCTGTGCAGTGTCAATTTTAGAAAGGTTTTTTCTTCTTTTTTAGGCAAGCCAAGACTTGTCACGCTTTGACAGTGGCAAGAGTGATGTCATCAGCAAAAAATAAGCCTTTTTTTAAAGGGCTATTTAGATTTTGGCAAACTGGCATGGGCAAGCTGCTACAACAGATTCTGCCTGCTCTCTCCTCTGCTGTACTCATTCCTTAACTTATTAAGGATTCAAGAACAGTTGAGGCTTTGAAACAGTGTGGAACCAGAGCCAAAAACTCCTATTATAAGTCTAATTATTCTCAGTTCCTTCCATACACATTCTAACAAATATAGCACTTCTCTGTGTACAATATACTTGCTTAACCGAACCTTTTTTTAATGATAGTACCATATTAAAGACCTTCTGTTTTCTTTTCTGATGTCCTGTTTTACAGTTAAAATACAAAATACTTGCTGCCTCCACTCAATCACACTTCTGCAATTACTCAGTGTCTCCTGATAGTACTTCAGCAATTATTTTTATCTGCAGCTGGAATGCTTTTCTTTCCTCTGCATCTTAATTTCTTGGTTTGTTTGGACAAAATATGTTAAGCTGATTTCAAAAATATGGTTTACAAAGTGCAGGTCACTGCCAGATGTTATTTAATGCTTTCAGGCTGATGCTTTATGTCCAGAAAAGTGGGTCCTGTGATGATTCTCTTGTCAATAACTACTGAGCTGACATTTTACAAATGGATCTGATTCAACACAAATATTGAAATTGATACCTTAATTCTGGCACAAAAGTATTGTTTAGGTTCTTTTCAAAAGCAAGTTAAGTTTTTAAACATTATCAAATTCTAAATGCTCGCACTCACGCATGTGTGTGTTAATAAGCACATGTATTTACAGAAGCTGATTCAGTTATCAAGTACACTCTATTTCTCTTCATTAATGATGGTTTATGATAGCTCAGGAAAAGCTAAAGCAAACTTTAACCACACACCTTATACTGCCTGCATGCTATGTTTCTTTTTTTAACAACTGAGTGCTTACAGCACGAAATTTCATTGCCAAGAAAATAGGCAGTCAGATTACCCATATAAATACATTGCTGAAAGAAACCAATTTTTATTTCCAGATCTGTTTTATGCAGGAATGAAGCATATGAAAACATAATTTCTCTGAGTGGACAGACAGTGACTGTTTAAAAAAATAAAATCATGAAGAATATGAAATAGTGAGACTTTGATATTCTTTGTAAATAATTTTTTAAAAATTCTACCTTTGTAGCTTGTTTCATAATTTGATTGACTTGCTTTAAGTGAAAACTAACTATGATACTTCCCCCCTCTCTCTCTTAAATAGAAATACTTTCAAAATTCTGTCTAGAAGATACATAGATAGGCAGCAAGATAACAAATTTGAAACATCAACTATCCATTTTTCTGGTTTTCTCTTCCTATTTAGAGTTCTGTCATTTGTTACATGGCATCTGTAAGATCACTAACATCTGTGTTATTCTTGTCAAGAAAACAAAGTTTGCAATTTAAGCAAAGATTATATGTGAATACTGGCTGCTTCAGCATGTATTTTGAATGCAAACTGATGACTCTAAAATGTAGGAGAATTACAATTGTTTCAGTTCAGGACACCACATGTCTACCTCCAGATCTTCCATTCCTGTTTCACTTTAAAGAAAATCTGTGCCTCCCTTACTTATAGATCAACCCATGAATAGTTCCTGACTCTTTAGCACTGGAGATGAGTTTTTCTGACATGAAATCAGAAATGAAAAAGGGAACATTGAGTTTCAGCTTGCTTTTGCTAAGAATCTCTGCTCATTCAGTTCCTCAGCAAAAGTGTTCCATTAAAAAACTCCAAAATTTCTTCATTTTTGTACGTTTGCAGTGTATACCGAACTATACCATGATCAATGTGCAACTTAACCTTTCAAGTTTGGTGCTTCAGTTTTCCCTTTGATTTCTGTTGACATAAAAGGCATTAAGTGTCTGACTTCAAAGAACAGCCAGTGCAGATATTTGTTGTTCACCATGGTGGTCTTTGCTTAAATGGCTGCTTCTTTTGTGTTTCTATTTTTTCTATAGTTGACTTACTATATAAACATCGTGTTCTAAGCCTCCCTGTCTCACCATTCAACCTTATAAAAAAAAATTATACAGCCTTGTATAAATTACTCTGGTAGCCAAATGTAATATATTCCCAGAATGTTTTCCATTTCCGTAAAAACGTAAAATCGCAATGTTTCCAAAATTATTTGTTCTCACATCAAACACTATTTTGTAAAATTATAAATAATTAAGACATTATAGTTGTACTTACAATTCTACTCCCACACTTCGAAGGAAATACAAGAAAGGAAAACATATAAGAGGGCTCATTTCCTTTCTGAATTCTACATCAGAAATTGTCTCTCTAGGAATTAAAAGACTCGTCTATTCTCCCAAAGTCAATTATTTTTTTTAGCATAGTGATATTCTTCTATATTCATCATCCTCATATTAATTGCATTTAGGGCATACAGGTCTAAAATATTGTTCCCTTGAGCGAAGCAAGGAGAAAAAAGGCAGAAGCAACTTGTTTGCAAAGGCTGAGGTACAAAGGAGCAGCAACCATTGCTATGGGCATAAGCATAAGCTGTCACTCATTCACACGCTGGACCAGCTGCTGGAAATTAATGCAGAACTCCCAAACTTAATAGAGATGTATTGGTTTACACCAGTTGAGAATCTGGGACAGATTTTTGGATCACCAAACACACAACAAGAAGCAGCTCCTCTGCAATTATTCTGGATGAAACACTACGGCCTGTGTTCAGGCTGAGTGCATCTCATGTATTATAAATAAGATTCTTTATGGCTCCTTTCCACAGAATTTGATATAATGCACACCCACAGCACAACCTGTATCAAGTTACTTGGGTCACAGTTTAAAAATGCCATCATGGTGTTGCACTGCAACCAGAGTGCATATTTATCAGAGCTCCATCTCAAACTTCTTGAGATACAATCTACAGGGTGTACAAAGACATCTCTCCCGTAGATTCAGGATATATTCCTCATGTATTGGTACTTCTTTCTCTACCATATGTACACAACACTATGTGCTGGAAAGCTGGCAGCAATGTGCATTCATCCACACTGACAGTTTAAGTGGAAAATGCTACTTATCCTGAATTCTAATTTTAAATTTCTGGAGAAGCTTATGCTGAGGAATACGAGGGTGGTTTTTGTTTGGTTTGGTTTTTCCACAATTCTCACTACAATATCATGAAATATCATAGAACTCCTTGCACTTCTGGAAAAGGAGCACACAAGACTTTCAAAAAAAAATTTGAAGATTGGACAAACCTTTTTCCAGTTAATCCCACTTGTCAGCACAGTTCCTATTGCTGAGGTCCCAGAATGCTTTACTGTTTGCAGACTGTGCAGTGCAAAAGGCCACTTAGTTTGGTAAAATCTTCTCTTCCCAACCCTGGTGCCCAGTCCAGCTGCTTCCCAGCTGTGACAGATTCTTGCTGGCCTCACACCTGCAGCTGCAGTTCCTCCTCCCTGCTGCTGGTACAGAGAGGCTACAGGAGAAAAAGGAAAAACAGGTAGGGCCACAGTGCAGCTGAACTGTGCTGGACAGGATCAGATGTTTGGCAGATGGTCAAGTACCATGACACCATAGTACTGCAGCAGCATTTGCTGTGAAGAGTTTGAAAGAACTCTTTGGTGCCGCTTACATTTGTAGAAGTATTGGCAGATACTGTCAGAGAAAACAAAAGGGGGGAAAAAAGTAATGCTGTGGACAGCACAGGCAAGAATTCCACTTCACTGCAGCATCCTCGAGGCATCTGGTCTGTTGTTTTTATAAATTAATTTGGAATTTCCCACAGGACTACTTAAGGAGTCTGAAGGGCCATGTGAAAAGCTCTTCATGAGCTGGTATGACCCTATCTGGGAAGAATTTTACTTGGATGGCATAGGACAAATGGAGACCAAGAAAGTACATAGGTGACATTGCACAGGTCTAGTTATTTTATTGCCTTCAGTTTTAGATCAATTTACGTGCAAAAAGAAAATATAAAGGCCCACTTTTGAAAATTAGAAAGGGGAGAAACTGCCTTATAATATTTTTTACACTGCTGAATGTCTGTCTCCTTGGAACAGGGAGGAAAGGGGGAGAAAAACAGAAAGAAGGAATAAAAGGAAAAGTGTGCATGGGGAATAAATATGGCCCTGTGTCACATCCTCTGTGACCTGGGGAGGCCAGGAGGTCTGCATTCCCTGTTCAGTCCTTCCACCACATAAATTATATGTCCTACTCTTTATGCACCAGATTCCACCTGCAAAATGGAAACAGCATCAGTAGTCTTTCTGTAAAGTGTTTTGAGATCTACTGGTAAAAACCCCAAACCAATACAAAACAACACCACCATCACAAAAACTAATTTCTTTGTTTGAGTTTCATGAGAATACTGGTTACAAACTTTTTGACAGCATCAGACTGAACAGTCTTTGCAGCTGGTTATGATGTTATTATTCTACCTGGGCAAGGTGAACTAAAAGAACAACTTGGATTTTGCATAATTTTTCTGATTTTTTCACCAATGGATCTCAAAACACTTTACAGAAGAGACTGTAATGGAAACAACACCAGCAGACTTTTTATGTGCTGCCCTCACTTTTGAGTAAACAGAAAGCTCAGGGTAAGCAAAAAATTGGTGTCAGTGTCAGGAACAGAACCCAGAAACTAAGCATCCTTTTCTTTTGTACTCTAACCAGAAGAGGAAGTATTTCTCAAATTGAAAATTAGCATGACTTTTCCCCTACTCCCCTTCAGAAATTAAGGCAGTAAAACAAGCTTATGTTTGGCCACAAGAACTTTTTACTGCTCCAAGTCAGTTTTAGGGCAGTATTTGCTATCTGCAATAGATCTATAAAAAGGTAATACATCATGTTCTGTATTGCTTTTATTGTTTGTTGAATTTTAAATGCCATATCTGTATTCACAATAACATAATAGAGACAAAGCAGAAAACCAGACTGAAATTTAGACAGATGAAGAGAATTACTACCTACTACCTACTACCTATTAAGAGAAGGGCAATTGCTTTGACAACCTAAGGTGAAAACACAAGTTAACATTCCAGTAAAGACATCCCTTAAGTATAATTTATGCAGTGGTCTGTGTCAAGCTTTTGACTGATCTACTGCATGAATCAGTATATAGATTTTAAATGTGTGTGCAGGTAAACCTGTCAGGTTCAGAAGGCTGACTATATCCAAAGGTATATATTCTCATCTAATATGGCCTTGAGAAGCAAGGAGAAAATAAAAACTAGGGTCTTGTTTTTCTTGCATAATTCTCCGCCACTGTCACTTCACTACAGCAATCAAGACAAATATAAAAAATACAACCTCTAGGATAAAAACCTTCCCTTCCTCCACTCCTTTTTCTTTTTTTCTGCTACAGACTTTTAATCAGTTTGCACAAAACTATATCCCACAAAATGAGTTGGTTTATTGAGTAATATTATAACTGTTCCAATTATCAAAGGAAGTGAAAAGTCACCAAAACAAACACATTCAGTCTGCTAATTTTACTTGCAGTTTCTGAACTGACATAATGCAGCTTCTTTTTAAAGCTTTCTTGAAAAAACAGCAATTTCCTGTGTTTATTTTATCTTCTTATATCAGAAAAAGTCTCTCTACATTGTAGCAGCAGATGTGATCTACATGATAGAAAGTTTTCTACCAACAAGGGGTTTCAGCTGATATGATCAATGGAGATCTAAAACCCTTTGAGTATTACTGTCTTCACAGATTTTAAAAAAAATACTATCATGGGTCTTTCAAACGATTGTCATTCATGGTTTTATAAAAACAGTAACCTCAACATTTAATTACTAGGACCATTCTGTAACAACTTATGATCTACTTTATGATTCTCTGTGATTCTATGATACTCTACGATTCTATGATTATGCCTTAAATTCTGCCTTAAACTTGATCCTTTTTATTCTGCTGAGCAGAGTGGAAACTCATATGGTATTTGTTATCTTGCTAGAACTGTGACAATCTGTAGTAGGACTTTTCTATGTTTCTAAATTACAAGAGCAGCGAGAGTAGAACTTTTATGTGCTCATCTTACTGAAAAAAGGATTTAATGGACAGAATGGAAGCCAAGTGGACTAGACTGTAAGACATAATTCAGTGTGCTTTTTTATTGCTTTGACTTTAAGTCAGAATATGCATATTTATAAATAAAACAGTTTTTTTGTTTTTGTTTTTTTTTTTTTAATGGGCTTTTGGCCAAGGAGTACAGCCACCCTCTGGTAAAAAGACATTTCAGTGACAAATTTTAAATAAACTGCAACAATCAACCTGCAAGCAGTGGGGAGAAAATAGTGGAATGTAGATATAAAAACTCCTGTCAAGTTGCCAGGTTGCAGGATTTTGCTAAAAGCACAATTTTGTAATGAAATATGGAAGGAGAGAGGAAGAAACAGCCTCAGTAAAAAAACTGTCCTCCCATCAGAATGATCCAAAAAAGACAATGTGCTCCAGCCACACCAGTAAGCATGAAACACAGAATCACAGAATATCCTGAGGTGGAGGGGACTCTCATGAATCGTTGAAGCCCAACTCCTGGCCCTGCGCAGGACAACCCCAACAATCCCACCATGAGCCTGAGAGAGTTGTGTAAACACTTTTCGAGCTCAGGGCTTGGATCGGGTTTGGAGCTGCGACCACTGCCCTGGGGAGCCTGTTCCAGTATCCAACCACCCTCTGAGGGAAGAACCTTTTCCTAATATCCAACCTATACCTCCCTTGACACAGCTCCAGCCATTCCCTGGGTCTGTCACTGGTCACCAGAAAGCAGAGATCAGTGCCTGCCTCTCCACTGCCCCTCCTGAGGAAGCTGCAGATGCTGTGAGATCTGACCTCAGTCTCCTCCAGCCTGAGCTAACCAAGAGACCTCAGCTGCTCCTCATATGGCTTTCCCTCTAGACCCTTCTGAAGAAGAGACCCATCAAATCACGTTTAGGACATGAAGCTGTGAATAAGGAAATGACAAAATAGTTTATAACTAATCAAGACTCACATATAAGAACAACTAATACATTTGAAAACATGACAGCCAATGTACCACATTAACTGAGCTCTGACCTTCTTTTCATCAACGTGTCTCAAGGAGATTCATTCTATATTTTCCTACTCTATGGTAGGTAAACCCTACCAGTACTGAGGGAAGATAAAAGACCAGTAGATTACCATACTTAACACAGTATTATGATGTAAGGAAGACTGTGCTTGCACCCCAGCTAAGCAGACCCAGAGCATGCTAGTTACATCTCTTTCCCCTACCCACAGAGTCACTCAACACAGAGCTTCACAATGAAAATTCAAGTTTCTGCACTAGTATATTTTTTCCCAAAATTCACATGAGCTTGAAAGAGAAAACACCCAGAACCAGATAATTTGAAGAGGTGAAATGGATGCATAAAATAAACTCTCCTATGCTTATTTGCTGCTAGCAAGAAACCAGAAATTAGAGACTTTGCATATAACTCCTGTAGTACTCCAATTCCCACAAGAAACTCGAGGTTTTGTTCCCTTTTTTGTTTATAACGATAACTTGAGTGTCACCTACTCAAGTAAAACCAAAATGTTTATTTATTACAAGGAACAAGCAACATAAATCTGCAGATGCTGCACATACCACCCACAGACTCCTGAAACACATATACAGGTGAGCTCTCGATAAACCAGTACCTCACATTCAGGAAGCACAGCAGTGCTGACAGGTTTACAGCACATAACAAGGCCCACAATCATCACATAAAGCCTGTCAGGAAAAGGGGTTCAAATTTTAACAACATAGCCTTTAGGGAGGAAGATTCTCCTTTGATATGAACACTACTTATTCTAAAGCCTTCAAATGCTTATAGTTTCTATGATGGCTAAATATAGAGTATAATTTACTTCACATATATTGTTTGGCTCCCTGCATTTTGAATAGACTTGTTGCCACTTATTGACCATTTTTGCTGGGAAGTTCACATTACTCTTTCTGGAGAAAATACAAGGGAGTCATGGCTAGAATTACCACTGTGGCCCTACAGAGGCAAACTGTCTTCCCTGCAAATTCCCTGCAGAAATCTCTCCGGTTCCTCCAGTTTTGTAGCCTCTCAGAGAAGTACTCAAAACATCTGTCCTATGAGACACTCGCCAACGGATGGGCAGGCTTCATCAAACCAAGCACCAGCACCAATTCCATGCTCTTACTTGAAAGTGGGAAAAAAGAAAAGAAAATGGGGATAACAGAGAGGATGGGAAAAGGGAGGAAAGTAGAAAGGTATTTTTCTCACAGGCATACAAAAGTGCAGAACAGGTAACTCATGTGAGCTCTGATGTGGGGAGCTTTTCTGAGAACACTCTGCTTTCACACAAAGGCAGAAGATTCAGAATTAACTTAAACACAGTTTTGCCATGAAAGCTTCACCAATCTTCACACACCAATATGTCCTGCAAAGTGCATGCAAACACCTTAAGGGGCTTCAGTTCACTTGACATCTATCATACCACAACACAAGAAAAATTCTATCCACAGGGAAAACCCCCCGAAAAACTAATAAATATGCACACACAAGAACTTCAAAACAAAGCTACAATTTGAGCTTACACACAGATACACTGAAGTACAGCAAACAGAAACCAGCAGTGATGGTGGTTGAATGTTTGGTGAAATATGGGAGCTGGAGGGATTTGTACTTTAAAGAGAAGTTAACACTGCACATTATTTTCTAATAGCTTCTGGTTCAAGACTCATGCAATATCTCTGTGTTTAATACCAACCATCTGTACTAAACTCAGAATGTATCAAAGCTGCGTATCTTTAAGATACAGGGAAAAATGAATTATGTAACTACTGGTCACCAGCCCAATGTCCTTTCTGCCTTACAAGTTTCTGTCACTGGAAAGATAGCAAAACTATAACATTTTGATTGCTGATGCAAAGAAGAGAATAATTTTCTGCAGTCATATTAGAAAAAACTAAATCAGATGCCCTTAAAATGCCTTTAAAAACCAGTAGTGTCTTAATGTATATTTGCAAGGGTTAAGAAAAAGAAATAATAAAGGTCCTGGTACATTTCAGATTTCCACTAGCATAAACAAAGATCGTTCCTGCTTATTAGTCTAAAAGTTGTTCAACTTTCAGGGCAGAGGTAGGAGAAAGAAGAATCCTACCTCTGCAAAACCTATGGACTCAAACTAAAAATAAACCCATTTCTCTGTTTTCCCTAAAACCCTTTTCTGCTTTTGTTTGTTTGTTCTGGATTATATCAGTCCCTTTTTCATGCTGGTGAATCATGTCTCTGTCACAGCTGATTCCATTTATCTATCCTGGGAGAAAACAAAAGCTAAAAATAACCCTTTTGGGGTTTCTGCTGCGTTTTGCATGAGAAGGGACTGAATATGTTCATTCCAAGCTTGTGTGTCAATGTTTTGCTTTATCTTTGCCAGGGTTGATTTAACTAGTACCATGTTCGAAAAAGAAAAAAAATAAAACCTTTTGCTGTCCATAAAATTCTAAGTTGGCTAAAATTTAACAACATCTGCGGCAAAGGAAAGAAAACTTTCTTAACATCCAAGTTAGTACTTGACTATTTTATTTGCAAGTGGGATCTTTTCTCCCCAAAATGCTTTGCCATTTCTTGCAATGAACAACGCACAGGTTCTGCCAGGCTGCAGTATTTGTGCTTAAAAGGCCTTCTTTCCTACTTTGAAAGATTCTAACTGTGTAAAAGTAGTCACTAAATTTAAATATGATTGCAACCAATACTGAGACTCAAAGCTGGAAATCTTGCTGGAACATTTATTTTTATGATCTCCAGTTCTTCTTTCCCCCTTTGTGTCAGGAATACCTGACTAGCTCACTATGAACAGGGCCAGGAGAAGCATTTCAGTGCCTTATTCTTCAAAGTGCAGTGGGTGTATTTGCGTTTGGGCAGTGGGAGATTTCTGGGCTAAGACTAATATGGCTGCAGAGCAAAAAATCAGGTCACTATTGCATTTCATTAATCTCACCCATTTAATTCTAACAATAAAAATCATATGTTAATTGGTGGGTTACCTGCTTATGCAGCAACTGGGTTCAAGACATTTTCAGAAGAACTCAGATTTTCAGAAGTCTCACAGCACCTGGCATGATTAGGGATAAGAACTTCAGGCTGTTTTCTCTGTATGCAAGTGCCCTGAAAAGTTATGTTCTTGAAAAAACCAAGCTCAGTTCTGACACTGAAAAAATGCACATTCAAAATGAGATACAGATTGCATAAAACAGGAAAGGCTGTATTCTTCTACCCCATCTTATAAAAACTTGGTGGTTACTGTAAAAGGAACAAGGAACTTTTACAATATCAAATCACAGTCGCTGACCAGCTTGCTACGAAAGAGAAAGGAAGCATCAGGATGACTGAAAATGCTAAAAAAAAAACAAACCACACCAAACAAACCCCCAAAACAACCCTGCGGATTTTTAAATATTTTGGGGAATGCAGTAGAAAGACGTAACATTAAAGAAAATGGTGCTACATTTAAACAACAATTTAATTTTCTTTTTCAAAACTTAACGAGATTAGTGACTGTGACATACATGGTCACTTGCCAAGAGAAAGCAGTTAAGCTCTAAGGAGACCATCCAGAAACACAGATTGCCTTGCACCAAAACAGTCCATAGGTAAGAGGCATGTCTTCACAAATCACTAAAAGCTGGTAGGCAAAAAAAGAGGCTGTTTTGAAGATTATACCTCCATTATGATCCTACTGCAAGCTGTCAGATTTGTTTTCCCTCTATCTCTGGGTCTTTCAAAAAGCAAAGACTAGAAGTTACAATGAACAAGAGCAAAGCAAGGGTACCAGCTCAGGCCCTGGGAAAAAATCCCAGGGTGGCAGCACCTGCAGATTGTACAGATGAAATCTTGAGACCTCTCTAAATACATCTAAAGGCAATGTCATGAAGTATGAAAGCATTTCTGAAAACAATTTTCATCAAACAACAAAAAAGTTACTTCTGTAAGTCACTTGGCAAAACTGCCCATGATATCACCACATTCCAGGCTTCTTAGGCTGACTGAGCTGGAAGCATTTAAGTTCATGAACTCCAGTCTCTCAAAGCCACTCCTAGAACAGTTATCCTTAACTGGGGCCACATTGTGCTTTTCAAAATGTTCCAGACCTAACCTTGAAGTGAACGTGTGCTTCTCCTTGAGGAGGAATAGCTTGTTCTTCCTGCCATCCCCCTGATTGCTCTGTTCTTACACATTACAATACATGAAACAGCGGATTTTCCAGAGTTTCACTGAACATGACTACAGTGGGGATGCAGTGCCTACAGATTCACTGAGGTGTGGTTGGTCAGCTTCAAGCCATTGCATATTTCAAGATCAGGAAGGAGGAAAACGAAGAACCAAGTGTTGCCTTGTAGAGACAACAGTAGCAAAATATTGATGAAATATATAATTTTGTGAAGTTGCATTTGCAATGTAAGCATATTTAGAGTGTTCTTGTTTAGCAACACACAAAGTGTATATATTTTTCCATACCATTTCTTTAGACATGCCTACTTTGGGTGAAAAAAGAATTTGCTGTTGCATCACCTAACATACCTGAGCAAAATACGATCTTACTGACCTTCCCCTTATGAATCGTTGACAAGAATGATCTACAAACCTACTCAGCAAAATTTGTAAACAGCTATTGAAACCAGAAAACACTCATTTTCACTTCCAAAAGCCTAGTTAAGATATTAAAAATTTTTCTTTCAAAATACCCATACCTGATCTGCAAGTTCTTTGTGCTTCATGTGACACTATTTTCCTGCCATTTTTCAGCATGCACCCATATTTTATCTGGAAAACCTTTACAGGAGCTCTGTGGAGGAGGTATAGGTACACATCCAGAGTTCAGGATTTGTAACAAACAAAACAAGTTATACAACAGTCATAACATCAGAAACAATTCCCCAATACTAACACTGCATTCAATTTTCAAAATTAAAAGTGTGTCTATGCACATACACACAACAGATTATAATTAGAAGCAAAAATTAAGTCTGACACAGTGACATGTCTCCAAGCCAACAGCCACCTGCAGAAATGGGAAGTGCACCATACAATCAGTAAACACACGATTTTCCCCTCTTGCCAGAGGAAACAGAATTCTTCTCTGGGATCTGTTGCACTGGTCCCAGCCAATGCAACATGATATCCTTAAAAAACCCAAATGTTCTTTTTCATCCCTGGAGTGACACATAGATGGGATAGGAGAATTTACTATTACTGAGGTATAGTAGGAAGCACAGGAGGAAAATAGGAGTTTTTAGTTCTACCTGACCTTTAAAAATACCTGTTTACTGCAAGAGTAATGGGTCCTTCTTCCACTCCTGAAATCACCAGAATCCTAAAAATGTTAACTTGCTTGTTATACCGCAGCCTCTATCATAGTGGGAAGCAGCTGGCAGAAAATAAGTAGTAACAGGGCCAGGTGGCAATTCCAAGTGGGCTGTGAAAAAGTGTGGAACTGCCCAGACTTTTTAAGATCCAGAAAAAGTGTGGCAAAGCAAAACTCCTTTTTAAAGCTGCATAGAAAATAAAACAGGAATTCAAGAAGAAAGTTAATACCTTCTGAGGAGGACTGAAGTTGTCTCGGAAAACAGCTTCTCTCTCACTATTGCTTAAAATGAGAGGTGCGAGGAGAGGGATATTTTAAGTCTAATAAATATGTGGATTACTTCTTGTCACTCAGTGCATTGTTGAATGGGTCTTGTCCCTAACCCCTGCCCCTCCTCCTGCACACACAGTATTCCTTAGTTTAGGCTCCTTGGCATATCCCTATTTGTTCTCTCTCTCTCCTCGAACTGTGTTTCCATTTTGACCAAATGTCTGATTTAACACTCTGAAATGAAACTTTCTCATTCTGATTTTTTCTCTTTAAAAGACTCTAGTTGGTGAATTTATAAAATGGCCTTATTCTCAAATACAGATAAATCTGATACAGGATACTGGAGCTGAATGTATTATTTTGTTCCTTCTTTGTCTCTCACTCCCCCAGTGGATATAAAGGTATTTCCCTTAAAGCATTCACTGTACTTAAACATCTGCTGGTGCTTAAGTGAAAATACATCAAGGTGCTTTGGGACACAAGCTTCAAATGCAATTGCTTATTTTCACATTACTATCCTTAAACAGAACTTTGTAAATAAGGAATAGGAAAATATATCAGACTGAAGTTCACAACCTTAGTATGTCATCTCGGTAGCATCCATTAATCAGTGTATTGTGACCTGGTTCAGCTACAGCCATAAACAAACAGAAGCAAAAAGTGAAAGAAGAGGGCCAACAGATTTAAAAACCAAAACTCCATAAACCTTGAAAGCTCACATGGAATTTTCTCTTTGTTATATTCTCAAAGTAAAGAATTGTTGTGAAACCACAACCATAAAAGTAAGAGACGGTCAGGATTTCTGTAACATATCAGTGAGATAATGCAGCAAAGAGCTGGTGAAACAAACTGAATCACTTGGTGAGAAACAGAGGGACCTATTCACAACTTTGAGAGAGTCTTGATAGGAGGTTGTTGGTTTAAATATTGCTTCTACTTTTTAAAGTGATTTTTTCTTAATAACTACATCAAAATTCCCCCAAATTTGCTGCCCTAAGTTACTCAAAGGGCTTTTGGAGACTCCCCTACAAGACATCTCTTTTGCCCATAGGAACTGGTTTTCTTGAGCCACACCTTCCACAAAACTAGACCTAGAGGAAGCTTCAAATATAATTTTTTCTTCAGAAGGATAAAAAGAAAATGAAAAGACTGCTTCTGATTCATCCTTCTCACAGGAGTCCTGCATGAAACCTGTGTGAATTAGAAAAACAAAACAAACCCCCTCCTCAAAAAATGGCAGACCTGTGGCTTTTTATTATTCTTTGTCCAAAGAAGCCTACCTTTCAATTGCCCCTACTATAATCCATCTGTAATTGCACTCCCTACTCCTTTTGTTTATTGAGAATCCACAGAATATTCTTAAAAACCTCTTTTGTTACCAGTTATTAACCAGCTGATTTTTAACATTTTACTCCCCTCTCTATTCCCATTTTACTCCTCTTGCATTACTTTTCTCAATTCAATCCTAAAAAGAAGGTAGCAATATGAAAAAGTATTTGGAAGCTACACTGCCCTGTCTTTTATTTCAATGGTTGTTAATCAAAAATTCTATAGGAAGAGTAAGCATCTGCTCCAAAGGCAGTCTGCATTATCAATCTCCCTTTGCAATGAGGAAAAAAATCATCTTCACATAAATGACCATTTGTATACACAACTGGTAAAGAAATGCTTGTTTGTGTTTTCTCAGGAGAATTATATTTTGAAGTGTAATTTTTCTTCTGAAAATCTCCGAGTATATTGCAGGAATCTGGGAGCTTGCAGTAATTGCATTGCAATTCTGATGCTGAGTATGCTACACTTTTACAAATGGGTAAAATCAAGCAGAGACTGAACTTCAGAATCATGTAATAACCAAGCTTAGTAGTATATTAAATGAAGATCAGAAAGTATGCTTCTCCTTTACAAGTGCTACAGAAATTGGTTTGTACTTTTAAAAGTATTTGATGTGATCATACTAAAGGGGTTTGTCTGAATGAGCACAATCAGTTTGGATATAAGTAGAAAAGAAACATTAACCACTGTGACAGACTGCAAGAATTTACATTCTTCCTTTAGCATGATAAGGTAAGAACACAGTACAGCTAAAAATCTCACTAATTAGCTTAGTTTTTTTCTTTAAGGAACTTAAAGAACAGAGCAAAGATATGAAATGCCTACAGGGCATTTCCTAGTTTAGAGAAAGGTGAGAGGCAAGAGAGGCAGAGCACAAATTCCCCCCCAGACTCAAAATTTTAGTCAGGTGTTCCTTTAGTTCACAAAGTTCACATCTTATTTTTGTTGGAAAATCAACAACCAACTTCTACCCTTCTAATGTCATTCACTTATATTTTTTGCCAATGTATTAAAGCATTTTTTTCCCCAAAAGAAAACACATCGCCAGCATCATTTACTACTCCCCCTAAAAATACTTTCACCACAACATTACATGCAGAATTTTGGCAACTGCTTTTGGAAAACATCATTCTCTGCAGCAGTTAGACAATAAAAGGTTTACTCTTTTAAATATGTGCTACTGAGTAAGGACAGACATCAACAAAAACCTTAAGATAAATGCTCATTTCTTGTCTTTATAATTATAAAAGATTTTACTGCATATAGGAACAAGTCTAGATAAACCCAGACATTTAGCCTGGTAACTCCCAGCACCCCAAAATTTCTTAATACATCAGTGTTACAAAGTTCTCTTGACTTTGACCTACAAACAGAAAGGTGGAAAAACTTTAAGAGACTTTATTTAATGCTAGTTTTCTTCTTTTCTTGTTGTCTCAAACTAACAATTCCTCTAGAAAGCAAGACTAAATTTTGGCTGTGTCAAACATTTTTGCAGATGACAATCATCTACATTAAGGAAGGTAATAAAAGTCAGGTGATGAAAGTAAAAAAATATTATAACAGCTCTACAGTTATTCATACCAGGACAATTCTTACTGTCCTTTGCTGAAAAAGACAGAAATTCCTTTTCACTTTGTTCCGTAGGTATTTTTAAAGATGGCATGTTCAAAAGAGGAAAAAGGATGTCTTTTTGCAGAAAATGCAGAACATTACAACAAACATAGCAAGAATTACATGACTAAGCAGCAATCAAGCACCGTGTTTATATGCTCATAATCACATGAAGGACATGAAGATAAGGTCTGCTAGTTTGTTATTCAAAATTAAGAGGCAGATTTTAGGATAGGGAAGACTAAATTTGACTATCAGAATATCTCATTGATAAAAAAATATATATTCACAGGTCTCCTACTCAGTGTCACCAAGGGCTACAAATGCATATGCTCCAATAATATCAAGGAGAAATTACATGACCCAAACCCTGTTTCCTATTTGTGACTTGGATTTTGTGGATTGCACTTGTGCAAAAAGTGTCCCTTTTGCACAAGCTGCTGTTCCCAATCCCTTTGCACTGTGAGTCCCCTTTGGAGTCAGACCTTTGCAGCAGGAACAGGCAAACACATGACCCTCAGATCCTGCCTAAGTGCAACCAGACAGCTCATGGGCCGCAGATCAGTCACTCAGCACAAGCTCATGTGTTTCCAACCCATTTAATAATTTGGGTTCAGAGCCTGCAGAGAGAAGTTAATCCACTGTACTCCAAGAATGAGCCAACCTAATATCCCATGTTCGAGAGTTCCTCAGATTTCTCCCTGCCTCCACAGACTTCCATCGCTGGCTTCGGCAACACGACTGCAGATTTCACCTGCCAGAGCACAGCTGGTTGTTAGTCCATGGCAGGCCAGCTGTGTTTAAATAAAAGAACTCAAATGAGAACTAACAGTGTAAACACCAAAAGACCTTGAACTTAAATTGCTTCCTTCACTTTCCAACCCCCCCCAATAAACTAAGGCATTTTAAAACAGGTTGATAAGGAAGCCATGGCCACAACTGTGAAGAAGATTTCTTACAGATGAAGCCATCCACTCAAATTCCATTTCTTTGTTAGCAAACAAGAATACTGAAACCAATGAACAGGCTGAAACCTCTTATTCAGGGAAAAGTACAACTGTTGTCAAACTTTCATACTCATATTAACCTTGCTCAGGCAGTGCCAGAGGAATAAAAGCCATGCAGACAAGAAGCAGTGAGGGGAATGGTGATGTCTTGAATAGCAAGTTCTATAATGAGCTCATGCCTCTTCTATTGGTGAAAGAGATAAACACTTTCTGAACAAGAAGAAGGCAAAGATAAGATTAAATAACCTTGGTTGCAGCTCTGGCTCTTCATTAGCTCCTGCATTAAAATATCACAATGCTGAAACCAGAGGGTGTGGAAATGTTCATTACTAGTGCTCAAAATAATACAACTAAAGAAAGAGGATGACTTTGTGAGGGGTTTTTTACCCCTCAGTTGCTATAACTTAATTTGTAATACTTGTCTGAGCTAAAGACTGAACGGGTAAGGTAAGAACATATATTTTGGTTTTGTTATTTCTGATTTCATTACACAGGTCTAAGACATCAGCTGTGGCAAAGGCTTTAATGCAAATACTAAAAACGAGGATCACATTTTGAGCACCAGAGAAGAAAACTTTACAATATCCTTATGAAAATATCAAAATTATTTTTTTTTTAAAAAAGTTTGCATTAATATATGGGATATTTGTTTCTCACATCAAATAAACCAACTAGCAAAATCTACTAAACCATGGCTAGGTGTTTACCTACTGAAGGTGAAGAAAGCTACTCTTGCGAACAAACACTTAAATTTTATTTTACCCTAGACCACCCACAGTGTGTTTACTTATCACACATACAGACTTGCTGTAAAGTAAGCAGGAGGATAATTGTGACTTAATTTTCAGGGTTTAATATTATGCATGAGTGCTAAAATTAAATTCAGACTCCGAGTACATTTGCAGGGGTTCAAACGCACAAGCTGGTTAAGAGCTTTCACAACTAGGCAAACAAACAACAAAAGACATCTAAAAAGATGTAATGTATCACAGAAAAGACCTCTAAGACAGTCACACAAACTCTGTTTCACAGAAATCCAATAGCTACATGATTACATCTCTGAATGAATGTTTAATCAACTACATACAGGGCTGACAGCTCATTGTAACCAATGAGTAAATTTGAAGGCAGTGGGGATATCCCCTGCATCCTGGCCTATCCATTACATTCAAACAGCAGAGAGCTGCTGTGAGGTTGCTCAAACGATGTGTTGATAATGAAAGATAAAGATTTCTCTTCAAGTTTTCCAGATGCAAGTCATTCTTCCTGGGAAAAATGTAAGGCCATCTGAGGACACTCAGATTCTTGACCAGCTAGAGAGACAACAGTCAAACGCTTGATCATTGAAATGAAAGTCAGAGCTCAATCAAAGCTTTTCAGTAGAGCAAGCAAAACCATATTTTGTTGGCCAGGGCTTTCATCAGATGTGCACATGCACACTGACCCCACTCCACAAAGAAGAGGAGAAACTGCAGGAATTAATGAGATGTTGAGATGGCTATGAATGATGAGAGAATCCAGAGCAAGCTCTGAAGTCATGAGGAAGATGTGTAAGGGAGGTCCAGGTAAGTGTGAGGGTTCCTTTAACCTTCATTCAGACTGCTGCTCTTTTTCCTGCATCTAGTCTCCTATCTGTCCAGGCATGAGCTCCCCATCTCCTGTCCACCTCTCTACCACAAATGACAGAACCTGCACTCACCACCTAACACTGCACCTAATGGATCTCCATCCTAAGGAGCTCACATTATTCCTGTGCCTTCAGTGTTACAGCGGGAAAAAGGACAAACAGGACAAGATGGCTCAGGCTCAGCCCATTCCAGCTGAGACAAGGTCTGTGTCACAAAGCAATTCTCCCTCACTGACAGCAGCAGTGCTGCACAGTAATAGCAGGGATAATTAGCTTAATAAATTGTACCTTATTTTATTTAGAGTTGACCTTGGATTTCCCTGCAAGAAGGGGCAAAGGGCTTGCAGTCAAAACCCTCAAGGTACCACAACAGCTCCTTGGCTAGCAAGTTCTCCTTTCCCAATGCTTGTTTAAAAACACTAACAGGCTCATTTTCTAAATTGAAATTTAATCAGAGCTTGTCAGGTGGATAACATGAGATTAATAGGAGGCTTTTACTTAGACATAAAAGATTATGCATACAAATCAAATTGAAATTTTCTCTACATTAAAAAACAAAACGAAGCAAAAACTTAGTTCTTTGTCAGGACACGAATGAATATGAACTTCCACAATAAAATTCTGAGATGAAATATAAAATTTACAGCAGCCACAGAATATAAAGAATAACAAAAGAACTAAATACAGGAAGAGTACATGCTTTCTGTATTTGAAATTTCTGGTGAGTGCTGCAAGTTCCACACATTTCAGTTTAGAAGTAATTTTTTTTCTTTTAATAACAAAACAACCAAGTAAGCAGAGGAATGTGTGTAAACCTTTAGTTTACATTGTATTATTACATTTAGATTACTACAGGGACAAGTCACAGAACCCATTGGAGGGGATGCTTCAGTAGCAACTGCTGAAGTAAGAGAAATCAGCATAAGAACAGATTTATTAGCTCTTTGAGCTCTGTTTTCAAACATTTTCATACTAATGAGCACCACACATATTGCAGACAGCTGACTAAATAAAAAAGACCATCAAGATTATCTATTCTTGCCAGTCCTTGGGTGTAGGCAGCCTAACTAACGTAAACCAGAGCAGATAAGTATCAGTAACTTATGAAAAATGCCATTACAGCATGCTAGAAGCAAAACAGCCATGTGCACTGAGAGGAACAGAACTCAATATAGCGTGCAATCACTGTAAGCTTCAGTGCCCACATACTAAGCTTTCTGTACTGTAATGGTCTGATAAATTCATTTTGACCCAGAGACCAGAGATAAATTGTCTTAGCAATACAAACAAACAGCTAAGCAATTAGGGCAAAGTTTTTTGAGAACATAGTGATAACATCTAGAAGCATTGTTGGGTGATGGGGAAAAGCAGCCCTGGAGATAGGGGGGTTTAATCTGAGGTAAAAGAGAGAGTATAATTGCTTCTCCAAATTACAGTGCACTAAAAGAAAAAGCAGACAAGCAACTGGCACTGGTATTTGTCTGGCATCTATTTCAGTGTATCCAACCTGAAAAGTAACTTTCATTGTCCCATTTGGAGTTCATCAAGTTTTGCCTATAAAAAGATTTTACGTGTGCAGCTGTGAAAGTGTCAGAGCTGAGAAATCCATAAGGAACCACCACGTTTTAAAGAATTGCCATCACTTCAATTTCCTGAAAGTAACTTGTTAAAATCAAGCTTTCAAGCACAGAGATTAATACAGTAGTGAAATGACCAAAGCAATGATTATATCTATCAGCTTTCACATATCAGCAATCTTTGGAGGGTCAGACACAGACATGTATTAGTTGCAGAACATGGGCTGCAACAGGCACAGAAATTGAAGTAATTAGTATTTAACCCAAATTATGTGTTGATTTCTCAACAAGTATTTGGCTATTGATTTAAATCTACATAATTGTATGTTATATATATCAGAATATATGTGTGTATGCATATAGATACATACATACATTAATAGAAGAGCGAAATATCAGGTTTAGAATACGTTTCTTCAATTTGGGTAGAGTTACCTAAGAAAATAGCCATAAGCAGAGACAAAATGATCTCTCAAATTAATATTAAGTTTTGCTGTTGTGAACATCCTGTACACATTCAAATAGTTGTATTAGATAGAGACGCCTGCTCATTGCAAAATATCTAAATTGGATTTTAGAGGAAAAAAATGTAATTGAAGAAGATAAATTCCCACTGTACTTTTACTGCAGCTGAATGACCACCAGTCTCAGTGTCCACTGAAAAAAGAAAATTGATATTGCTTTTAAACATTAATGAAGATGCCAAAGGCAACTTTTTACCAAAGAACCTATATTTTCTTGTAAGATTTTTCTTTGAAGTGTATTTTAAAAAGGAAAATCAATAAGACACGTAAGTCAAACATTAATGAGAGGTGTTTTTGGAGCTGTCATAAACAAAGCATAGCCTTAACTCCACCCTATATACCAGAAGCAGCTCCAGTAACTCAGCCATCAGTATCTGAGCTCCAATGTCATTTAATGCATTGAAAACAAGCCTATGTCTTGCTTCATTGTGTACTATGTTGTAGTCTATGAAAAGTCACCTCAATTAAATGAGCAATTATTTATATTTCAATAAGAAAAAGCACTTTACCAGTAATTACAGAATGAGACTATACAGAGAACAGCCAATAAAGTAAGACTGAAGCAGCCCTTGGTAAACATCAAATTAACACTTAAAAAGACAGAAAAAGAGTCTTCATTCTTTTATCTTAGGATAAGTGGACAGTCTACCTGCTTCCTGGGTAGAAATAAATTAGCAACTCCAAGTTTTTTGTTTGTTTCTTTCAACTTCACTCTGAATCATCATAACCAAATACTGTCATTTTAATGCATACTAGACACATTATTTTGAAAAATAAATTTTAAAAATACTATTTTGAAAAAAATAAAAATAGATTTTAATATTGTTATGATGAAATACCAAAGAGATTACCTATAAACAGTATTCCCTAACCACACAATGGTTCTCAATAACTGTAATAAAATTTTCTTTTCCATCTCTTTTCTTTCTCTAATCATGACAGTCATCGTGACCTGTCGATTAACCACATAGAGCTCTAACTTTCAGTTAGATAATGTTGGTAATTCATTTCATTAATGTTTAAAAGCAATATCAATTTTCTTTTTTCAGTGGACACTGAGACTGGTGGTCATTCAGCTGCAGTAAAAGTACAGTGGGAATTTATCTTCTTCAATTACATTTTTTTCCTCTAAAATCAAATTTAGGTATTTTGCAATGAAACTTTCAGTTTCTCTATTTTTTCCTGCTCGATACTGCTCCAGAAATAGTGTCTGTAGGACTAACATGTTGGAAAGCCACACCACTTAAGGAAATAGGCTACAGTCACTCTTTCAGCTGGAAGGCAGGATTCTGGCCTTCAAGCTTTTCTTCATTCTTTTTTCCACTCTAATTGCTTATAGAGTCCCTGTTTATACAGGGATGGGCCTTTGGTTTGATTGGATTGATGGGCTGCCTTACTTTTTGTCACAGGAGCAGCCCATGGAAGCAACAGCAGACAGAAAAAGGAAAAACAACTGGTATATGCAATTTCTAAAGTATTTTTTGTGTTGATTGCTGCCTATACAAAATACACACTGTGGTTTATGGATGGAGCTCAACCACATCAGGAATGAGCTATGAAGTCTTCTCCCTGTGCTTTTCCTTTCCCTCAATATACTTTACATAAACTGACACAATGACAACAACGTGCCTGTGACTAGAACAGGTATAGGCATGATCCAGCTACATCAAATTTAGTCTCACACAAGAAGTGTTAAAGTCAAAACTATTGCAAAACCTCAAGACCAAGGGTAAAAGAAAACATATGCTTGCTTATTTCTAGATATGACATGGTAAAGGACAGTCATTCTTCTCTCTGCATTTGCAATAATAATTTTTTTTTCCACCAAGTTTTTTTATCCTCCCCTCCCTGAAAAACGAGGACCACACTTTGCACTTTTTTTCTGCCTAACCATGACATACCAAAGTCATCTGATATAGAGGTTTGTACTGTCATCTTCAGCAAAGAACATACTTTAATGAGATGTTTTGCTAAACTTTCATCACAGATTCATACAGTGGCACATATGACAGATACTGTCAAGTGCCGTGGTGCTTGACAATTAAATTAAGTTAATTATAAGAATCAATATTTTCCTGAAAAACCTCAACAAAATATGAACTCCAAACAAAGCCTTTATAACATGATTTCTCCCTTTGCTACCTTTCTCCTCACACATACAGAACAAGAGGTGCCGATACTGAAGAGTAGGAAGCCAATCTAGCTCTTTGCACACTTTTCAAAAACAAATGAAAGAGTTGCCTTATTTCCTTTCTCAGAGTTGCTACTGAGATAAATAACAATTTCTGGGTAAAACAAAACCACAAATGTGAGTCTTTAACCTTGATCCGGAAACAGATACATTCTTCATAAAGTATTTCTGACACAAGACAGGTATTTGCAGGCTTATATCCCAGAGTAACCTCACCTCCCTTCATGCAAAATTCTATCCAGACTCTAAAATTCTGTGAAATTATTAGAAAACTCATTAAGAAAAAAAATCATTATATGAAACACTTTGTAGAAGCTTCTGTTTCCAAAGCAACTTTTATTTCAGGCTTTTCCATCAGATCTGGACATTTTGCTGCCTAGGGGCTTACAAATGATATATGCATTTAGTTATATTTTGACAGTCTTTAGTGGTCTGTTACAATGGTCTGTTTTCCAGAAAAGAAAGTATAACCACAATACCAAGCTGAGCCTTTGGGAGTTGGTTAAGTTTCTCATTAAACTGATGTTTAAGTATATGGAGGGGTTTTCCTTAGTGTGGCAACTTGCCAGTTTAACACTGGGGAAATTCAGATGCATATAAATTAGTTTTATAAGTAAGTTTGTTGAAATGACAAATCGGATTTTGAAAACTGAAACGGGAGTTTCTCTCTTTCACTGTGTTATAGGGCAGTGCCCTCCACTGGCCAAACGTCCTCACTTAAAAACAGAAAAGCAAAAATGCACTATAAAGTTGCTCTTCAGACTAAAAACTAAAAAATACCTCCAAGACCCCTCCGAATCAGTGCCAAATTCTTTTAAAAGGTTACTGTATAATGGCACCAATTTATACTAATGCCAGCCTTGCTTTCATATTACATGGTAATAAAAATACTTTGGGTGCTGAAATAAATCCTGAAGCAGCCTTTTTAAAGAGTTCAAAATTAGAAGTGACAATACAAAAATAGGTAAAACTAAAAAGCGTAACTTAACACAAGGCCTTATATTGGTAAAAAGCATGGAACCAGATGAGCAATTACTACTGTCTGCTAAATTTTCACTATTTTACCTTTTTTTCTGTTCAGAAATGACAGACCCTCATGTAACTTTATCTTTGAAGTGATTAATAATGTTTATAAGTGCAGCAGACAGAACTAATTGCATCAGTAACACCCCTATTAGATGTACTTGAGAGAAGGGATTAATAAGTGTCAAGAGCCAGCAACACCATGAGAAAACTAGAAACATGATATAGATAAATAGATATGCCACCCCTTTGTGTTACTTGGGTTGCCCACTTATTAGTATTTCAGCTCTTCCTCTCAATTTCATTTGTTTCAAAAATGTGGATGAAATTTTAATGCAATGATGGTAGGCAAACTGTAGCATTTTCAGGAATATTCTGCACTCTAACCAAGCTTGCTGCTGTCATTTGGCCAACCTGCTCATCTTGGGTGATTTCACCTCTTCTAACACCATTTCCCACTCACTGCTTGACTCTTTCCAACACCTATATTAGCTCAGAGACACTGTCAATATTTACTTGATACATCAACTGCCTGATTGAGCTTGCAAAAATTAAGAACAGTATTTTCAAATAATACCCATGAAAACATGCAAAAGGACAACAGGTCATACAACAGATCCAGCTGATGATTAAGGACCATAGGAACACTATCTTAGTAATAAAAGTGTTATAAATCAGTTTATAGTAGATTCAATCATCCTACACAAGATTACTATCTAACTACTAGATCTAATAATATTCTGTGCAATAGATTTGCTGGTCATAAGGCAAACTGTTTCTTTAATAAGACTAAAAGCAATAAGCTATAGAAGGAAGTTATGACGAAAATGTTACAAAGATAAATGATGCTTGCAGAGATAAACCAAAACCACAGAAAGATTGAAAATATACTTTGTGATAGGAGTTGCACACTGTTAGATTTCTAAACAGTCAAAAAGGGAAGAAAAATATTCTTAAGTCCCTGATAAAGCCTTCTACATGTGGAAGGAACAACTAAAAGGCTGAAATAAAGTTGAAAGATGGATTTAAGATCCCTTTTTCAAGTGCTAAACAATAACTTTAAAAGGGGCATACAGCACCATTTTCTTTGAGCACATCTAACGTAAGCTTTAAGACCTAGCATAAGTTTTACCATTTGTTCCATTCACTTTGTGTAAAATCTCTGTGTTAGTGGGCAATGAAGAAAAGTAGTAATTTTTCATATCTGCCAATTCTATGATAAACTACTTCCACTAGAAAAAAATCCCAAACAACCAGCACTGTTCCTAGACTTGCTTTTAAAGACAAAAGCTAGATTCCAAGTCTTTTTATGAACTATCTTCCTTAGAATATAGCTGCATGGATTACTAACAATGGGGGGACTGTGTGCTCTAGTGAACAGCAATGCTAAAGGTACCCCCTCAATCTCTGTAGAACCTAGTTCCAATGAAGTGGGGAGCAGCTTTGGTGCTCTGTTCTTCCAGGCAGCCTGGAAGGAGTACAAACAGAAAAAAATAACCCCTTTGCTTGATAAGGCCTCAGTCCTCACAGAATATCCTGCTCCTCATTGAAGATTAACTTGTTCTTTTGCATCAGAATTCACCACTGATGACACAGAGAAAGGCATTTAGTTGTTCTCACCCTTGGAGTCTCAGTTTCTCAGTTAGAAGCAAGTGTTTTGAGGTTTGTTTTGCAGCCATTGCCTCACCTCAGATCTATCTTTTCACTCCTTGTCAGAGTTCATTTGAGTGTTTAATAACCACATACTCTTGCTGGGTTGTTCTGCTAATCATTTTGCAGATAAGATCTCCCATGTACAGTCTTAGAGCTGCTTTTGTACTAGGAGCTTGAAAGAAAAAAACTGGAGGTGGGAACAGTGGATATCGGGTTCCTTCCATGTTCAGATCTCTATGCTTCTATTACACCATTTTAAGGCCTTAAGGTGAAGCAGTGAGCCATTTTCACAGCCACATTACACAGATTTATGTACTTCTGTTGCAGTCCTATGCAATAATCCTTTCTAAACTTCTGCATAGAACTGTTTTAGTCAGTTCCTTAATGTGACTTGACTCTGTTGTGGACAGAGCCTCAGAAAGAAGAGCAACTGTTGGTCTCACTCTCAACCCATGAAAAGTAATTAAGACCCCACTTTCCCCGTGGGGAACAGGTGTAGCTATCACTGCCCTCGCAGCCTGTTCCAGCTGAAGAGTTATTACTACAGCTGTTCAGCTGACGGCAATTACCACTGCTGATGGTCATTGTATGTGCATCTCACCTTCTAAAGGTTTCCCCCCCAGAGGGCTGACGTGATGACTGCTGAACTACCCTGCTTTCTGCCGAGAGACCAGCTGACATTTACCTTTACGTGACCTCAGTGAGCTACAAAACGCACACTCAACCGCAGTTGCTTAACCATGCTGACACACAGGATTTCTAACTTTTGCTTTTCCTTACAGTGTAAAGAGCTTCAAACACCACAGCATTAAACCACAGAACTCTGAAAAACAAAAACAGGATGTCTGCCTTTAAAGCTGGTGCTGCGTGCATTTTTCCTGAGACTGCGCTATCTGGGACCAGATTGATGTAATCTTTCAATGCAGTCTATTGGCCAAATTTTCTCTTTCCTGCTGGAAGGTTAACTCTGGTGTGTATGACAAAACATATTTTCATGGCCAAGGGTTTTTGTCATCACAATCTGCCTAACAATAAGATCAGCTGGAGATTAAAAAAAAAAAAAGAAAGAAAAGGCTTAAAGTTATTTCAGTGGTCTCTTTTACTCTTGCAAAGCTCCAGCAAAGCCAGGTAGAATACAGGAGACAAACACCATTTGCACAATTCAACATAAGAACAATGCTATTGTTTCTTCTTCTTCTTCCTCAAGAGTGGATTATGACAGTGCAAGGGTATGTAAGTGCCGGTCTACAGGACTTGCAGGTCCCTTTCACTGCTCATCTGGCCCAACCTCCTGACCAATTGAGGGCTGACCAAGTTTGGGCATATTATTAAAGGCACTGCCCAAATGTCTCTGAAATACTGACAGGCCTGGGGCATTGACCACCTCTCTAGAAGCTTGTTCCAGTGTCTGACTACCCTCCCAGTAAAGAATTTTTTCCTAATAATAGAATCATTAAGGTTGGAAAAGACCTCCAAGATCAAGTCCAACTTTTGACCGAATATCATCCTGTTAACTAAACCATCCAGTTGTTTCTTGAACACCTCCAGGGATGGTGACTCCAACATCTCCCTGGGCAGCTTGTTCCAATGCTTAACCACCCTTCCAGTAAAGAAATTCTTCCTGATGTCCAACCTGAATCTCCCCGGTGCAGTCATTTGAAGTAATTTCCTCTTGTCCTGTCACTTCTTACCTGGGAGAAGAGACCAACTCCACTAAGGTTTGTTGTCCCTGCTCTCATTCTGATGTGTATTTCTCCTCCTTTCTTCCATTTGTTACTTATCAGATTCACATACACTTTTGAGATGTTTTCTTTGCATTTTTGTTGTTTATGGACACAGTTAAAGAATTAGCAAGCTTGCAGATTACTCATTTTGCAGACATCAAGAGCATCAGCTCTTTTGCTTCTCCTGAGACAGTATGTGCCCCTTCTACACAATGAAGAGAGTTTTGAAGAGAGTATGGCCTAAAGGTTACTGTCACCAGGTAACATCTCTCCTATCACCAGTCCAACAGAGCAGATTTCAGAAGAATCTATTGTTCTCATAATCAACATAACAGCTCAGAAGTTCACAAAATGACCAGTTACTGGCTTTGAAAGAAAGTTGTACTGCAGGATTGATTTTTTAGCCCATAAGACTTGTTGAAAGCAAAGAAAACTTTGCCTTTTGGCAGCTTGACAAAGTCAAACTTGAGTTCACAAAGTGCTCCACATGAAACTATGGTCAGCATCATAGGATGCTGTCATTAACTGCTACATGAAAGNAGATCCTCACTGAATCTCCTTTTTCCCAGGCTAAACATCCCCAGCTCTCTCAGCTGTTCCTCATATGACTTACTCTACACATTTCACCAGCTTCATTGCCCTTCTCTGGACATGCTCCAGTACATGTCCAGCCCAAGCAGCAGCTTTGAGACATTCTTATGTGTCCTGTCACAGGATACCAGGGAGAAGAGAGTCCAGAGCCCTCAACCTCAACACACCTTGCAGGCCCTTCACCAGCTTTGTTGCCCTCCTCTGGACATATTCATCCATCAAGCCCCAGAGACTGTCACTTAGCACACAAAGCACAACTATAATTTCTGGTTTGAGCCAGCTGTTGGGAGCAGTTGGCCTTAAATGTTTGGACTAGGAAAAAGGACCAAAAAATCCACTAAGGTTTGTTGTCCCTGCTCTCATTCTGATGTGTATTTCTCCTCCTTTCTTCCATTTGTTACTTATCAGATTCACATACACTTTTGAGATGTTTTCTTTGCATTTTTGTTGTTTATGGACACAGTTAAAGAATTAGCAAGCTTGCAGATTACTCATTTTGCAGACATCAAGAGCATCAGCTCTTTTGCTTCTCCTGAGACAGTATGTGCCCCTTCTACACAATGAAGGGAGTTTTGAAGAGAGTATGGCCTAAAGTAAAGGTTACTGTCACCAGGTAACATCTCTCCTATCATCAGTCCAGCAGAGCAGATTTCAGAAGAATCTATTGTTTTCATAATCAACATAACAGCTCAGAAGTTCAAAAAATGACCAGTTACTGGCTTTGAAAGAAAGTTGTACTGCAGGATTGATTTTTTAGCCCATAAGACTTGTTGAAAGCAAAGAAAATTTTGCCTTTTGGCAGCTTGACAAAGTCAAACTTGAGTTCACAAAGTGCTCCACATGAAACTGTGGTCAGCATCATAGGATGCTGTCATTAACTGCTACATGAAAGTCATGTTTTCACTTATTCTGCAAACTGAGAAGGCTTACAGTGTGTAACATATATATATATA